>JAJTUR010000057.1:0-317717 GCA_021399475.1 Hyaloscypha finlandica | reverse complement strand
AATAGTAGTAAATAGCTAAAAGTGCTTTATTTAAGTCTATATCCCGTTGCTCTAGTTATTATATATATATAGTTAATAGATTAGAAGTAAAAGAAACCTTATACTAAGGTAATATATTCTAGGTAAGGTAATCTAGATTAATAAGTAAGAGACTTTCTCGTCCTTCTTTAAAGTAAAAGGGGGTATAACCTATAGTAATCTTAGCTATAATTCGATTTACCTAAAGTATAGTTAGAAGATAGAAAACCTAATTATTAATACTACCTTCTATAGCCTTAGTTAAACTAATAACTATAGGCTTATACCCCCTCTTAATTATTCTATTAATTTAGGGGTTAAAAGTAGAGGTAATAATATAGCGAATCCTATATATACTTATAAGTTTACTTATAATAGTATTATTATTCTTAGGCCCTCTATCTATAACTAGCTTAAAGAAAACCCTATATTAATAAATAACCTCCTTAAAAATGAACCTAGTAATAGATTTAGTATTAGTACTCTTTAGTACTCTCCTTTAACTTATCTCGAGCCTTTTCCCTAAGCTAATATAAGCTTATCTTTACCCGAATATAAAGGTATATAAACTATATCTAAGGCTACTTTATACTATAATAACTCTACCTAAGTAGGATATAGTTTACTATTTACTTTCGTATAAGCTATAAGTTAATAGTACTTATAACTTTTTATATATATCTTTATATCTTAATACTACTCTTTTTACTAAAAGCAATTAGTAATTTTATAGAAAGTAGCCTCCCTAGGCTTATAACCCTTAGCCTTATATATAGTTATCTTAATATCTTCTTACTCCTCTAGAGAGTTTACTACTCTTCTAAGTATACTATAATTTCGCTAGAAAAGCGTCTAATCTCGTATAAGAAACTTAATTATATCGTTTTTAAATAGTCTATATTCTATTATACTTTATTTAATAAGCTATTAGAGTATAGTAAGCTAACGAGTATATTATTAGTAGTATATAGAATAGAAGCCTTCTAAGTAAGGAATAAGCTTAGGTTATACTTAAGTAATAATACTTAAGTAAAAGGGTACTTCGTAAGTAAGTAAAGTAAGCTTTCTATATAGATAAGAGTAATCCTTAGAGAGAATAACTAAGTATCTACAAAATCCTTAATATCTTCTTCCTTACTATCCTCCTCCTCTATCTCTAGGATTATATATAGTTAATAAGATAAACTATTAGTACTATATATTTCTTTCTAATATATATTTAATATTAAAGTAAATAGTCTAATCTAAGTAATCTACCTTATAAGTAGGGACCTAGGTAAATCTAAAGTAGTCCTATTAAGCTATATAACTAGAATATTAGTATTAGTTTCTAAGAGAACTTTATACTATAGAGCTAGCCTTATATTTCTTAAGTACCTTTAGAACCCCTTAGTATTCACGCTTTATAGTATTATAGGATACTTCTACTTAACTCTAATAACTACTCTTATATTATATAGGGTAATACTCTCTATTATACTAGCTAATCTGTATTAAGACTATACCCTATCTAGTAAGACTAGTATCTACTACGAGAATAATTAACCTAGCTCCTAGTAAGAAGTCTAGAGTAACTAAAGTAAGCGAAGAGGTCAAGAGTATTTTAAGGGTATCTATAGCGAGCTAATACTCGTATATCTAAATAAATACCTAATTTTTCCGGAAAAGCTTATAAATAAGAACTATAATCTCGGCGAAGTATTTAATCTAGATCTAGTAATAGATACATATACTAATAAAGGTATAAGCTTATATAATATTATAAAGTAGAGGCTATTCTAAGATCTTAATAATTTTCGCCGTTTCTAGTAGTCTCTCTTTAAAGGAATAGATATAGCTAATAATTTGAATACTATTTATATACTACTATGATTTTAGTCTAGATATAGTTAACCTAGCCCTTTCTAGTAATATAAGGACTTGATCTAGGCTTTGAATATATTCTCGTACGAATCTCTAGATCCTAGGTAAGTCTTCGGTATTATCATAAGTAGTTAAGGGACCCCTAACTCTAATATTATTAAGGTAAGCTATATAAACTAAGGGTATTAAGTCCCGGAGGATATAGTATATAATTCAAATAAACTAAGCGACTAAGTTCATAGCTCCTTAGAGGATCCTCGTATAATAAAGAAGTTTATATAATATTATAAACCCTATTATATCCCTATACTTCTTAGCTAAAGGGAGTTAGTTATAGCTAGAGAAGTAGTTAACTAAGCTTATAATTATATAGCTAGTAAAGTATTCCGAGAACTCGTCGTATTTAGGGGTAAATTAGTGTCCCTAATCGTGACCTTATTTATACGTAAAGCTACCTATACTATATAGTACTTAGAAGTCTCCTTCTTTCCTACTAGGAAATAAGGATTCTAATAAGGACTATTATAATATTTAAAGATACTTATATCTAGATGTTCTCGTATAAGCTAATTAACTACTAAAACCAAAGCCTATAGTACTAAGAAGCTAGGCTCCTACTAAGCCTTATACGGAATAGTACGAATTTCTAATAGTAGAGATACTTCTAGCTTTAGTAAGCCTAAGTAACTAAAGTCCTAAGCTAATACCCCTTCTCTATTATCTAATATCGCGAATAGTAGTTCCTTCTCCTTATATAATAATCCTAGACTAATTTTCAAAGCCTTCTTTTAGTCCTCTATTAAACATAAGCTAGGAATAATATAAGAGAACTTTAGAATTAACTATTAAGAAAACCGTCCTATTCTAGGTATACTAATACCCTCTCTCTCTTCTAGTACTTCTTTCTAATTATCTAATTTACTAGGGGCTAAGCCTATACTCTTACTTAAGTCTATAAGCTAAACTTTCCTAGAGACTAGTTTATATAGTCTATTAACTAATACTACTAGGGGAGGCTTCTCTACTATATAAAAGAATAAGTATTAAACCTTAAAGAAATATGATAGTCCTTATCTATATATAAAGAAATATCCTAAGTAGTACTTACTAGAGCCCTAGATTAAAAGTATATATATTCCCTCCCTAGTACTTAAAGAAGATATAAAAATATCCTTAGAATACTTATTTCTCCTAGTCCTAGTACTCCCCTTAAGACCCCTTAGTTATTTAAAGGAAAGATATCCTCTCTAACTTAATTCCGAGAGTTAGACGCTTTATAACCCTACTTACTAAGGACCGATTCCTCCCTATACTAAAGATAGTAGTATAGGCTACTCTAGACTAAGTATACTTAATAGTAAGGTTAGTCTATAAGATAAAAGGTTATTTGAGAATAAGTTAATAGTTAGCTTCTTTAATAAGGAAGATCTATATATATAACGTTATACTCCTAATCTTTACTTAAATATTCTCACAAAGTCCTTTAAAAGAGTAATATTCCCTATTATAGGAGACTAAGGTCAAGTGAGGGTTACTAGTAACTACTAGACTATAATTATTAGTAAGCCCTTAAGTTATAATATTAATTTTAGCCCTAGTATTAATTATAGCCTTAACTTAAGCTATCTTATTAAGATATATACTAAGTTTAGGGGTAGAAACCGTATAATATAGGTTCTCTTTACTCCCTTCTAGGTTATGAGAGGTAATAGTTATACTAGGGCCTAGCTTAGCTAGATTTATGTGAGGACTCTAGAAAATAAGCTTTAGAAGAGTTAGAGAGTTAGATAAGAGCTCTCGAGTAGTAATTCCCTCTACCTTCTAATTAAGGATCTTATTTAATACTTACTCTAGCTTAGTTTCCCCTCGAAGCTTATCTACTAGTTAATAGACCCTTAGACAAGTATTAGGAGAGAGACGAGCGAGTATAGTAAGTAAAGCTATAAGTTTAATAGTGAAGTCTTTAGGGGAGGTTAAACGTACGAAAGTAAGCTATAGTTAGTCTATTATAGGAATATCTTATTAAGTTACTTCCTCTACTTTATCTATAAATATAACTAGCTTCTACTTCTTATTCCTAAGGTATTAGGCTATAGTAATACTAGTTTCTTTCTCTTAGTAATTCTTTAGTACCTTATACTAGTTACGACTATCCTTTAATCCCCTATATAGCTTATTATCTTTCTTCTTTTTAGCCCTAGAGGTACTAATAGTAACTTATCTATCCTTATCTTTTACCTAAGAGAAGTTTCTTACTTCCTTATCTAACTCTATCCCTAGATCCTAATCTTCTATAGCTAAGGAGAGAGAAGAAACCTTAGTTTCTAGGATAGATAAGGAGTTTGAATTTATATACTAAGAAAACTACTTGAGTTATAGGATTCTAGTATTTCCTATAACGAACTAGAATATCTTTTCTCCCGAACCTATAAGGCTTATATAGACTTGATTCTATTAATTAAAGTATATAATACTAGTAATATAAAGAGCTAGTACTTCTGGATATTAAACCACTTAATAAGAGGAAGAGAAATATAAGAAATAATAGTTAGGTCGAGCTTAATATTAATTCTCTAGGCTAGCTAAGGGTCATATACTTAAGCTAGACATATTACTAGTCAGAGAAGAGCCTTATATACTACTAAGAGATAGGACTAGGGCTTATATAGCTTTCGTAAGTCCTACTATATCTAATATAGGGGTCTTAGGGGTTATAGGCTATATAGTAATAGAAGAGGGATACTAATTAGGTTCTATATAAATAGGAATAAGAGTAGTGAGATCCTTTACTATTATTATCTAAGCTTAAAAGCTATCTATAAGGATACTATAGGCGTGAGAATAGTCTTAATAATTAGTTATTTCCTTATTAGCTTAATTAGACTCGTAATACTTAATAGCTATAAGAGAGAAGGCCTTAAAATTCATTATACTAGTAATATTAAGCTCTATACTATACTTCCGGATAATCTTCTTACGAAGGGCCTTCGGAATTCCCTCTAGAAACCAAAGAGCTTAGGTATAACCTTCTAGTAAGTAATTATCTACTAAGTACTAAGAGGAAGTAGAGTATTATTAATAGAACTAACGTAAGTTAACTCCCTTAGTATAGCCCTTCTTTTTCTAGGCCTCTATGAACCCTCGAGTTCTCGTTATTTGGTAAGTATCCTCCTCTTAATACTCTTAGTATAAGATAACTCTAAGGGTAGCCTAGTTATTAGAAACCTACTCTAGTATCGTACGAACGTACTACGTAATAGTTATATAGTAATACTAGGGAAGGCGAGTAACTATAGCTAAACCGAGGATATAGTAGTCTCTATACTAGTCTTTATATTAGTCCAGAAACTCCGTGATATTAGGTCCTTGGAAATAGGGTATTCCTAGGGTAGTAGTAGATAGTATAGCCTATACGAGATATATAGTCTAAGTATCTTTAATAGAGAGGTCTATAGGCGGCGTAGGTATAATAGGAGGAGCACTTACCCGGGAGTAGGTAATAGGATTCATCTTAATATCGAGGCTAGAGCCTAAGGAATCAGTTATTGTGGCGTCTAGACTACGGATAAGGACCCGTATAATAAAGAGGATAAGTAATAATAATAATAAATATAGCTCTATAATTAGAAGTAAGGTAATCTCAATAGCTTAAGTAGTTATAATAGAGAGAGTTATAAGAAGGTATAGTGAGTTTGGATTTTATAGTAGTTACTTGGTTTCCTGGGGAGGCCATAATATAAGGGAAATTATCTTAATTCTAAGGGCTAGTCCCGGGAGCTTAGGAAACAAGTTTTCTATATAAAATAATTAAGGTATTATCTTCTTAAGTCTTTATATAAGGAAATGCTATATACGGGAGTATTTATAGTAGTTTCTATAAGCTATTCTCTTAGTATAGGCTAACTCTACCCCATATCCCCTAGAACGAACTATAGACTCCTTATTAAAATAAGCTAATATGGAGGAGTCCCTCTACCGCCTAATGATCATATATATATTATAGATAAGCGTAATAATAATATTAGCTATCGAAAGATATAACTAAGGAAATAGTTTCATAAGCCGCTCTATCTATAGAATTAATATAAAGGAATATACCTCTATAACTATAAATAGATAAGCTTAATAGCTAATTAACTAGTGTTTTAACTTTAGAAAACTCATATAACCGAAACCAGAAACATATAAAAGTAACTAAGAGTAACTATACCCTTAGGGTCTAGGAGATACCTACGTAGTCCAAAAATACTAACCGTCGTGATTTGAATCTTCCCTAAGTCGCTAATATAATAAGTATTTAATTATTATATAGATTTCGGACTATATATAGGCGTTAGATATATAGGGGGGTAGATTAGGAGGTAGGAACTTAAATAATAGAAGTAGTACTCTAAAGACTCTTAGTACTAGTAATATAGTAGTAATAAGGATCGAAAATAAGGAGCTTAAAAGGTTAATATATTATCTGAACTAATTATACGTAAGAACGGAAGTCTTATATAACCCTCTAACTAGCGCTCACAAGCCTAGAAAGCAGGACACGTGATAGTAGTCACTGGATATAAGATAAGATAAAAAACCCTACTATAATACGAATTGTAGTAACTCGCTTAGGGTTATATAAAGAAGGTATAGGAATGATATATTATATAAGCTAATAAGTACTATTATCTAATCGACTTTAAAGTAAGTAATAAAGTATAGGTTATAATAAAGTACTAGAAGACTAATCGCCCGAGCTATAAGCTAAGGAACTAAATAGAGGGCCTCTTCGGGATTCTAGAGGAATATAGTTATTTATTCTTACTAAAGCTACTAGAAACTATAAAGGTTTACTTAGTATTCTATATAGAGAAGCTATAGAAAGACCCTAGAAACCCTTTACTAGATTAAGCTAATCTAGAACCTCTACTAGTAGTTCTAGAGGATAGGGAGTAGGAATATAATATAGAAAGGGTCCTAGTAGTGAAGCTAGTAAGAAAGAAGCTAAGGTATAGGATTTAGTAAGTAGGTTAGGACGAGGACCCTAAGTAGTATCTAGCCTTAATACTAAGTAATAGCCCTCTAGCCTTATAACATTTCTATAGGGAGTATAGCGATAATACCGAACTACTAGGACTCCCGTATAACCTCTTATACTAGCTAGACTATATAAGAGACGATATTCGACTATAGCTATATAAAGACGATAATATACCTTTATAAGTTATATAACCCTAGATATGTCTATAGTTATATAATATATATATATATACTATAAAAAACTACCGAAAATACTAAAAATAATAAGGATAATGACTTTTCTTAAGCTCGAGGGTATGCTTACTCCGAAGGGGGGAGTAATTGTGACGATATTCTACCTAGTTACTTGACTATGTCCTATATCCTATAGCTTATATATCCCATGTCCCATGTCCTATGTCCTACGCTACCACGTGACGCGGCCGCTTCGCTAAGGGAATCTAGATAGAGTACACCTAGGGAAATTTAGGAAGCTAAGCCTTATACGGACTAGCGTATTATAGGGTATATATATACTCCTATAACTTCCTATATTCTAGTCTTCTCTTCCTTAGCTTTGAATTGTCTTTATAAGGGACCTTCTACTTTACTTCCTAAGCCCTAAATACTATACCTATAATAGCTATTAAATGAAATAACTCTAGATAATACGACTTATTATCTTAATCCTAATCTATACTTAGTAATAGAGAGGTTAGAATAATTAAATAAAGTAATATTTATAAGATAAGAGAGTATAAGAGTTATATAGTTCTAGTAATCGTATAAACTCGAACTTAAGTCTCACATACCTATATAAGATACTCGAATACTAGATACTAGATACTCCTCTTAAATACTAGATACTAGGCGCTAAATACTCCTCCTAAATACTTAATCACTAGATACCCCTCCTAAATACCTCCCCTAAATACTAAAGCGCTAGATACTTAAACACTAGATACTAGACACTAGATACCTCTCCTAAATACCTCTCCTAAATACCTCTCCTAAATACCTCTCCTAAATACCTCTCCTAAATTCTTCTCTTAAATGCTTCTCCTAAATACTTAATCGCTAGATGCCGGGACTTGTAGTACGGATCACGTGCCGGGAAATATATTCCCTAGAATCGATAATATAATTAGTTTCTAAGTAGCCTCTATATATGAAATATAAGGTAAATAGATGTCTAAATATAATCGAGAAGCTTATAGGTAAGTATATAGTAGAATAGAAGGTTTCTAGTTAATCCTACTAAAGTTACCTAATAAGGTAAGTTACTCTTATATAAACCAAATCTATATTACTAATAATTAAAGAAGGGCTATAACACGTTATTAAGTATACTTAATAGCTTATATAATATAATAATCGCCCTAGAATAATACGTGATCCTGTCCTATACTATCTCATAGCGGGTTCTAGGTATGAATACTTCTTAATTATTTAAACCCTCCCTAGGATCGTAAATTTTTTTAGTATTCCTATTTTTTTTGGTATAAGAACGAGTTAACTAATTAGAATAGCGGAATAGACCTATATTAGAAAAGTAGCGAATTAGGAGCTAGATGTCATATGATTTAACTATAGTAATTTCTTCCCTATATCTCTATACCTAAAAATCCTTCAACTTTACGAGCCTATAGAAGAAAGTCCGTGTTATTAGGGGATTTCACTAAGAAACGAACCCTATAACTATTTTAAACACTTTTATTTTATACCTAGAATTTGATTTAAATACCTTCTAAACTTAATCTAGCTTCTTTTATCGTGTGTACTTGAATTATATAAGTCTTTAATTTGTAGTTATTGAGAAATTGCAAAGTGAAGTGGTCGATTTTAGCTTTGCGACCCCTGAAAATATCACTAAAAACACGGACTTTCGTCCACAGGCTCGTTAAGCAAGCTTAAAGGTTGAAGGCAAACGAGCTAAAGCTAGCTATTAAAGTAATTCGAGTCATGGAACAGACACACCTCCTTGGGTAGTTTGGGATGTGCGGTACAGCGCAAAGAGACGAAGTGGAGCATTGAGGGGAGACTGAAGGTATAGGGACACAAGATGGCTAGCAGCAGCGGCAGCCAAGGAACCCGAGTATTCAAAAGACGAAGCAAAGCACTCCTTCTTACGCTTAAGTATATAGTCGTAGATAGGAGCCAGACCGTCCAGTAGAGGAGGTTGCTGGTCACTGTAAGGTGATGAAGTGAAGTGCGTCTACCGCATGTGGCGATGCACTTCGGCAACTGCGCCGAAGCTGGACAACTCCGGCATAGCTGCTGATCACAGTGGCTGGAACCCAGTATGACATAATCAATCAATCAATGTTAGCAACAGGCTAGGGTAAAACGCAGGGTTTTGGCTTGATTGAAAAGCATAGGGCAGATTCAAGAAGTGCAGCAGAATTATTCAATTAGACTACATACAAAGGTGCTTATATGAAGCTTCAGTGGCAATAATCAGACCCTAATGCCACGTAATCATGTTTCAGGAACTCCCTGACCCCTATCATCACTTGATAATCCAACAGCGACCGAGTATCTGTTCCCAAAATGCCGGTTACCTGCGAGTTTCTACATCAAAGGCCTAGAGATAAAGTTATGTACGAAATCGAAAACTCATCAAATATTCGAAGCAGAACCTTCCCTTGGGGTCGGCGTCCCAGCATCCAACTGAGGCAAATCTTCCATCTCCTGACTGGTGTTCGACGCATTCGAGCTAGCCACCGGGACAAAATCACCAAGCTCACAGTGGTAAATAATATCCGCATCTAGAATTAACTGAAATGCCGGTTCTGGTTTACCGCGGATCTTGCGGAAGCCGACGATGATGGCTTCCATGAAGATGAGAATGAGGAGTGTGCCGATTCCGGACCAGCAGACGGCAACGACGACGTCGCTTAGTTGGATGCCGAGTTGTTCGATTTTATGGTTGGTAATTACAGAGTAGCCATCTAGCATCGCAATATCGGCTCTGTGATCTTTGTTAGCATATATACAAGCGCAGAAATAAGAAAAGCATTACATACCTCGCAAACCCAGCAGTAAGCAACATCCCCACGAAACCCGCAGTCCCATGAATAACCAAAATATCATTCGTATCAAAATACAACGAACTCAAATTTTGGATCACCATACAGCATAAACTGCCCGTTATACCGAATATCGGGGCTGACCAGTACGGTACCTGCATTATCACCCATCAGCTTCAGCCTTTCCCTATCCCTTTATATACTTCCTAACCAAAACGCAAGAAAGGGGGAAAAAAGCGGATCTTACATAACCAGCAGCGGGAGTAATGGCCACCAATCCTGCCACTGCGCCATTACAAAACCCAATGATTGAGAATTTACCAGAGTCGCCTTTCCGTCCCTTAGCAAAGACGTACTCTATGAGGGTCCCCATAACTCCTCCAGCACAGGCAGCTAGATGAGTCGAGATGCAGGCTGACACAGCGCGCAGATTTGCGCCGAGAGCTGAACCGCCATTAAATCCAAACCAACCAATCCATAGGAGGGCAGTGCCAAGAATCACACTGATGACATTATGCGGTTTGCTCTCTCTATTAAGTTCATTTTTATCCAATTGTTGAAGACGTGGTTCCAAACGGAAGATTTGGCGGCGCCATTTGATGAAGATGGAGTAGACGGCTGCGGTTACGGCTGATACGATATGCACTACAGTTCCACCAGCGAAATCAAACACACCGCTGGTCTCTCCTTTCCAGTAGTTCGCCCAGCCGAGGGGATTCCATGTTGAGCGAGCTATGGGATCGTAGACAAAGGTAGACCAGATAAAGATGAAGACGAGGAAGTGGAGGGGGCGGCCTTTACGGATGACGGCTCCGCTGACTATGGTTCCTCTGTTGGGACCGTTAGTAGCTGGATTAGAGATTGAAGAGAAGGGGAAACATGCGTGAAGCAGGCAAACATGCCCTGGAAGAGAGCATAAGCCATTTGAGGGATCTTGGTCCCAGGCTTGTTGCCCCACGGAATTGAAAGATCGTTATGTGATGCGAAGCTATCTGGCCCTCCCCAGACTCTGTTGGATCCTGTGAAGGTGATTGTGTATCCCCAGAGAAACCACTGGATTAAAGTCCATTAGAAAGAGCTCTTGTCCTGGGTATGTCGGGATTCGTACCTGGATACCAATGACAGACGTCGTCATCATAGAGAGCCACATCATCGAGAGGGCAGAGCATTTCTCAGAGACCCCTGAATAAAACAGACCGAGTCCAGGTACCATGAGCAGAACAAGTGCACTGGAAACCATCATCCAGGCAATATCGGCACCCTGGTGAGACAATTAATTGGTGATACCACCAATGAAAGACTTCAACGCTTTACTTACTAAGTAGAATTCATTTGGATTTCTCCCAAAGAAATCTGCAGCCGAAATGTTCAAACTCGTGCGATTGAAAGCCGTAACCAAGTCGAACTGAAAATCTTGCGACATATTGAATGATGAGCCTGAAGATGATAATAGAGACGCAAGCAAGTAAAGTGCGGAATATAATATAGGAAACAGCGCAGCCACAGTTTAAGGCTGAAGGACAGAAGCGTATCCTATTTCATCTCGTTCTGTGCGACATTGGGTAGCCCATCCGTCCCTTTTCGTTCACCTTGAATCATGCATATCATTTAATCCAATAACTTCTCCTCAGAACGAGGCACAGTCAAGCCTTCCAGGTTGAATTACGGTATCTGCCGCACACGTCGAGTGGTCTGGCTTGAAAACACACCATTCTCACGAATCAGCTCCGTGTGATTGCGGTGAGGCTTTGCGCAGCAGATAAATGCCTGTCAAATCGAAGTTTTGTGTCATAGACTGCGCAACAATATTACTGCCACCACCAATAAAGCTCCACAGCGCTATCTAGGCAGACTGAGGGACATGCTAGGACGGCCGTCGCCCTTTGGATATATATCCGACGCAGGTGAGGCTGCGCGATATGATCTCGCATATCCCGTGGGCATAATTAGCTATTTGTCATAGCCTCTCGCTACTTTGTTTACTTTTCGTCTCAAATGATCCCATTAGCAATCCGCGAGGTTCACTGCTTCGTCTGTTCGCTTGGCGATCATGAATGACGATGAACCACCCCGGCATATCAACGAGCACCCCGGGGTACGAGATTCGCATATCCCAGGAAGGTGCTGGCCATGAGCGGTGGTATGTCGAAAGTCCAGATCTTTTAGGTCGCCATTCTCGAACACTTGTACTTCCCCGCGGGTCTACGGCAGATGCTTTCAGGCCAGGTGTGAGCAGGATCACGGAACTGCGCAACGGTTCCCCTACGGGACTCGGGACTAACCACTTGGAGTATGGATTTTCGCGACTTCTGGATCTTGCCATCGCTTGTTGGCAACATAATTGCTTCATCCGCAATGATTTTCAAGTATTTGCCGACGATGATCAGGGATGTTATGGCGAGCAAGAAATTCGCCTCGAGCCAACAGCCCAACAGCGATCTGTTGACTGGATGTTCATCGCGCTGGTCTTTGACTTCCCGAATATCTTCCAGGAGAAGTCGGTAAATGTCATCATGAAGTACGACCCCAAAAGAAATAGCATGGATCTGGAAACATACCATAATTTGCCAGACGATTTTCGAGGTCAGTTGCACAAAGCCAGAAACATGACCTGACCATAGACTAACCAAAGATCAGCCCTTGTTACTGAGATGCGCGAGGAAATGGTGTTGAAAACATATAATCACGTCAGAGACGCTTGGGTCTCGCTCGTCCCTCAAAGTGCCTATAGCTCGGACATGAAGCGAATGCTGGCGCACTTCAATGAACCCCATCTTGAGTTGGACCTTACAAAGCCCGAACCAAAACGGCTACGCGAAATTAGCCCCAACAAACTCCTTGAAGAATTCGAGAAAGTGTTGCGAGAATCAGGGGACGGACAGGTCGAGTCACAGCCTAGACCGCCCGAGCCTGCTCCGCCGTCCTCGATCATAAGGCACGGTAGAGGAGGTGTGGTTTCCACGACAATTTTCCAGGGATTTAGGAGCGCAAAGGCGAGAGTGAAGCGCCACAGATTTCCTAAAAGTATGGGTACCGGTTGTGGTGAGCACTCTGGATTAGGTCAGAGGCAACCAAATCTCTTATTTGAGATGACTAATTGGCGAAATGGAAACATTTTGGTGGGGATCCCTCTAGACCCGGACTCAAAATTTTCGAGCCTTCGAAAAGAACACAATCGGAGCGAAAATGATCCGCAACCTGCGTCCGAGTTAGAAACCAATGGTGGTCATCGATCACGAAATTAGTGGTGTGACGAAACCATCTAGGTTGAGAGTGTCTTAAATCACCACCCTCCTTCGCTGTCACCGCACAGCTCTTGCAACAAACGATAATGCAACGGGAGACGAAGACCGTGGGGCGTGCAGACCTGAACGCATCTACGTCAGGGTTCATTAGGAGAGCAGGCAGGGATGGTAGTTTGGTATGGAAGATATTGACCAAGGGGAGGCCTCCAGGAAATAAATGACGAGGGGACCTACGAAGGTGCTCGTACGACAGGACAGCAAGGATGGTTTGAGGTAGCTGGGAAGGCGTTGACGATGGCGAGAAAATCTGACGAAGTTGACATTGGGTCGTTGAGTTGAATATCACATGTGCCGACGTAATCACTGTCGTCGTCTCGGACAACAAACTGATTTCCAAGGGGCCCGACCATTACCACACTCGCTCCTGTTTGATGGCCGGAGTGTACATTAGCCACCGAGTTGAAGCGGTTGGAGAGAGCCAAGGCCAACCCCCCAATTGTAGTATTGTTGTTGTTCCAATAATCTTGGACTATACTGTACTCGCTTATTATTTTGTCGTCTTGGAAGCTTGAATTTTGGAGAAGGGAAATGGTGCTCTGATTCCCGTTGATTATTGCACCATACTCCACTGTTGCTGAACTCAAAGTGCAGTTCGTAACCGTGAGCGTTGCATCCTCGCAATTCCCGCCAGATTTGTATTGTACGTTAAGAGACACTTTTCCAGACCCGTTATCATCCAAACTGCCCCCTCCTGGCCATTTGAAGGTGTTTTCAAAAACGTCCACGCCGGTATACCATACCGGATCGCTCTCATTCCCAGCCAGGGTGCTGACGACGACTTGGTATGAAGAACAATCGACTGCGAATCCGGCTCCCACCACCTTTGTGACACTTAAATTTTCTCAATAGGGTCATGATTCCACAGAAAAAGCAAGATCCTTAAGACAATAGCCAATTTATTGGCAAGGCTCCGCGCCTTATACCGGAAAGGTAAAAGCAATTGGGTGTCATTACTCGATTCAGCCTCAACTTTTCAGCTGCTGCAAGCCGTGCCCGCCACCGAACAGCCTAGCGAGACAAAACCAATAACGGCAGACGGGAATGTGATTATAGTGCAGATTTGATAAACCCCAAATCAAAAGTTTGTTTTTCATTTAAATCGTCAATCCAAATTTGGGCTTCTAGTACTGTTCTAAGATCCATTCTAATATTAATCTGGTGGCCAACTTGTGCTTATTAAATGTTCATGGCGAAGATCTATACCAGCGCACAGCGTGTTATTGTTTGGCTTGGAAAAGAAACGACAGAGATAAAGGTGACTACTCGGGGGTATATGACTTGTTGTGCCACTTAACTGTAAGAACACGTAGGTCCTAGTAGGTCCAATCCGGATCCTAGCTATATTCCATACGGGTAAGACCGTATCGGGGATATTGACTACAGGGGTACTCGCAGAACCGCGGATCATTTGCCACTATGTGCAAGGCTAAAGGGGGGGTAGTAGAATTAGAGACGGGGGAAGGAGAGAGGGAAAGGGGAATAGGCGGTGAATAGGCGGGTGATGTCGAAGAGATTCTTATCTCGTCTATGTGTGGTATCATGAGTATCAATTTCTCTTTCTTGGGTGCCGTACGGGGTTGGTTAGCTTGCTGCTCTTGCTCAGGCGCTAATCACACTCGGCTCAGTCAGCATCAGCTCACTTGAGCAGGCCTGAGCATCCTGACTTATCTGGTAATCTTAGACGATATTTTTTTCAACGCGGTTAATTAGAGGAGGTGGCGCGAAGGCGGAAGATAGTTAGCGCGAAACGAAACCCCCTCAGAAAACAGAGGTCAAAACCTCAAGTTCCCGAGGTGTTTTGTTCGGTATCAATCGACTTATGGACAGATGGCATCAATCCAGAGGTACTCAGTGTCGTAGTCAAGATGAAGCCGTCGCAAGGCTGCCAGAAGGTTTGTCGTCACCTGCACGCTGTGCTTTCTGATCCTGATGGCCTTTGTGATTCTCGAGTCGCCCCAGACATACGAAAGAGGATGGTACGGCGGAGCCTTTCCGAGCGGAAATGTCTCCAACTCGCCCCCGATGTTTTGTTTGGGCAGAAACCATGTGGGGACCCATGCTTCGAACAAAATCCGAGCGATGCGGAAGAGGAGGGTGCGAAAAGCCTCCTTCGTCGACGGCAAGTTCGTTGACGGCTCATTCGTCATTCGAAAGAGCCGAATCGTCCTTCCTGGCTGTCAAGAGCTTCATACAGCGGCGCGAGAGGTCCACCATCCATTTTCGGCCAAAGACCTAAGGACATGGGGTTGCCCCAGTTGACGTGAGTAGTAGTATGGTGGAGATGAAGCCCAGCGGGAGTCAGCTGGGCAGAAACTTACGCCGGCTTCAATACTTGGGGTAGGCTTTCGCACTCGCCTTCGAATTTGGCATTCGGGTGATCGCAAAATCTTCTTGACTCATGAATCGAAAGAGCTCTTTGAGAACAAGACCACGAGGGAGTGCCTCGCGGCTGTGTGTCCATCGACCTGCAGTTCGATATATATTTAGAACGGCCCAAGCGAATGAACCCCTGAGTTTAGTTCTGCTTCTGATTGGACACGACACACTTCAGTCAATCTACCATCATTGCTTTTATATCTTCAGACTTGGAAGTTCAAGAATGCGCAAATAACAATGTTCCAATCGAGTGGTCGAATGGTCCGGTTGAGAGGGCCAAAGCATGCCCTTCGATTCCTATTCGGGGGAATAAGTCACATGACCCTCCTGAAGTCGTTCCTTCCCAGCAAACCGTCACTTGCCCATAGCTGCCACTCTGATCGCATCGATCTCTTCTTCTGCAAACATCATCATCGCTTATGATTGCGCCCCATCATTAGGAACAACAATCCACGTCTTATTGTACACCATCGTTGCGAACAACCATGTGGCGCTTTAATCGACGCTCCAAAACATTATCCTCCGGAGTAGCAGCACCACCGGAAGGCGGTGATCCCATCAGACAGGAACCTTCCGAACTATGCACAATCTGTCAATCACCTGCCGATCGAGAAAGATACCGTTGCAACCGGTGTGAAGACGTGAGCTACTGCAGCTCAGAATGTCTCGAAACGGACGAAAGTGTCCATGCTCTGGCGTGCGAGACTTTCGAAGCCTATCCGCCTCCGCTTCTCCCGGAACAACAGAAGCATGGAATATCCATGGTCCGTTGCCTTGTCTTCGAAGCGAACGCCGACAGGCCGAAGTTCATTTGGGTCAGCGTCAAGGCTGACAACCCGGTCGGCCTGCAAGAATACCTGGGCACCCGTCACTGCGAGATCAAGATCGACAGCCTTTGTAAGGACGGCCGGCGGAATGCGGTAAGAGATCGACCACTAAGAGACCAGGTGAAAGTTTATGCTCAACGCGGGTTCAAGAAAATGGAGGATAACAATAGCATACGCCAAGTGATTGGAATGTGCAGACTGTGGTTGGAGTTTGAGTCTCATGGCACACGAGGGTATGGCGGACATCTGGGTAAGAACATTATGTGGCAAGGATGCCCTGGATACTACTAATACATCGAAGATATCGGGAAGCGCATCGAGGACGTTCAAATCGACGTGGAGAGGTGAGTACCTGCTAATTCCACGGAAACAGACACTGATGCCCTGCAGGTACCCGTGGAAAGGGAACGTCGCATTCATGATTTATAAAAAGTCTGCGCAGAAGAATATTCCGCACTTTCGAGATATCAACTTAACTGACTTTCGGGACATTGTGGACTTCCTCTCGGTCCAAGAACATGATGGGCTTCAATATGATCCACTCGCGCGCCTGCGGGCAAGAAAAATCAACATCGTGCACATGTACACGGAACAAGAAGGAGAGAGGAAGATGTTCCACGAGAGACAACACATTGTACCTCAGGATCATCCATTAATCCGCGATCAGGGAACCAGCAATAACTGGGGCAGACTGCTCCAGTTTTCTCAGCACATTGGGATTCCACTGTATGGTGTTCGGCTGAACAATTACCTGCGCTCGCGTCCGATTCACCAAGACGCAGGATCACCAGAATTTCCTTGGGAACCACTTGTACTTCGAAGCCTCCTCGACCCCCGCGACAGCGACGTTCCTTCGGCTTCTAACAGGCCCAACAACGCCCAGGACAGTGCCGTTCCTTCGGCTTCTGATAGTCCCATCAACCCCCTCCTGCAGGGCAATGGCATTTCTTCGTCAGCTTCGGCTTCGAGAGAGTTGTGGAAAGCCGGCTACGAAAATGACAATCATCTTTCTGTGGTGCTGGTTCGGGGAGATCGGAAGGACTTGAGATCCATGGACATTGAGGTATTGGCAACATGGATGTTGAATTGTGTTATTCCAAACTTGGGACACGATCATCCAAGGAGCTGGACTGATGGAAGATATGCGCAGTTGTTTACCAAGCAGGAGTACGATTGGCACTGGCACAAGTTAGAGAGTGTAAGGCTCGGACTTTCGTCTGTCCTCCCTTGTGGGACGATAGTCGCAGGGCATGATCGTCTCCGATGCCCATACAATCTTTGATTGTACCAGAAGAAGTTGGAAGGTTGCTATTGTGCGGTAAACGGTAGAAAATGAAGTATTTTTTTTGAAAAGCTAATTCTCCTTGTGCCATGTTGGGGCATTGAGGTCAACGGAAGAACTTTCGGATGAAAATGGCAGGACGAACTTTCCTCTCACGGCAGACTTGCCGTTAGTGCAATGGTTGCTGAATTGTACACAGACACGAAGAACGATGAAAATCGATAGAAGGTATTACGGAATGAATCTAATTCTTCTCCGATTCGAAAGTGCGTGGTTCTGTTCATACAGGTACACACCAACCTCATGTATGCATGCAACCCACTACGCAAAATGCTGCTCTAAACGCCGTAGACTTGTATGCAACCCATGCCTTGTCACTCTGTACAATTTAGACATCATCCTCATCCATCAGCGCTAAGCAGTCCAGCTCCGTCCTCACAAGCCTTTCGAATTCCGCCCTATCGATGCCCGCCACCTTTGCCAGGCGGTACAGACTCTTGATGCTCGTTCCAATGTGCTGCTTTATGCCCGTCTCACTCTGCTCGCGACTATCTCTCGCTGCGGCTCGGCGCTCAAGTTTCTCAACTGTGTCGCTCCCGCTGCTTCCAGTGCTAGAGCCAGGTCGAGGATGTGCAAGGCCTTCCACATGGTCAACGTCAATACCATCCATCCCCTGCACATGGCCATTCATATACATCTGCGCAGCAGGGTCCTCGCTCCACGCCGCGCTCGAACTATGCAACTCATGCTCCTGATCGACCGTTGGATGCGAGAACTGCCTCACATTCCTCTCCTGCAGTTCCCGCGCAATCTCATCCCGGCCCAAGCTCGATTCAACGTCTCCGTTCTGCTGAGCCTCGTCCGGATCGTGATTATCCATCGCCGGCTGCACGCTCGCGTATTGCGCATAATAACTCTCTTCATCTCCAACGTTCGCAGCCGCTCTCTGCACAGCAGACAGTGAAGGCGGCGCGGGACTGGCTTTCGGAGCTGGTGTCCTGGCCGGCGTATTATCGTACTGGGCCCAGTAAGCGTCGTCAGCGTCTTCCACCTCCGCTTCAGGCGTGAGTAGGGTATTTGTGCCATTTGTGCGGTTATAGGAATTGAGATTGTTGTAGTGGTAGGAGGGTTGCGAGTGGAAGGCGTCTTCGGCTTGGCCTATGCTTTCGAAGCCCCATTCATCGTCGGAAGGGTTGAAGACAGACACTTCGCCGATTCTCCACCCGTCGCCGCCGCCCAGCTCGTCGTTTGTGCACCAGATTAGCTTTACGCATAGCTGGAGATCACAGAGGGTGATGAGGGATTGCAGCGTTTCGGTGTCGATGCGCTTGTAGGATGTGCTGAGCTCGGTCTCCCAGTCGATTTCTACTTCTCCTGAGACGGGATGTGGCTCGAAGCGTTCGTTGCGCACGAGGGATTGCAGTTTGGAGGATTGCGAAGAGTTGTAGCAGAGGAGGGGAAGCCAAGGCTCGGAGGAGGAGGTTGAGGTTGAGGAGAGGAGCTGGACTCGTTGCCGCAGGATCGGGGAGAGGAGAGGGAGCAGCGCGGTTGGTGGTTGTGGTGATATCGAGGCTGCTGGTAATGATGCCAGCAAAGGGGCAAGCAGCTCCTCCGCTCGCGGGGGCATAATTGGTGGTTGCATCGTGCTGTTGAAGTTGTCGTGTGTTGGGTATCACATGCAAATTCCTAAGTCTTTGTTTATCGATTGTCGAGACGAGCGACAAATGAAAGAGAGTGAAGGAGAGACGTTATATTATGAATGCATTGTGCGTGCGACGGGAAGACAGGAGAGATTACGAGATGCCTCTGGCTGTGCGATGATGTGTTACTCGTGCTGCCATCGTTGTGAACCGGTGACTGAGGTAGATGAGGTAAGGGCTCCTTTTGTCCGTTGCAGCGAACGATGCAGCGGTTTTCGGCAACACACGGCTGAACCCGGCTCTCCGGAAACAAGGCTCGAGGGGAATCCGGCGAACGGGGAGCCACTGGTTCAGGGGCCTACAACACCGGCAACTGAAATATGTTTTGTTCCTCATTGGCTCTGTTCAGGAGAACCTGTGGGGTTATTAAAGAGGTTGAGTTAGAGGTTGATTCTCCATGGGGAGCTGTTCATGTGAGTGCTTGCAATGTACATTATTTTAAGGTTGTACTTCTGCGCTGTGACTGGCCCTCGTTGGTGTCTCGGGCATGTGGCGGTCTAGACTCTGTTCTAAGATTCAGCCCCTGGTCGTGTGCACTGTAATTGCGTTGAGTGGTTCCAGGCTTCCCCTCAACTCGCAGTTTATTGATACACTTGGTGGTTGAAGACTGCACTTGAGAACAAATCAATCCGCTGCAGCGTTCTCACCCTTCTCCATGTCAATCAGAATGCGAAGAACCCTCTCATAGGTCCACATAGTGATAGCACTGGTAGGAGCAGCTTTGAAGAGACTAATACATGTTAGCAAAGTCTCTGGGAAACTCAATGGGGCTTTACCTGACTGTCAATCCCCTGTAGAGACCGCGAACGCCCTCTTTCCGTCTAATATCAAACATCGTCTTGGCAACTCCTTTGTAAACTGGAATATTCTTATGCACATATCGTGATCTCGTTGGCCCTTGGACTTGCAATCGCTTCCTAATCAGATCCAGTGGAAAGACACCAGTCTTTGCAATGACCGAGGCGATAATTCCAGCCGTGGCATCTCCCGACCCGAATGGCATCTGCAAGGTACCCAGAGGAAGCCGTAACGTCTCGTAGGTTGCAAAGAACACCCCCATATATGGTATGATTTGCCCAACTCCTGCGCCCAGACCTTGGAAGAATCCTCGAAGGCCTTCACTACGATGGATATCGCGGATCGAGGACAATAACGAAGAGTACACCTTCTCTGTGCCTTGTGCAGCAAATCGAGTCCGAAGAAGATCAAGCGGATAGGTTGCTGTTGTCGCTATTGCACCAGCACTGGCTCCAGAAATAAAACTCTCAGCGGCTGCGGGCAACTTTCGCTCCCCAAATGCTGATTGTAAAGCCACGGTGACGCTTCGATAGGCAGTGAACTGAATAGCGCTGTATGAAACGTACATCAGCTCTGCCGGAACGTTTCCCTTCCATAATCCTGTAATTCCTTCCTCTTTCAAGATATGTTTGATAGTCGGGAGTGTGCCTTTGTAAATCGGGGAACCACGAAGGTCCCGATGGGAAAGAGGATCGGAGAGGGAGTGCGTCTGCAATTGAAGACGGATCTTCACGACATCGAGAGGAGCGATCACGAATCTGTGGGCAAGAAGTCAGCGCGGAATTCCGATCCGAATATAAATAAATTCTTACCTTGCAATCAATCCAGCTGTAGCTCCAGCAATGACGACCTGGCTTTTGGAGCCCTTGTTCCGTCAGCAATTGTTTCCCAAAGATGAGGAGCAATTGAACCGTACCTCATCCTTCAGGTGCTCTCCGCTTCCAGACATACATCTGTCGACTCCAGGCCCCGCGAGAACTCGAAATCTTCCTAGTTGAGATGGTTGTGGATTTTGCGTGAGGCTGGGCGCGGTGGAATCGGGGCGCGTCGAAAAAGGCTGAAGAAGCAAATTTCGCGAGGCTCGGCAGATCGTCCTCAACGACAAAACTCTACCCTCCTTTTCATCACAGCAACATATCGACCCAGTGGCCCAGGACCACTCGCCCGATACGAAGGCACTATGACAACTTGTTTCTAGCACTAACAAGTCCTCAATTGCTGTTCAGAGCGGCGACATACACACCAGAGAACCGGGGACACGACCACACGTGACCACGTATCATCCATCATGCAACCCGTTCGATTGAGCAAAAGGCTCATCTTGGGTGCCCGCATCCTCCCTCGGCCTCTTCTCACCAGGAGACCTGCGGTTTGCTCTTCACAGCATCAACGTCGTCCCTTGAGTCGGTCAGCATGCCTCCACGACCGGGGGTTTGCTTTCCCGACGGAGGCACGGGAACCTGCATCTCAAGATGGCCACCTAACTGCCCAACCAATTCTCGAATCATCAACCGCTGCGGAACCGCTGAAGATACACCGACAAAAATCTGGTATTATACGCGAAGATGCTATTATAACCCCGTCCAGTTTCATCACCACTACCAGTCCGGACACTGCTTGGCATCCAGCCTACCTTCGCGACATGTGTAGATGTCCTCGATGTAGAGATCCGTCGTCCACACAAAAGACTTTCCAAACGACCGATATACCAGAGAATCTTAAGGCACGCTCCGTCGAGGTAGACGAGGAAGGGGACATCAAGATCACGTGGGATAATGACATCCCTGGTTTTGGGCCCGACCACGTCTCCTCGTTTTCAAAACACTTCCTTCACAGGCATTTAACTCAACAGACTTTGGCCGATACCCGGTTTGAGCCTCCTGAGCCTCGCCTCTGGAGCAGGACACGGATTACTAGGGAGCTACGAACGATCAAATATGAGGATTATATGAAAGAAGATGAAGCCCTGTACCACGCTCTCCTACATCTGAACATCCATGGAATTCTACTTCTGAAAGACGTGCCGGAGTCTGAGACAGCGGTGGAGGATATTACAAGCCGCATGGGAACTCTCCGCGACACATTCTATGGACGAACCTGGGATGTCAAATCCGTTCCGGAGGCCAAGAATGTTGCCTACACCCAACAACGCCTTGGTCTCCACATGGATCTTCTCTACATGGCCAACCCTCCGGGATTGCAACTTCTCCACTGCCTCAAGAACACCTGCGAAGGTGGCTCCTCTTTGTTTAGCGACGCCTTTTACGCGGTGTCTCAACTCCACCAGAAACACGTCACAATACTCAGTGGCGCTAAGATCGGATACCAATATAAGAACGCTGGAGAGTATTACTACCACGAACACCCTGTCATCGAACGACAATCCTATCGTTCCAACACAGATCCGCAACGCCGAGTTCTCAAACATGTCAACTACTCGCCTCCATTCCAGGCGGACCATATCGCCACCGCCTTTCACCAGTCTTCCTCCTTCCCCTCTTTACTCAAATCTCTCAGGAAATTCGCCGATCGAATCGAAGACCCCATCAATTTGTATGAATACAAGATGCAAGAAGGAGAGTGCGTGATCTTCAACAACAGACGGGTACTGCATGGCAGGAAGGAGTTCGATACCACTCATGGGGAAAGGTGGTTGAAGGGTGCGTATGTTGATACGGATGTGTTTATGAGTCGGTTCAGGGTGCTTAATGAGAAGTATGAGCTGAAGGGGGTTGAGATACTAGAGAATTATGTGGATCTAGATGCAGGGATTTCCCCGCCAACGGGGCCCAAGGAGAAGAAGCCGATCAATTATGGGTCGCCGTTCAAGAAGAAGGAGAAGAAAGGCCCCATAAAAGAGGTGTACGTTGATGCGATTGCGTAACGGCAAGGGTCCTTAATAGCCAGGGTGTAGATGGAACCTGTTGGCAGGATGCATGCTTGCCTACATGGATCTTGATATGAGTCGAAAAAGCGGCCGTGGCAGCAGGTTTGGTGGTGTGCTAGATATTGTATAAACCGATCCTTTTGTACCAAAATAGTTGGAGCATACACCATGAACATCACACACAAAATCATCTCTCCCTATCCGTCTCCCTCCTTGAATGCACATCATGTGACACTCGTCGTGTGATAACCTCTTTTCCGCTCTAGAGCAAGAAAACAAGGATTTCACTCGTATTTACCGTCCTTTAACTCTTTCGGACTCCTCGCAGGCGACGAGGTTTTTCTTCTGTCACATAATCAACTTTGCCGGAAGGGACCGGCAGTAAGTCCAGTGCCAAGACCCGGATTTGTCCGCAACCCATCAGTTTTTGACCTCATTGCCCTGCGGCAGCAGGAATACTTTTTTGCTCGTACCTCATTACAAAGAAGCATATGTTCGTGCATGCACGTATACCTGTACGTCATACGCACTAATATGCATGAGTGTTGTCAAATGTCAACCCACCTGAGCCGAACACAGTTCTCGCCCTCAAGCTCATACTGTTCCTCTAATGCTATCTTCTCACCTTTTTATTCCTGAAGTTTGTACTAGACATCTCGTGATTAGTGCACGATTATTTCTAGCTACTATATTGGTTTGGCAGATGTCGGGGTTGCGGATCTCGGGTGTTCAATTCTTCTCCTGAGTGAGCTTAAGATTTTCCATTATACAACTAAATTTTCTTTTAAAAGGAAGTAAATACGAGGTACTGTAAAACTGTTTGCGGCTCGTAGGCTCGACCCCGCATAGAGGCTTATCTTGGCCAAAAGCTGAGGTTGTCCTGCCAGCGAATTAGGACCCCGCTTCGGAGCAACCCGCCACAAGTTTTTCCATAAGTATCGGGTCGCGAATGCAACTGGACAACTGGAATCCAGATGCAGTTGTTTGAGTGACACATGGTGTTTCTGCCCCCGACTTTCTTCAAGTGTAATGGTGCCGGGTTTCCTGCTCCGAGATCTTAGTCTACAATAGGCTACCTAACTCTGCTTTGCCTCTGAGACAACAATGCGCCTCACAATGGGGCTACCGCTCTGGTCTCCCCACTTGAATTTCATCTCACGCACTTTGGCACTTTCTCTCGATCATAGTTGGTCGTCCGCGCAGCTTTGATTCTGCATAGCCAAATTCTCCTAGTCTAGCATACGATTTTGCACGGGTGCAGGTCCCCTTCTATGGGCTGACTTCCTTTGGAATGGGCTGTATGGAGACCTTTCTTTCCGATCGCAGTTCCTTTGTATCAACTACAACCACCTCAGCACCAGCCGCTACAGCAAGGAAAAGTTGAGTCTATTCAACCAACCTTGTCAAACCTACACACTACCAGTCTTTCCAGAAGACAATCAACTACCAACATGCAATTCGGCCACGTTGTTACTATCCTCGTTTTCGCCGGAGCAGGAGCCGAGGCGTGGTACCAGCCGACCGCGGGGACCACTTGGGATTGGCAACTGCAGGTACCTATCAACCCCACCGCGGCTGTTCAGGTCTACGATATCGACATGTTCGACAACACTGCTGCAGTGGTGGCGGATCTCCACAGCCGCGGTAAGAAGGTCATCTGCTACATCGATGTAGGCTCATGGGAGAATTACCGCTCGGATGCGTCGAAGTTTCCGACCTCATTGTTGGGCGCGAAATATAGCGGCTTTCCCAACGAGCGCTGGCTGGATATCCGGAGTATCACTACCTCACCCCTGGGGCCAATTCTGATCGCTCGCTTCCAACAGGCGAAAGCTAAAGGCTGTGACGGTGTTGAGCCGGACAATATGGACGGCTACGACAAGACTGCCCACGAGTCGAGCGGCTTCCCACTCACATATAATGATCAAATTGTCTTTAACCGCTGGGTGGCTGACCAGGTCCATGCTCTCGGGATGGCGGTGGGACTGAAGAATGACATCAATCAGGTCAAGGACCTAGTCGGCAACTTCGATTTTCACGTCAGCGAGCAGGCGTTCCAATATGGCGAATATTCCTTCCTCGTGTCTTTCATTCAAGCCAACAAATCGGTCTTCGAAGCGGAGTATCGGTGGACACTGACACAGTTTTGCCCGCAGGCCATCAAACTGAACTTCAGCTCGATCCGCAAGAAAAACTCGCTCAACGCCTATCGCGAAGCTTGTCGTTAAGCACAGGCAATGGCAGCCCGACCTGTAGCCATTGCCGAGCGACGAAGGGAGGCTTCAGGCAGCATGAGGTTTTGGTGTGAATAGGGTATAGCTGGAGGTGTGTAATTAATGGAATTGTGCGGACGGATGGTAGTTACGAGTGCGCTCCATTGAATGGCATCGGAAACCAGAAGTCTATCTGAGGAGAATGTGTTTTCTGGTGGTGATTTTAATTGTGATTTAATACCCTGGGGGACTTGACGCGAGTGCGGATTGGATTTCGCTTACCTCTTCTTCGAGCATTCCATCCTTTCCAGATTCTCAACACTCGTTTCTATCACTTTATCAAACATCATGTCATCGTTTGAACAAGTCGTTTATATATTACTCAAAAATATCTTGGTTGATATACTAGAAGGATGTGTTCTAGTTGTTTCTCGTCTACCCCGTCTAACGCTTCCCCAGACATAAGTCCTTGGACATAAGAATCTCTTATATACTGAAAACACTTACTCCTTGCTCTGGAAGCGGCATCTGCTTCTTCGGTGGTCCTTAAGACTACCACAAAGTAAGACGAATAAGCTATCTCTAACCTGTGCCTCCGGAACGCTTAAGTTAATAAAGCCCTTTCTGGCGGTGAACATCCTCTGGCCATGAATATTCCTTGTGTCAAAAATGTCCGAGACATGTCTTGGGAACTCCTCCAAGTAGAGTCCTTAGTCCGGTGCAACTGCTCTTTGGTAGTAAATAATATTCGGAGATTCGCCACATTACTTCTTCGTAGGTGCCACCCGCAGGATAAAGAAGGAAGCGATATCCTCTGGAACTCAAATTACCGGCCCACTCTGGGGTAACCATCTTGGTGATGCGATGCTCGGACTGAAGAATATCGTCGTTCACTAATCGGAGCGGATGTCGTGTCCCACTCCAAGCCTCAGGAGGAACCAAGCAAGTGTCTGCACCTCGTGCATGAAGTGATCACTAGAGGACAATTTGGAACCTTTCTCACATATTTCTGTTTTTCTGAGAAGTATTCACAATTGTTCTCGTATCCTAGACCGGCAGGGGGACAATTGGCTACAAGTTCGCGTTCTATTCACAATTGTCGTTGCTCCCCTCTTCCCTCATTTATACAATCAATATATTAGTTAGCGTATGCCGCAAGACCGAATCCAAATGAAGACAAACCACTATAGCCTCTTTCACCAACTTTCTCGTGTATCCAAAACTACTCCAGGAACAGACCTTATTCCAGATTAAATGAAGACAAAATTGAAGTATTAATGATAGCGCATTGCCTTCCAAAGGCCTTCAGATAAACAACTTGAGGCGATTTATCAAACACAGGAGGATGGACCACAAATTCTAAGGCAAGGCTTCACCCCATCCAACACCTCCTCCAACCTAAGCGAACACCAAAGATTCCTGAAAGGAATATATAACCCGGCCTCCTTCATTCATGCAGCCAGTATTCAGATACAGTCATGCACGCCAACTCGAAGACCAACTGTGATTGAGAAGAAGGCACGCTTTCCTTTAATTCGTACTTTCGAGCTCTGCATTATCTAGATTGGTTGGCTATAGGAACCAGCTCTGCATGCCTTGACCATCAAGCAGCAGGCATCCATTTCACAGGGGGGAGAATTATTGTTGTCATTTCCCTTCTTGTTGTTAAGTTTCCAAGCTGTGTACCTCGATTCGATTCGATTCGATTCTAATGAGTTATAGCAGCAAGATGAAGGAGCTGAGAAGGAATTAAGCTATATGGGAGATCCTAAGAAGGCTCGACAATGTGAAATGCAAGCCAGTACGGAGGCAAGGGGACCGGCCAGAGGTCGACGATAACATCGTTCTCTTGTTTATTGAAGTTAGTGTTGAGGGGGAGGGAGGTAATATTTATTAGGAGGTCTCGAGCGATCGTAATGTTGAGAAATCCAACTGAACTAAATGATACATGCAGAGTGAGCAGCGGCGTTAGTTACGGGTCGTGTAAGCAGGCTATTTCTATGTTCTCGTATTCGTCTACTGCTTTTTTACATCACATGAACTCTTTGGGGAAACAGCCTTGGAGACTTTTATGAAGGACTGGGGCAACTCCGAAAAGACGACATTAAACATGTATGCGTGTATTTTGATGACCAAGCCTCAACGCCACGCTGTTACTCAATATCCAATTAATTAATCAACGTCCTCACTACCGCTCTGGCTAGGCCCCTCCCTCTCCTTATCCGCCGTCCCGTCCCTCCTCCCCAGCCATCATCTTGCGAATCTTGCCAAGGCCCAACCTCCTCACACCCTCGCGGGACCCTTACATTGTCCCTAACATCACACGTCCTCCAAATCACCTCCTTCACCTCCCTCCCCACCTTCTCAATACAATCCATCGCCCAGATAACATCCAGATGCTCATATTCTTCAATAATTCTGGTGTGCACAACTCTCACATGCGGCTCCCTCCCCTCTCAAATCTTCTCAACAGCTTTCTCCCGTCAACCAGGTCGTCGGAACCAGCGACCCACAATGCGAAGGGAGGGGCGTGTGAATCGTACCAGGCTGTGCTACCTTTAGGTTTTCGTTCATGCTTACGTCTTGCTTCCGACATACGGCGAGGACGAGTTGGATGAGGGGAGGGGGGTTGCGTTTCGTTGTGATTTTGAGAGGATGAACGGTGGTAATACTCCTCCATCTCATCTTCAGCATCCTCTTGGTGCCCTTCTTCACGTGTAGAAAGAATACACTTCTGTTTCGCAAAACACTCTCTTCCCAGCCACCACCTCATACTCTCGGCACTGACATAGACAGGCGCAAACTGGAACATGCGGTCTCGTAGCCCGCGGTCCCACCGGTCGTCAGTCCAGTCGAAGAGAAAGCTGAAGACGCGGTATCCCATTGCGCCGAAGAGGCGTCCTGGGATCAGGGTGTGCATTGTCAGCATGAAGGGGATGAAAGCGTGAATACCAAAAATTATTCTGAATAGAGCGGGAGAGATGGCACGCATGAACTTAAAGTACGCTTTCCCAATTAGAGGGCCAGCGTACGCTGCTGGGGCGAGGGCGCAGAAGACCGTGAGCTTGTCGCCGAGGTCGGGTCGTTGTTCTTTCGCGAGAGCGACGAAGGTCTGCGTCGTGCCTTGCGAGTGTGCTATCAGACCCAGTTTCTCGAATCCGGTTTCTGAGAGAACACGAGAGATTAAAGCTGGCAGGTCCATGACACCCATTTGGCGGATGTTCCAGGCCCACATTCGAGGATCGGCGTAGGACAGCAGAGTGTGTTCTGGTTTGAAGCCGCAGCGGTTGTTACCGAGCCAGACATCATACCCGGCTTTGCACAGGTAGAAGGCGAGAGAGTTGTCATCGTTTGTGCAGTATGCTCCTGATGACTGCAGTAAACCATGCATCATTAGGACGGGGAATTTTGGCTTTTGGGAGGAGCTGATGGGCCGTGACGGTGGTTCGCCGGTGAAGACATCGGGTCCTCGCGCTGCTCTCTCGGCTGGAGACAGGGGCGTGAATTCTCGGGGGTTGTAGACATGCCAGAGAGTAATGATAAATCCGTCTTCGGTCTGGACTTTGAACTCTTCCATATCCAATCCCACGCGACGGGCATAATATCCAACATCACAAATCACAGGATCTGGCCCTCCTTCTGTTGGGATAAACTCTCCCCGTCCAGCCTCATCTTCCTTATCGTCAATCTTCGGTTTAGAGTTCCTCCTTGAGCGTTGCCTCTTCCAATTCCTCGCGTCTTCCTTCCTCACTCTCGTTAACTTCTTCTCTTCTTCGTAAAATGGTCGTCTTGCATCTGGATCTCGGAATGTGATGCGTAACCAGATATGTTGACACATTAAGGGTATACTTGTAAATGCTGAACCAAGAACAATAATGCCAAGAAATCCAATTGATAGAAAAAAAGAAGTCGTTCTGAAAGTCCAACATTGAATATCGCGGGTTATAGACGAAGGGCCGTAAAGTGGCAGCGGAGGGAACAGAGGGTTTGTGCGGGAAGAGGGCATTGCCTTTCGCAGAGATCCTTCTCCGGACTTTTGTATCGTTGCCCCATTCTTGGGAGCTTCTGGCCGCGAACCATCCCTAGATTTGTCCACTGGTGATGCATCTTCAATCACATCTGCAGGTTCCCCATCAGTCGCCTCCTTCAGCGTGTTGAGCTTCTCTGCTTCCGCGAGCGGCACTCCCGGTAATCTGCCCCCATCACTCATCACAATAATTGGATCCTGGGGAGTAACGTAGTGTGCGTGAATAGCCGTCCCCGGCCCGTCTGGATCTTTTTCGTGAGCAACATAGGACAATTTCTCGGCCTGGTGCGCATACTTGATGGCAGAAATGGCTGCAGAAGAGGAGGCAGGAGAGGCTGAGGTCTTGGAAGCTGCCGATGCATTGCTCTCTGATCGCCTCGAGTTCTCGTGCATGGTCGTTGAGAATGTCGCGTCGTCCCGCTATCGCCAATGGAACGTAGTGGGGAATTCTAACATGTCAGAAGCCAATTGAGACCAATGTATCCAAAACGGGGAAGCAAAAGACATAAGCAGAGTTTTGGGGGCCAGCACTTCGTCTGGGAAGGGTATACACAGAGATTGTGTAGTAGTGGAAGTGAAGACGAGAAAAGGGTGATTCCAACCTGATTTTGCTCAATGCGGAATGATAGCCTTGTGGCTGGCAAAATAGCGAGTCGCGTAAGCGAGACAGTGCGAATGCCTAGGTATGATTGGCTAAGTTAATCTATGTCACCAGCCAGATCTAATTTGATGGTTCGCGGTCATTTTGGCATGTGAACATTCTTTCAAGGGTCGCAATCGTCGACGTCATTCAGACATTGCTACTTGACTAGGTCTCACATGTACCAAACCTGACCTGCAACATAAAAAGTCGCACTTATACAACTTGCACATGTCCTCCTTGACTATCTACAAGCTTTGCATACTTTGTGAACTCCCCGTCGGTCCTGAGCATTTTCAGCTCCTCCGGCAACGTGCCAAGTACTAGCTCCACGCTGCCATCTTTTCTCGTTGGAGAGATGACCAAAAATCGAAACCGACTGTGACCCCGCTCAATCTGTGGTCGCATGGCTTCCGGGCTACCTCTGGCGAAAAATGCCTCGCCAAACGAAATCTCGCTAGTCTGGAACAGCATCAAATTGGAGACCATTGCGTTCATATGCTCGATGCCCATGTTCGCCGTCGCAGGCTTGCTGTAGTCGGACATGGATTGCAAAAGCGTAAACGCATCATGGACCAGCGAAGGAGTAATCCGTGCCGCTGCTTCACGAATCAGATATGCGATCTGTCCGATGCTGGTGTTGGGTGAACAGAGCGTCTCGATGGGCATGGTGGGTCGATTCAGTATAAGCATGCTGCCCATGTAAGAGGCTGGCAATGACGGCGAAAAGTAGGGCCGACCATCAATAGGTAGCTCCAGAATAGACATTTCATCAGGTCGAAATGTTTCGTCCCGGACCTCCTTAGCTACTCGATATCGTGATCTGATTGATGCGCGCCAGAAGAATGCCTGGACGATATCAACAACCGACGTGACGAGCCCCTTGGCCTCAGGATCCGCAAGTACCTCTTGTTTGAGCTTCTGTATGCTCTCACGAGGAATCAAAAATACGGTTGTGCTCAAAGATCGCTCAGCAGGGGCAGCTGGCCACACAGGCTGGCGAGGGAAGACTGGCACTGGAGGGAGAGCCACCTCTGGAGGGCGAGCATCGCCAGTCGTGGAGGTTCTAGCGACATGGGTTCCTTCTTTTGCAAAAGCCGCGCGGTCCTCATGGTTATCACTTTCAACAGCTTCATCGGGGGAAAAGAATGGCAGATAACCCCATACACCAGGGTCTACCTCATGAGCTGCTTTAGCATATCCTTCTTGCTCGTAGAGAATCTCTGGCAGGCTGTGATTGAAACTCTCAGGGTCAAACCAATCACATGTTGCTGACTGATCCCCTTGCAGATATCTGCAGCACTCGGCCCAAACTCTAAGAGCCACCATGATGCCTATGCCATCAAGGCACGTGTGGATGAAGTTGGTGGCCAGAATGCATCCGCCTTCGACAAAATTGGCTTGAGCAACTAAGATGTCGGTGGGCATTGCTGGGAAAGGATGGCAGTCGAGGAGAAGTTCGTCGCTGCACAAGGAGGGCGCGAAGTCGGCATCTCGCATTTTTTCAAACGATGGAAGAACTTGAGAGAGATCCTTGTAGACCAGCTGTCTCGGCTTCGAAGAGGCTGACAATGGGCGAGGAGGAATCGTGATGCGGTATTCGCCTTTCTTGCAGCCAAATTCGTGTTCCGAAGCAAGCATCATTTTGCCATCGAGCTCTGGAATAATTTGAAAAGCACGACGAAGACCATCCTGCAATTTCGCAAAAGTTTCTTGGAAACTGACTCCTTGACGGAGAGCAAAGTAGAAATTCAGCCCCATGTAGTGATTAGGATTTACTGCGTCGAATGGATTCATCTTGGATCCAAGTCGTCGCTTATGTTCAGCTATCATCCTTCGCATGTCGGTCGGTTCATTTTTGGGAGGTGGGGAGTCTGTCATATCGTCTGGCTTAGTTCCGTTGGTCATTCCTTTGAGCGGTCTGTTTTTCGGTTTTGCTTCTTCCAATACCCTTGCAAGTTGGGCGGAGAACTTGGCAACAGTAGGATTTGCATACAGGTGTCGAGGAGCAAGTTGTTCCTGGAGGCCTGTGGCAGCTCGGATGATTTTGACCACCCGAAACACAAGAAGAGAGTCTAGTCCCAGACCAAAAACATCATCATCCGGTGGTGCATTTGCAATTTCAGGTAGTATCGAGCCTAGAATATGGCGAATGGAGTCCGTGATGGTCTCAATCGAGCTTGTGTCCACCGTGAAAGCATCCAAGTCTATACTATTTGTATCCTCGTCCCTCATGTTGTAGAAGCGATCGATGAAATCCGCGTAGAGATCCAGAGAGGCTCGCCGCTTGATTGTTCCCTTGTCTGTCCGTATAAAGGGTTTGTCTGGCTCTGCAAAGGCAATGTATTGTCTCTGCAGCCGACTCTTCTGAAAGGTCAAATTGTTCGCTCTCTCCACCGTTATCCAGATGCTGTCAAAGAGCTCGTTGTTCCTTGCTGACGGATCTTTCAACTCAACGAGCAAACCTGCCTGAGGTTTCCCGGCTCCAATCATAAGGCAGCCGTCGACTGCAGGATGCGTCGTGACCAACGCCTCCGTGTCCAAAGGTGAGATCTTGTAACCATTGGACAGAACAACTACATCATCACTTCTTCCCTTGAATGCCCATAGATTTGGTTTGGTGGGGTGCCTGATGTACAAGTCCTTGAAGTTAATAGATTGTTGGTCCGGAAACGTGTAAAAAATGCCTTGGAACAAGGCCCAGTGCTCGTTTCGGTGCACCCAATGCTCAAATACACCGGGCTGCACCTCTTTGAATTCGAAACCGGAAAAAGGGTGAAATGCGAACCAATGCCAGTCTTCCCTTTCCACCCAGAGATTACCAATGAACAGACCTTCCGTGGTGCCTGTCAAGTTGAGCACTCTGACCACATTGTTGACCTTTGAAACAATAGTTGGACTGACAGGACCTGGAGAGCAGAAACCTCAGCTACGTAATCACATCTAACGTGGAATATCATGCTTACCGCCGGATGCACAGATGAATTTTGAAGACTTGAACTTTGCTAAAACACCGGGATTCTCGCCTAGCTCATCAACAAGTGATGGAACCATGCTCCAGATATCGATCCCCGCATGGTCTGCAAGAGACTCTATGAGTCCAATGTGCGGTAGAACACCTGGAGGTCCCAAAATGCAATGCAGGTTGAATAGCGAAGGCATGAGAATGTCCATGATGATACCAGCACCCTGGAGTTTTTATGGAGGTCAGTCCTACATCTCGTATCGGTTTTGATACAATCAAAGGTCGAGGGTAAGACACTCACATGACTCATGGGGAATGAAGAGTATATTCTATCTCCTTCATTCCAGTTGTCTGTCCACGGGGCCAGTCCATCATCACCTTCAGTAGGTGGAAGCAGCCGCACAGCATCCATGGTGCCGATTAGATTGTGGGTCCAGGAGATTGGTTTCGGAACTCCCGTAGTTCCAGATGTATGCAGAATGCAGAATGGGTCATCCATAGCTCTTTCAAACGTCCTGTCATAGAGGAATGGCTCGGTAGACTCGGCATCGAGAAGCTCATCGACTCCAGGTAGTTCGAGAACTTTCATAGATTTTTGCTGCAAGAAGCCATCCACCAGAGGAATCCTTGGCTGCTCATGAGGCTTGACCCATATGCTGCAGTTTGCTGCATTGAGGACTGCTAAAGCACCTTCAACGTTGTTCTTTGGGGAAAGAAACAAGGTCTGTGAGAAAGGCCTTAGCATTTCTTCCCGATCGTGGTATGCGATAGTTTCCTACTTACAGTACAACCAGCCTTGACAGCGCCGTAAGTTAATAGAATGTACCGAACATCGTCTTCATATGATAAGTAATTTCCTTCGCTACTTTTTCTGAACATTCTTGACTTACGAGGTCCAATGTAGCCCAAAGGCTGGATCTTGGGGGTTTCTTGCTGCGTTCCGTTCTGGCCTGCGTCCTGTTCCCCATTGGAGACTCCATTCTGTGTTCCAACACGATCATGGAGCCACCAGGCTGTCTTGTCAACCGCTTTCGCAAAGGCACGAGCAGAAATATGTCGGAATTCGCGGGAATCATCAGGACATGCCGCGATTGAGTACACAATGCGACCCGGGTCCGCGGAAGCCTGGCGATCTAGAATTTGGGGGATGAGCCTCTTGCCATATTCTAGCGAGCTATCAACCGCCATTGTGACGATTCAGAGGAAGATACGAGATGGACTGGAGGTTTCAGGTGGCAATCTTTGACATTGGAACAAACAAGCCCAAGATTGACGTTTCCAAACGATTAGAAACGGCTGACATGCTACGCCGACAATTATAAACGAATTTGCTTACCTACACTCCAAGGGATGTATGTGTACATGCACCACGAAGCTTTGCCTCTGGGAGAACGCCAGGACTTGGGGAGCGTGCATTCGGACCCATGGGTACTTCGCGCTGCCACGTAGGGGTGGATAATTATATTTAATGGCTAGCCTATTAACTAATAATTTACTTTAATAGTCTTGAGCCGATTATGCATTAAATTAAGTAGGACTGGAGGAGGTTTTGAATCCAGCCAATTAGAGGCTTAGAAATTAATGCACGTGACACACACTTCTCCTACTTTATAGAACTATCCTTCTTATATATCAGTAAAAACACTATTGGTATCACCACTACTAATACCACCATGCCACCTGTAACTAATACTAATAGTGCTCACGGAGACAAGCTTCTTGTAGCTTAATTTACCTTTATCTATCCTACGCGCGATCACGGATTTATTAGTAAGAAGGCCTAGTACAAGCATTATTCTATTACACTAAAATCATGGAATACTACTCTAAACTAGGGCCCTTACTTAAATGAATACAAAGGTTAGAAGTAGTATTAAGAGGATAATAGGATTAGTTTAATAGAACAAAGGAAGAAATAGCTACTTATATATAATTATTTTATTACTAAGGAGTTAATAGCTAAAGAACTATTTATACTCACTATCTTTACCTCTATATATAGTTTCTCTTAGTTTAATACTCCTAAATAGAGAGCCTTTCACCTAAAAGTAGGCTTTAAAGCTCTAAATTATAAGATACTTATAAGGCTACTCCTTAATTCCTAGTACTATAAGATTAAATCGAAAGTGTAATAATTAATAGATATAGTATCTTATATTTAACTCATTACTAATAGCTCTTCGAATATTACTAGGATACGCGTCGAAAATATATTATTTCTAGTAGATTAGACCTTATATTACTAGAGTTTAGTTAGAATTAGGGCTATTAAGATAAGAGTAAGCTAGATAGTCAGGAATATAATTAAGGGAGTAAAAGAAATTATATAAGGTGCCTTAAATCGCTAGACTACTTTCTCTTCTAATATATATAATATATAAAGGAGAGTATAGTCTAATCTTATTAAAGATCTAAGTACTTCTTATATTCTTTTAGTTCTATATAATTCTTATAGAATTTAACTAATCTTTAAAAGCCTTTTCTTTCTAGGAAAGGACTTATTCTAGAACTAAATTATTGCTACTACTAGTACCTTCTTTAAGGACTTCTCGAATAAGATTATTAGCTTATTCTCGAAATTAGATAAGTAATTAGTATATCTACGAGAAGTTATAACGAAGTGTAAAGGGATTATAGCTTTAATTATAACTATTCTAATACACTAGGGCACTTAAGTGTATTAAATAGCCTCTATTAATAAGTTGTCTAAAGCTTTAAAAGCATATACTAAATATCTAGATAATAACTCTTAAGAACTAATTATAATTAACTTAATACTCTATCGTGATAATAATAATTAGTAAAAGAATAAGGCCTTAGAGTAGCTTCTAGAGCTTATTTATATATACTAAAAAAATGTCCGAATTGAATTATTTAATACTTATTTTTAAGTATACTAGATATAAGAGAGTAGACTATAATAAGAGTAAGTTAATAATTACTATATATATATTAGTAAAAGAGAATAAACTATATAAATAGAAGTATAACTTTAACTTATTTATTTAGTAGTATATATACTCCTTCTAGAGAACTATAGTATTATTCTTATAGATTCCTTTATTATATAAGCTAATGCTTTTATATTAGAAAAACTTAGAATCTAGAGCTTCTATGAGTTCTACTAATATAAGAAGAAGTAAGAGAACTTCTATTCTTTAAACACTTAATAAACTCACTTTTCTAGTTAATCTAAACCCTTTTAGAAGCTCTTAGTAAGTTACTAATATCCTTATTAATTATATACTAATTATAATAAGTAACTAAATCTCTAGAATTATTAAAACTAGCCCTTAATCTTTTATATATAACTACTAATTTAATAGCTTCCGAACGAGCCTTTTCTATTATAAACTTCTTATAGTCGAAACTATAAAATCGAATATTAATTAAGACTATAGATAAGCTCTATTTTAAATATATTAATTATAAGTTAATATATATAGTAATAAAAGAGATAAATAAAGAGGCGAAGCTATTAGAGGAATTAATAGTAGATTTATTATTAAACTAGGGGGATAATTGAGTAGAAATCGAGACTATTAAAGATAATAATAAGGAAGATAGCTAAAAAGATATTAGTGATTTTATTAATTAGATACTTACTTTAGAGGATATAAATATTAGTAGAAGTAAAGAATAATATATAACCTTAGTCCTTTTTATTATTATGTGATCTTTATTTTCATTAATAATTATAAATTATGTATAAAATTATATATATAATAGGAGTAAGCTTATTATTATTAAATATTACTAAGCTAATTAATTAATAATTAATTCATTAAATTTTCTCTATTTACTTATTATTTATAGTAAATATTAAGAGATTATTCGTACTTATTTAATTATTAAATAAGATAACTAAAGTCGTATATATCTATAGTCTAATAAGCTAATTAGATCCTTCTTAGATACCTCAAATTTATCCTAAATATACTCTATAATTATATCCCTTTTAATAATCTTTCTAATATAGTTAGCTACTTTAATTATAACCCTAAATTTCGTCGTTTTAGTAATTATATAGGGCTAGTAAGTATTAATTCTCTAGTTAACTATAGCTTCTTTAAACTTATATAATTTCTTCTTTTTTTCTTTAAGAAATTATTAAAGACTAGTTTACTTAATTCTATTAGAACTTATAACTTCTCTTTTATTCTTATAGTATTTATAATCTTTAATAATATAGTTACTTAAGCTTATAGTCGAACCTCTAAGATTAGATACTTTATAAGGAGTTAATAGTATCCTATTATTAATTAGTATATCTTTATCTATAGGTAAAGATATACTTTATATACCTATAAGATTATAGTACTAGTAGTAGTAGTCTTAGTAAAATTGAGAGTTTAATTTATATAAAGGCTAATTTAATTAAGTCGCTTCTATTACTATTTAGGGAAAAGTTACTATTTTAGAAATTCACGTGGTTTTTATATAATTTATATCACGCAAGTTCGTCGAACTTCGAATATTCCACAAATATAGCGAATATTCGATCGATTCGAATTTATCTAGATTCGATTCGATTCGATTCGATCGGAGCCCTAGGAGGAGTGGTGATGGTGGTCGGTGTGGCATGGTTAGCTGCAGCATAGAATAGGCCAGTCCTTGACGTCGAACTTAGAAATGCAGAAGAAATTGACGCATTATCCCTCTCCTTGGCGTCGAACCTGGAAATGCAGAAGAAACTGACGCATTATCCCTCTCCTTGGCGCCGAACTGCAGAAGAAATTGACGCATTATCCCTCTCCTTGGCGTCAAACTTGGCAATGCAGAAGAAATTGACGCAATATCCCTCTCTGGGGGACATCAGGTCAAGCCAAGGAGGCAAGAGTTCGCCATCCCGCCCTCTTCACCATTGATATGCTATCACGTGATGCTAAATAGGGCTACCTAAGACATAGCCCATCCTTAGTTATTCCAATAAAGCACCATCATCTCTTCTCAACTTCATAATATACTATGACAATCGTCTCGAATTCGTCGGTTATTAAATAGCTGAAGATTCGCATTTTATAAGCAAAGCAGATCAACCCTGAAAGAATCCTTGGGCGGCGGGAATGGTGGACGAAAAGAACACATTTTGGAGAAGATCCCCAAGATAGGTTACTACTGCGACTAACGCACTGTGGCTGACGCACTGTGACTGATGCGCCATCTCTCATCCCATGAGCAAATTTTCTGTAATTCGCTGAACTAACAACTTCCCTTTATGATCATGAATGTTGTATTGCAGCTCCACACTCAGTTCCTATCCAACGTGGAGAATGAGCACATTAATAGCTTGAAAGATACGAAGAACTCTTGCTGCCCCTCTCTAATAGCCAATCCGAACTATTCTCAAAGTCGAGCTAGTGCCCACGACTAGGGGAGTGCCGCAGCCAGGTCAGTGTACCAGTGCGCTGCATTGAACATTGGATTCTATCGTGCTTAGAGAGAGTCCAGCTTCGAAACTTTGCCGTAATGCAAAACTGGTGTCTGGCAGGCTTTATAGGTATTCAACGCTGATCAAATATTTGCCAACCCCACTCTCTGCTGATTCTTGCTCGTTGCTTAAACGTCGATCAACGCACCATCTATTTCAAGTTCCTCTTGCAACTCGACCACGACAATCCAAGCTAGTTCGTCTTGCCCGCTATGGAGCCCACTCCTGACACCGTCCGACCTGCACATATTCCCGTACCAAGCAAACAGCCTGCTCCCGATGAAGATCATTCCCTCGATTCCTTGCACCAGAGTATCATGAGCTTGGAGACATCTGCCATTGAGACTTCTGTTTTGCAGACCCCTGGCGCGGAACCTTCTGTCGAGATTTTGGAAATCATCTTCGACTATGCTCTCAACAAATTCAGTGACACCAAGCAACGACTTGAGGCAGGCAGGCCCAAGTTCTTGTCGGTCATCGAAAGGTTCATTGCTGCAGGGACCCGGGTGGAAATGTGTCTCCCAGCATTTCCTTTCAAGTCGGCAAATAAGATCTACAAAGTTCTTGGTGTTCTACCCGACAAAGCCGAGGAGATTGGCCTTGAGCGCTTGAATAAAATGTGTCTGCGCATCGGGGAGATCTACACGCCTGGTGCAAGGTGCACGATAATTTCAGATGGACTTGTTTACAATGGTTTGTCGAACGCCGATTGAATCACCTGGGTAACTTTGAGTCTTTGGCTAATTTGTATCTTCAGATTTGTTGAGCATATCGGATCGCGACACATGGGCTTACGGACAGGCTTTACGAGCAATGGCTGTGCAAAAGGGTTTCAATAACATCAGCTTCTCCAGGATTCGAGATTTGGTCGATTTCCCCTTGCCAGAGAAGATGGAAGAGATTACTTATGTTGCTAATGCAACCAACTTCCGACGGTTTCTCTTTAATCACTTCGGCAAAGACGACATCGATATTGATCACGAAATCGCCACAAATCCCGATACCAAAATGACTTACCTCGGATATCGAAGATTCTTAGAGTCAGACTTGGAAAACATCTTCCCACTCGGCAATGGTCGGTCGAGCCACGGCTATAAGAGAAATGTGAAATACCTTGCGAAACAGATGCTGATTCGAGGATATGTGAGTAGGATATGGCATGCCCCCAAGGTCAGCAGTTTGCTCTAGCTAACCATCTCTCGGATAGGCTTTTTCAGCGGCAGTTCAACACGCTTTTCCAAACCATCTACGTCTTTCTATTCATCAATCTACAGGCGAGCACAAGATATCCATGAGCTTGCTTAACACCAAAACCGGATTTACAACTCCTTGGCACTGTAGTGTTGCTTTGATGGCAGATGGCGAGTGGGTAAGCGCTCCGATGGGAGAGTTTCAGAAGGATCCCAAGATGAAAATTGTCTACGAGGATAGCCGTCCCTGCTATTTTCAGGAGACCACGGGTGACGTTAGTAGCGACCAAAATTCAGCAAATCAACCTGCCGCGGTGTCCGAAGGAGCAAACCAGGACTTACCCCGTCACCAAATCGAACATTCTACGACTGCCCCTTCATCTTTGGTTGAAGTAGAAGTGGAAAAGATCAATGCAATTGAGACAATATCAGCGGGCGATTTTACGGACGAGAATGGCGAACCAGTCAACCCTTTCTTTGGATCCCAAAATCCTCTACTGGATCCGAACTCAGCAAATTTCAGCTTTATGACATGGCTTCAAGCAGTCATCAGCATTACATCTAGAGATCCCGAACGATATCCTAAAGGGGTTGCTGGTGTAGCTTACAGAAACCTATCGGCTCACGGAGTGGGAGAAGCAACGGATTATCAGAAGACGTTTGGAAACTACCCGTTGAAACTGTTCAAGTTCGCAAAAAGACTCTTTAGCAAAGAGAAACAGACCAGAATACAGATTCTGAGAGGTTTTGACGGCTTGGTCAAGAGTGGAGAAATGCTTGTGGTGCTGGGAAGACCGGGAAGGCAAGTAACATTGAAGTAGATTGTAGCCCGAAGATCGTGATATGCTAACAGCCGTAGTGGTTGTTCAACGCTCTTAAAGACCATTTCTGGAGAAATCGATGGTTTCTATGTCGGAAAGGACGCCTATTTGAACTACCAAGGTATCCCGAAGGAGACCATGCACAAAGACTTCAGAGGAGAGTGCATTTACCAGGCTGAGGTCGATGCACACTTCCCCCAGCTGACTGTGGGCCAGACCCTTGACTTCGCTGCTCGTGCAAGGGTATGATGGGTGAAATCATTGGTCTGTATATTTGGCTGACTGCCTCTTTTAAGGCTCCTCGTAAACTCATTCCTGGCGTTACTCGAGATGTATGTGTTTCGGAACCACCTTCTTCCATCGCAAATTACTGCGGACAACGCCAATGCTGATTACTTTCCTAGATGTATGTGACGCATCTCCGAGATGTCGTAATGGCAGTTCTTGGTCTGAGCCATACAGTGAACACAATCGTATGGAAATACCTTCCTTGTCTTCACCAGCTCCAATTGACATGCATCCAAGGTTGGCAATGACTTCGTCCGGGGAATCTCTGGTGGTGAACGAAAACGTGTTAGTATTGCAGAAGCGTGAGTCATCCACCGAAGAAATATTTTGGTCCCAAATCTCGTACTCATAGATTCATGCAGTGCTATTGGGGGCAGTTCTTTGCAATGTTGGGATAACAGCACACGTGGACTTGACAGTGCAACCGCTCTTCAATTCGTGCGAACGCTTCGGACTTCAACACAACTGACCGGAGCAACGGCGCTTGTGACGGTCTATCAAGCCTCACAGTCTATCTACGATGCAAGTCTCGCTGCTCGAGGAAGTGTGTGGCTCCACTGACGTGCAAAGCTCTTCGATAAAGTTGCTGTGCTCTACGAAGGTCGCCAGATCTACTTTGGAAACATCCATGCAGCGAAAAGATTTTTCGTCAATTTAGGCTTCAAATGTCCACCGCGACAAGTAACGGGCGATTTCCTCACCTCTTTGACCAGTTCGTCAGAACGACGGGTTCGGCCAGGCTTTGAAGGCAAAACACCATCTACACCAGACGAGTTCGCAGTCGTGTGGGAACAGAGCGAAGATCGCGCACGCCTGCTCCAGGAGATTGAGGAGTTCGACAGAAAATACCCGATTGGAGGTCCATCATTTCATGAGTTTAAGAACTCTCGGAGAGCTGTGCAAGCAAGATCACAGTACGTAAAAGCCCCCTTGCTCAGCAACGTTTATTCACTCAATTTAGGCGCATCAAATCACCTTATACTCTCTCAGTCTCACAGCAGGTGGCACTGTGTGTTCGGCGAGGGTTCCAGAGGCTGCGAGGAGATATCGGCATCGTCATTACCGGTGCCTTTTTCAACGCAATCATGGCACTGGTGATTGGTAGCATATTTTACAACCTCCACAATGACACAGATGCGCTCTACAGCCGTGGGGCTCTGCTCTTCTTTGCAACCCTGCTGGCATCTTTTGCTAGTGCGCTTGAGGTTCGTTTGGGTTGAGCGGTCAAAGGTCTTGCTAACATTGAGCAGATTTTGACTTTATACGCCCAACGACCGATTGTCGAGAAGCAGTCCAAGTATGCCTTCTATCATCCGTTCGCTGAAGCAATCGGTAAGTCTGAGATACATCATTTCCGTTGCAGGTCTTGGTGGGCTGATACGTTCAAGCTTCCATGATTTGCGACCTGCCCAACAAAGTCCTTACAGCTCTTGGATTTAACCTAACTCTTTACTTCATGACAAATTTACGACGCACGCCTGGTCATTTCTTTGTATTCCTGCTTTTCGCATTCACGTGTACGCTGACAATGTCAATGTACTTTCGTTGTATTGCTGCATTGTCTCGTACATTGCCAGAGGTAAGGCACCTTTCACTCACTCACTCCGATGCTAACTATTCAGGCTCTGGCGCCCGCTTCTCTCTTCAGTCTCTCTCTCGCGATTTACACAGGATTCTCGATTCCTATCAAAGACATGCACCCCTGGTTTCGATGGCTTAATTATCTCAATCCAGTCGGTTATGCTTTCGAAGCACTAATGATCAATGAGGTACGAACATGATGCATATATCGAGAGTTTGTCTTTGTGAGACAAGTCTGACAGAGCTAGTTCCACGATCGGAGGATTGATTGCTCGAAGTTTATTCCCGAAGGTCCAGGTTATGGCGGCGTCTCTCCAGAAGCCAGGATCTGTGCAACTACCGGAGCTGCTGCAGGAGCGTACTTTGTTGACGGAGATATGTACCTGGCTGTTAACTTTCATTACACTGCTAGTCACCTGTGGAGGTATGTATCTTCACTCGCATGTGGCAAACCTAGCGAGTGGATTCAAAGAGAGGAGTAGTATACTAACAGATACCACCAGGAACCTTGGTATTATGATTGCGTTGATGATCTTCGGCTGCTCCGTCTATCTAGTGGCTACAGAGTACATCTCAGCAAAGAAATCCAAAGGCGAAGTCTTATTATTTCGACGAGGTCGTGTGCCATACCTACAGCCAAAGATGGACGAGGAAGCCAACGCCGATGATAGGATCAATGCAGAGATGCTGGCTCAAGAAAAGCCGGTACTTGATACCCCTGCCGGTCTCCAGAAACAGACGGCAGTTTTTCAATGGAATGATGTCAATTACGATATCAAAGTCAACAAAAAGCCACAAAGGCTTTTGGATCGGGTCGATGGGTGGGTTAAGCCTGGAACTTTGACGGCATTGATGGTATGTCTTCTTCTTTAAAGCGAGAGAATCGAGCAGGATGAATAACAAACCCTTTTAGGGTGTCACGGGAGCTGGCAAGACCACTTTACTCGATGTATTAGCCAGCCGCGCAACGATCGGTGTCGTGAGCGGTGAGTTTCTGGTCAATGGCCAATATCGAGATACAGGTTTCCAACGTAAGACTGGATATGTCCAGCAGCAGGACTTGCATTTAGCCACTACAACCGTTCGAGAAGCGTTGACTTTTAGTGCTCTTTTAAGGCAGCCGAGGACGACCCCAGATGCTGAGAAGATTGCATATGTAGAAGAGGTTATCAAAGTTCTCGAGATGGGGGCATATGCCGATGCTGTCGTCGGAGTTCCTGGAGAAGGTGAGTGTCCAGACAATCAAGCACGCTGCTGGCAAAGACGCCGTCCAGGAAAGAATTGCTGCATCCTAACGATTTAACAGGCTTAAACATCGAACAAAGGAAGCGACTGACAATTGGAGTCGAACTCGCTGCTAAGCCTGCATTGTTATTCTTTCTTGACGAACCTACTTCAGGTTAGTATCCTGGAATCCGCCGTGAGACTTTGCTGACTAGGATGCCTCCACATAGGACTTGACAGTCAGACTGCTTGGTCTATATGCGCCCTTCTTCGAAAGCTTGCAGACAATGGCCAAGCTATCCTCTGTACCATTCACCAGCCCTCGGCGCACCTGTTCCAAGTATTTGATCGGCTCCTTCTCCTCACTATGGGAGGGAAAACGTTGTACTTCGGTGAGATCGGCAATTCTTCCAAGACTGTCACGAGCTACTTTGAACGCAACGGAGCCAGATCATGCGGTCAAGACGAAAACCCAGCAGAATGGATGCTCGAAGTTACTGGCACGGCCGGTGGCTCTGAAAGCACACAGGACTGGTCAGCCATCTGGAACAACTCTGAAGAACGTAAAGCCGTCAAGACCGAACTTGCTCGTATGAAGGAAAATTTCTCCCAGCAGCCAGTATTGGTCAACGATCCCGGTGATCCCGATGCACTCCGGTCATTTGCAGCTCCGTTTGGCACACAGTTCTGGATTGTATTGAAGCGAGTGTTTCAGCAATATTGGCGTACGCCCTCATACTTATATTCCAAGGTTGCCCTCTGTCTCTTCTGTGTAAGTCTGATCAGATCAAAAAATGGGCGGGTGAACATGCTACGAGATGTGTCTAACACCAGCCTAGGCATTGTTTATCGGTTTCTCGTTTTGGAAAATGCCCAATTCGCTTCAGGGGCTCCAAAACCAGATGTACGCCATCTTCATGTTGTTGGTGATATTCACCAATGTCTGCTCACAAATCATGCCTCACTACGTAACCCAACGCACCCTCTATGAAGCTCGAGAGAGCCCATCCAAGACTTATTCCTGGAAGGTATTTGTTTTGTCGAATATGCTCGTCGAAATCCCCTGGAATTCTCTCTCGGCTTTTCTCATTTTCGTATCCTGGTATTATCCTATCGGACTACGTCAGAATGCCGTCGAGGCAAACCAAGGGGCCGAAAGAGAAGCGCTGATGTTCTTGTTCATTCTCGCCTTTTTGAACTTTGCTGGAACATTTACGAGCATGGTAATGGCAGCGGTGGACTCTGTTGAGGCGGGCGGGAACATCACGAATCTATTGCACTCTCTATCTTTGATCTTCTGCGGGTATGACCACTTACAATCTCTTTCCGACTCTTGAGGTACCATATGCACTTGCTGACAACCTCGCAGTGTCCTAGTGACACCCGCTGCTCTGCCCGGTTTCTGGATCTTCATGTATCGCGTTTCTCCTTTTACCTACTTCTTCTCCGGCGTGTTGTCCGTTGGTCTTGCCAACTCGCACATCTCCTGTTCCACCGAAGAATTCCTGCATTTCTCGCCACCGTCACCCTTGAACTGCTCCACCTACCTCGCTCCCTACATCGAAACCTTTGGTGGCTATCTCACGTCGGACAGCATGGGCTCGACCACCGAATGTGTCTTTTGTAGTGGCAGCGATACGAATGGCTTCCTGGAAAGCGTGAGTGCAAAATACAAGGATCGTTGGAGGAATTTCGGCATCTTCTGGGTTTACATATTATTCAATATTGCGGCCGCTGTGGGACTGTTTTGGCTTACTAGAGTGCCAAAGGAGAAGCGGGAGCAGAGTGTGAATAATGAAAGGGGAGAGAAGGAAGAGAAACGGGGACCGACCGACTAGAACATGAGAATTCTTGTCAGGATTGGCAGATTAAAGTGAACTTTGCATCTTGGGCAAAACATTTTGCTTGCTTACTACATAATTCAATAATATCTACTTAGATTGGAACTTTAGGATTCTCAGAGTCGTGCAATATTCGTAAGTTCATGGTGGACTTGACCACTTAATGCACGTTGTTCGCCACGCCTAACTCAGGGCACACGAAGACAAGGTGAGAATTTATTCTGAGAGTCTACTGTTGTTCGCTGAGCGTCTTCGGACAGCTTCAGTCTCCTGGGCTGTTTGAGTAGAGAGGGCCGTCAACCGTGTAGACCGGAAGCTGTCTGCAGTTTCGTCTTAGGCTCCATGACTCTTTGGAGCCAATTGCTCTTTGCCTTATTGGCCATCTGAATGAGAAGGATGTCGGGGTCATTCAACATATCGAATCCATGCCAGGCTCCTGGCCAGATGTGCAGTTCGCACGTAGATCCACAACGCCACATATTCGTAGCGTAAGCAACGGCAGGATCACGAAATACCTCGCACTCGGCAGCATCAATATACGTTGCCGGAAGATTCGACAGATCGGTCGCTCGTGATGGCGCCTGGTATGGTGTAATCTTGTCAGACCCGCGCGCCTCTCCGAGGATGAGCTCCCAAATCCTTCGAATCCATGCTGTGCTAGATGGATTGCCGTATTCGAATTGTTGGTCTGACAAGCTTTCGCATCGATCGTCCAACAGAGGCGCGTATAGCATCTGGGCTTTGATGGGAATCGTGGGAGACTTTCTATCTCGAGCCATAAGGCACGTTGCGGCTGCCAGCGCGCCGCCGCCAGACACGCCGAACACGACGATGGCCGCCGGATCAATTCCCAAGCTCGCAGAATTTTCAGAGACCCAGACGAGCCCAGCATAACAGTCCTCGGCTGGACCGGGCGCATGGGTTTCCGGTGCCAGGCGGTGCTCAACAGACACGACAACGCAGTCAATGCCTTCGAGGAGGTCGATCACCGGGGTGACAGCGGTGAATCTGTCCCCACTAACCATACCACCGCCATGGATGTGGTACAAGGCTGGCCGTGCGGCCACTGTTGGTTCCTTCGGTGCAAACACGGACAGGATGACCGTGTTGTTGTCAGGCCCAGGAATGAAGTGCTCTGTATGGATCAGGTGTGGCTTGTCCTTGATGATGGTATCGGCGTTGAAGATAAATGTGCCATGTGAGCAGTGTTGTTCGCCTTTTGCAACGCCACGCATCAAGTCAAGATCGAACTCCTCGGGGAACGAAGCGGAATCGAGGATGGGCGCGAGAATGGGGTCGTAGATTGGACGAGGTGGTTTGATCCTCGAGTCAAGCTGTGCGGCTTGTGAATAAGGAAAGGGGTATGTCGACATGTTGGCGAATGCAGATAGAACAGCTTGAGCCAATCTTGGTGATGTTCCCTCGCGGGAGACACCAAGATTAATAACGTGTGTAGTTTGGCTGGTTCATGCGGGGGGTTTGGTGCGGAAACCGCGTGATGGCAAAATGGTGAACTTTGGAAGCGAAAATCAAAGCACTTCGCTTGCATTCCTACGGTCGTGGTTATCAGGACTGCAGGAGAGAAGATTTGAGGCGATTACCGTCCGTCTTGCATGACGATTCCAGACCACACCGTGGGGTTTCGTATTCATGCATCTGCGCGCATAAATTTCGGCCTGGTCAGCACATGGCCACTGCTATTTAGTCCCATGCTTTTACGGCCACCTGCTCATGCACGAGTCTCATAATGGATTGGCGACGTTGAACACCACATTGTCATATACTACACAATTTCCTTCACGTTAGGTGTCCGAGGATTTATTGCTGTGACGCTTTAACTATCCACTGAATCGTTGGCGAGTTTGGAATTGGGTCTCCCACAGGGCGTCATCATGGCCGAACATCAGCTCAAAAAGATACGACCATTAGGTATTTTCTTCATTTCAAGATTCCCAGCAACAGACCTCTAATAGAGTATTGTAGGCAAACTGGAGGAAATCTCGGCCGTTGCCCATCATATAGATTTCTTCACCAATACCGGCCTGTCGGTGCACTTCAAATCGTCCTAGCCCTCATCCGTCCCCGATCTCCAACAGCTCATATACATTGCGGTAGAAGATGTGATTCGTCTACATCCTATCCTGTTCGCCGTTCCAGTTGTTGCAGATACCAAAGAGCCTTACTGGGGCCGCCTGCCTTCGATCGATGTCAAGCAAGCCGTTTCATTTGTCGAACGAAGCCGGCCCTTGACTATCGATGGCGAAGGAAGAGACAGAGAACTTGACGCACTTCTCGAAACTCAGCACAACACCAGTTTCAAATCTGGATACGGCACACTGCCAGTCTGGCGACTGATCATCTTGCAAGACCATGGAGTCCAGCATCAATTCACGGCTTGCTTCATTGCTCATCATTCCATGAGCGACGGGACCGCTCTTCAGATTTTCCAAAACTCGTTCCAAAAGGCTCTGTGTGATGCTTCCTCTTCTTCACTTCAGTCGAAAGCCGAGCATATAATATTGTCAAATGATGATGATCCTATTGCTCCGTCTCTCGAGGAATTACATCCTCTGCCAATTCCAGTCGATCCTCTCAATGCCAATACCACGGTGTCCAATGAGTGGACAGGAAGTCCCGTTCAACTGCCCTGCAAGACACGATACGTATCACTCTCCCTGTCGCCGCACATTACAAAGTCCTTCGCGCAGGAATGCAAGAGGCACAAGGTAACGCCAACGGCCGCTCTCCCATCTGTCATCGCCAAACTGCTCTACAACAACCTCCCGCCGATAATAGAAACTTTGACGTGCAATCTCCCAGTCAGCTTGCGCCCGGATCTACCCCCCAAGCTCGTCGACGGTGTAATGGGGAATTTCATCGATGCCTTCAAGGTCAAATTACTCCGCTCCGATCTCTACGTTCGAGACTCCAGCGACTCGGGCATTGCAGATTCTTGCAGCTCATCGAATTCAATGGAAATATGGAATCACGCTCGGAAAATCCAAGAAGATACAAGACATTACTTTGCGAACGCTTCCCCCTCTGGGGAGCCGTATACCAACATTGCCTTCTTCAAACTCATCCCAGACCTCGGCGCAGCCCTGACTGCGACGCTCGGCAAGGCTCGTGGTGAATCCTTTGAGGTATCAAACCTCGGGACTTTCTCACAGCCCACGAACCTCAAGGCTGGGCCTGGTCCTATGTGGCAGGCAGGAAAAGTGATCCTCAGTCGGTGTGCTTATGCTGCCGGAGGTCCGTTGGTGGTTTGTGTGCTGAGCAGTGATGAAAATATGGGATTCGGTTTTACGTGGCAGGAGGGTGCTGTTGCCGACGACATTGTTGAGAATGTAGTTAATGGCGTAAGAATGTATTTTGATCCTCCACAAGAGCCTGTGGAGGAGGACAGGTTATAGATTGCAAATCAATAGACTACGACATATGGTTAGCATTTTGCCTGCTTGCCATCAGTCTAGATATAGCTTTATAAAGTCGATAAACTTATAAAGCGCTTTAGTTACGCAAAATCAATCATTTAATTAATTAAATAAGTTTAATATCTCGAAAATTATTTTAATTTATAAATCGACTTCGTTTTTCGTATTATATAATATAAATAATATATTAAAATTAGTTAATTACTAGCTAATTCTATTATTAATTATATTTTAATATAATATTCTCTTATTGATTTTAATTAACTTGCGTGGATGTCGGTTACACATGTGACCTGGAAATTGAATTGAGGTCACGTGCGAATGGAGGTTCAACACCTGAGTTGATACTAAGACTCCGATAGGTAAGCTTAAATATTAGGCAATAATGAGGCGAGTTCAGAATCCACGGTTTCAGGCAACAAGTCTTTAAGTCATTAACACCTCACTGCTTTTCTTCTGTCTTATCTTTGTGGCTGTGGCAGTGCACCAGGTGGTGGCTATGTGCATGCATGTCAGAGCCTGGTCTTGAACATAATGCCATCTATCTCATTCACGCATACTGTCTCTCTTTCTTATTATTTATATCAATTCAACATGGCTTTCATACGAAATGGTCCAAAATGAGCGAGTCGGGACTCAGCCGCTATGCTACCTTGTGGCCAGAAGGGCGGCAAGGGGGCATCGCTCGGCCTGCACGAATCACCAACGATAAACCATACGTTTCTTCCTACAGGTACAAGCCGTTGGACACACAAAAGAACGAGATTCGGCTTTTAACGATAGAACCTTTGACCCCGGTTAGTTTAATCAAATGCCAGATCCAGACTGTCTCGTTGGACAACGCTCCACCTTACCAAGCCTTGTCTTACGCTTGGGGTCACGGAAGAGGCTATCGCAACATATACCTACAAGGCTATCTGTATAGCGTGACCGAGAATCTGGCGGCAGCACTTCGACAACTGAGCCGGCCCGGATCCGGAGTCCGGCCCATCTGGATCGATGCAATATGCATTAATCAACAAGACCCGAGAGAGCGGAATCACCAAGTCAACAAGATGCGAGCAATTTATGAACAAGCAGAATGTGTTATAATCTGGCTTGGTCCAGCAGATGAGCATAGCTCTCGAGCACTGGCATTATCGCGTAGCTTAGTCCTGCACGAGGAGGTACAACAGGACAGCAGTCAGTTGATAAATGATCCAAAAAGGAGACACCAATTTCGCGGCTTTCAAATGTTGCTACAGAGACCCTATTGGAGTAGGGTTTGGGTTATCCAGGAAGTGAACTCTGCAAAGAAAGGGATGGTCATGTGTGGACAGGACTCCGTTGCATGGACTGATTTGCTCCGCGCGCAGAACATCATCAACTCCAATCGAAGTGCACTGTGGAGATTAGCTACAGATGACCCTCTACTTTCAGGTATTAGGCCAACCATCTGGGCAGACGGCCCTCGAGGCTTACTCCCTCATATCAAGAACCATGATCCTTCGCTATTTGAAGCATTGACTTGGCACAGCGACAAATTGTCTTCTTTGCCGGAGGACAAGGTGTATGCGTTGCTGGGTATCACTACGGCGCGGGACGACCCACGTATAGTTGTCGATTATAACAAAGGTGCACGTCAAGTCTACATCGAAACTACGACATATATAATCCAATCTACCAATAAACTCGATATCATATGCTCCATGCAAAATGATCTACCGAGTCGCCTGAAGCTACCTAGCTAGGTGGTAGACTGGGTCAATGCCTATCCTAGCCCTCTCAGCGATGGATCTCTTGACAAATTTTACGCCGCAGGAACCAGCAAAGCCAGCACAGTCATCGAATCCGACGGGGCTCTTTTAGCTAAAGGATTCTGCCTAGGAGACATCAGTTTTGCAGGCCCAAACACAATACGCAATACGGATAGAAGAAAAGAAAAAGTTTTTGCACTGTGCGACGATTTTCATCGGTCTCGCTCAATTCTTGGACATAAAAAGGTGTCGCTGGAAAAACTCCTACGGTTGTGTAAGAATTTCACGTGTGGGCGTATTCCAGAAGAGCCACAAGTGCTTATGCGTGAACTCAAAGAAGATACTCAGCGTATCATTCTTGGTCTTCTTGCATTCCTTGATCCGAAACCTGGTGTTCCGCTAGGTAGAGACTTGGCTCGACTTGCGGCCGAGCTTCTTGAGAAATCAAATCGGAGCGACGTAGAAAGACTAGGTCAAAGCGTACTGCGAGATCTGGTGTCGATCGTAGAATTCCGCCGGTTTTTTGTCTGTAGCAACGGATTGCAGGGGTCTGCCTATGAGGACGCTATTGTTGGCTGCAAGGTTTGTATATTGTTTGGGTGTGCAACACCTGTAGTACTCAAACCTGTTGGGAATCTTTGGGTTCGTACTAGCTTTAATGTACTCGGAGATGCATATGTCGATGGGTATATGAACGGCGAGGGGATGAAAGAGCTTGAGCAAGGTCAATATCAGTTAACGGAATTCGTAATAATTTAATAACAAAACTAGCTACTTAGTAAGAGGATATATATCTTAGCTTCGAAGTTGTTTTTCGAATTATATATAATAAATAAATGCTTTTAATTTTAATTAATTAAGTTCGGAATTTTAATAAATTATTATCTCGAATTGAATTAATAACAATTATTATAATATTATATTATAATAGATTATAGGAGAAACTATTTCGCTTATTAATATTACTTTTATTTAATAAATAATTATGAATTATTAACAAATTTTTGTAATAGCGAGATTAATATAGTAGTTAAAGGCTTAGAGTTCAAAGAATCTCATATATTAAAAATACTAAGCTAGAGAGTAAAAGAGAGAGGAGTACCTCGACTTTTAATAGTATATTACTAAGCATAAAGCAGGAGGCTGGGGCACGTGCGGAGCACGTGCACCGGGCTTGCAGATTGCCCTTTCAACATTAAAATCTTAAAGTAAAAGTGTGGGCATTAAGAGCTATTATATAATTGGCTCGCTTCCGATATCGTCACGTGTGGAGCTAAATGCGCCAGCGTGGAACTAAAAATCTAGCGAGACTTATTGTACACCACTGTAGCAATACTTTGGCTCAAACCACCAACAATGCTGGCTTTCCATGCTACTGAGGCTGATAGTTGGTCGTCAGTCGCCTGCACTCTGTACCCCCACGAGCCAGGCAAGTGTGCTCAAGAATGAGCACATTAGAGCTAATTCCCAGAAGCCACTTTGAGCAGTTTCTGGGCTTGATTGCTTCCCGTGTGAGTGAGATAATTTGAGGGAGAAATCGGTCGTTGCTATTGGTTTGATCCAGTCAATCAGCCTACCGTCACATCTCCCAGAGTCGCCAAAGAAAATTGGCAGAGCACGGAGCATTACCACTCGAAAAGTCTTTTGATCCGGCGTTTTTCGATCTTCAAAAGGCATTCTTTTGCCATTTCGTCTCCCACTGCAGCCTCAATTTCAAACTCCTACTGTTTCTCTCCGCTGCAGGTCTCTCCAATCTCCCTACACTCTTCACAAACGCTCGGGGCTCTTTTCTTCCTTACCTCTCTCTCTTCAATCCTTTGTATTCTTCATTCGAGTGAGGCAGACGATAACTTCAAGCCTACAGGTCACTGGAACATCCTACAAGTACGGCCGACAGTCAGCATCAAGCCATGGCGACCGAACTCGAAATCGACAATCATGACAGTAAAATTCTCAGTCATGTTCACGATACCATTCACGACAGCGTTCAAGGGTCAGACAAAGACTTGAAGCATCCTAATGGCACCCCATCCGGCGATGACTCTGTTGACACCAAGTTTCAACCTGGTGTCCAAGATATCGAGGCCGTGACCATTTCTTGGTCAACCGTTTCACTGGTGATTGCCTATATTCTGATCTGGCTCGCCTACTTTGTTCAAGGCCTCGTGGCGGCAGTCAGCGCCGCCCTTCTTCCCTACGTCACCTCTTCCTTCGCCGAGCACTCACTCACGCCAACTACCAGCGTTCTAAGCGCTGTCATCGGCGGTGTCACGAATCTGAGTATCGCAAAGACTCTAGATATCTTCGGCCGCCCGCAGGGGTTCCTTCTCTGCATTGTGCTTGCGACTCTTGGTCTAATAATGTCGGCTGCCTGCAACAACGTCGAAGCTTACGCTGCGTCACAAGTCTTTTACACGGTCGGAATCAATGGCGTAGGATATAGTCTTAGTGTGTTCGTCGCCGATACAACCTCGCTGCGCCATCGAGGTCTTATACAGTCCTTATGCAGCTCGCCTAATCTAATCACTGCTTGGCTAGGAGGACCAATCTCTACAGCATTTTTGAACGGAGCTGGCTGGCGCTGGGCCTTTGGAATGGAGAGCATCCTCGTCCCAGCGGTCACCCTTCCGCTCTTCGGCCTTTTTATGTATTATTTCTTCAAGGCAAAAAAGCAGGGTCTTGTTCCGAAGCGTGCGAGTCGACGCACACCATGGGAGTCGCTAGCTTACTACATGCGCGAGTTCGACGTTGTTGGTCTCTTCCTGCTATCCGCCGGCGTCGCGTTCTTCCTCCTGCCGTTTAACCTCTACACCCTTCAAGCCAAGGGATGGGGCTCTGCCCTAATTATCTGTTTCCTTATCTTTGGCGTCGTACTTCTTGTTGCTTTTGGGATTTGGGAAAGATTCTTTGCCCACGTCTCATTTATTCCATGGAAACTTCTTCAGGATCGTACAGTCGGCGGCGCCTGTCTCCTCGCCTTTGCACTCTTCCTCAGCTACATGTGCTGGGCCGCCTATTTCAGCTCCATTCTTCAAGTGGTCAATGACTTGAGCGTCACACATGCCAGCTATATCATTCAGACATATACTGTTGGTAGCTTTTTCTTCGCCATAATCGTTGGTGCAATTATATCTTACACTGGACGCTTCAAACCCGTCACTCTCTACTTGGCAATTCCTCTGGCGATTCTTGGTCTCGGCCTAATGATCCACTTCCGCCAGCCTAACGAGAACATCGGCTATATCGCTATGTGCCAGATCTTTATAGCTTTCGCTAGCGGTACTATTATGCTCACCGACGAGATTGCTATTTTGGCCGCCGTTGCAGAGCAACAATACTTTGCTATCGCCATCGCTCTGGTGTCAATGTTTGCAAGCATTGGCTCTGCGGTCGGCTTGACCGTTTCCGCCGCCATTTGGCAAGATGTCCTACCCAAGAAGCTCGCCCTTTACCTTCCTCCCGACGATCTTCCAAACCTGGTCACGATCTATTCGGACATCACGACCCAGTTGTCGTTCCCGGTTGGCTCGCCTACTCGCCTCGCAATTCAGCATGCCTACGGAGACGCAGAGAAGTATCTATTTATCGCGGGTACTGCCAGTTGGGCTCTTGGTTTAGTGGCGGTTCTCATGTGGCGAGACATTAATGTCATTGGCATTAAACAGACAAAGGGTCATGTCGTTTAAGCTTAGGGTATTCTAGAGTCCTGTTGAGGTATTCTCCAAGATTGTGTATTTATCTTGGATCCAGCAAGAAAACCCCCCTCGATAAGCAGTTGAATTTTAGAAGTAGTACAGTCGGTCCGACGCAAACACGACAAAAAAAAAAAAAAACCACCACCACACTAATTAGAATTAATCGTATTAATTAAAACTATACTATATACACTAGGAATCAATTCTATAGTCTCAAAATTATAATATCTTTATTACTAAAGAAGTTATAATATATGCAATTAAGCGAGGAAATATTTTTGCGCTTTGTATGGTCATTTTTTTACTTTGACTGTCACGTGACTGCCCCCCCCCCAGGTTAACCGCGCTTCTATAATTATATTAATATCTCAACAACCACAAACCTAATCAACTATCCCTTTTACATACTTCTAATAGCTACCTCTATAAGCCTTCAGAAGCGTAAGCGAGCTGATTCAACTCTTGATTCAATTACAGTTCTCACCATAGCTAAAGAAGCTATAATCCAAGCAACACTTGACGAAGGGCATGGGAAACCCTCTATTATAGAGGACGATTCTAATGGTTCAGATATCGAACTAAGTAATAAAGAGCTTGAAGATTCGACGCTCTATTAGGTTCAGCGGAAGCTTATTATTAGTGGGAATGAGACGATTATTCTAGAGAAGCCTATATCTGCATAGTAAGAGTAAAGACTTACGGCATAGACTAGTAAGTTTCTTACCTTTATATTATAATATAAGTATATTAATACTATTTCTAGCTTCTAGAGGCTCGTACGTCTCCAAAATAGCAAAGGAATCAGTAAAGCTATTGAGAACTTAATAAAAGCATACATATAATCAGAGGGCAAAAGACACTCAAGTCGCTAGGCTCAAGACCCCTATAATCGTACCATCTTTTAAATAAAAGAAGCTATAATTCGGCATTATTAGGGGGCTAATTAATATCCCTAGGGATATGCAATTAAGAAATGAGCAAAGGCTTAAGGATGAAGATGATGGAACGAACGAGCTACTTATAGATGCCCTTATTAGAAACGCATACGGAGATAACGAAGCTCTAGACATACGAATGACTTATCAGGAAGTCCTTAACGATGTGGATATAAAGCTAGCACAGATAAAAGACTCATATACCCCCTATATAGTCGCTGACTTATACCTCCTCTAGTAATATACTTAATAGCTCCTAAAACCAGGGCAGTATCAACTAGGGAGAATTGACGCATCACTCTTAGTAGCCTCTAGTAATCACCGCTTCAACGATAGAAAGACACTAGCTCGGCGAATCAGGGGGCTATTTAATTATTATCGATAGTGGTATGGTATTCCACTAGAGGCTAGGGGTAGTAAAAGAGATAGCACCTCTTATCTAGATAACGAGGACGTCTTTTTAGCTTACCGCACTTAGTTAATTAATCAAGAGCTTAGAATAATATCACTAAACGATTTCCTGAATACCGTAAATTAGGAGATTTTACCTCGATTATTATCGATAATTGAGAGGCTAATCGCTCATAGCACAGCTTACTTATAGCTCCCTAGGCTCGGCTTTTATCACCATGAGACTAAGAAAGGGCTTTATGTGGATAGACACGAACGACCTAATGTGATTCAGTATCGTCAAGAGGTATTTTTACCCTTAATAAATAAGCTTTTATTATATATAGTTTAATATAAGGAGGATGAAGCTAGTACATGGTATATGATTCCACCTTTATTACCGATCAGAGGTCAGGTGCATATAATATACTTCCACGATGAGAGCTATTTCTATGGTTTTAACTATAAAAAGAGCCTCTAGCTAGTAGATAGTCAGCAAAAAATGCTAGGAAAGAGCAAAGGGAGGCTAATTCACGATTCTAAGTTCGTAGGTCCTAAGGGGCGTATTAGGGTACTAAATAATAAAGGCATATTTATCCCAGACGACCCTGATTTGGATGCCCGGCAAATTATATACCTAGGCTTAAATAGAGACCCCTAGTAGGATACAAAACAGCTACTAGTACAGGTTACTAGGACGCTTGATATATTTTAACAGAAGCACCCTAATTATATAGCTATTCTAATATTTAATTAGTCCTCTATACACGCTTCGCATAGCGAAGGTACACTAAATGCCTTTAGTGTAAATAAGACCCCAGGAGGGGTTGAAAAGGGGAATATTAAGCTCTATAGGAGGGATACGTATTTCCCACCGGAGTATACGATTCCAGGGTTATAGGGCACTATACAAGTCCTTTGGTAACTTAATCCGAATAGAGAAAGAGAGCCTAAGGGTATAGAATAGATTCTTATTAAGCAAGGGTGTAATATACCTAGCTTAAGATTTAAGTGTTCAAAGGGTACTAAGTATACTATACCCCTTGAATACCCTCCCGCTATTAAACAAACGTGCTATTTAGCTCGTATACTATCGAACCACAAGGACTTCTTTAAGGAAAAGAGTCAAATTAAGGAGCTTATTATAGAGTAGGGACATAAGGCTATGTTTCTACCAAAGTTCCACTATGAAATTAACCTAATTAAGATATACTAGGGGTATAGCAAGACTCGATTTCGTCAAGTAAAGAAGGTTAGCTTCCTAGATACTAAGGTTAAGGTAATAGAGGCACTTGAAGCTTATTTAATTAAGACTATACGGAGGTTTTGTAATCATACGTTCCGCTAGATAGATACGTATCGCAAGGGATTAAGTATTAAACAAGCTACTTGGTATATAAAGAAGCAAAAACGCTATAGAACGATATCTAAAAGGGTAATAGATAAATAGGATAATATGCAAAAGCAAGGGGAAGCAGGTAGCTAAATAATAGGCTAGGTTTATGGATTTAGTTCAAGGGAAAGTGAGCTTAAAACCTATGTAATTATGGCCCTACTATATATATAATATGTATAGCACTAGAAAAAGCTATATTTAGTACTTAGGAAGGTTCTATTAAGCTTATAGGGCTTAATTATTATTATTCTATTAATAATAAGGCTGGTGAGATGCCCTGATCTCTCCCTGGAGTCCGGGATCACGTGACCTAAGCGAGCAAATATTTTTGCGCTTTGTATAGTCAAAAATCAACCAAGTTAAAAGGGTCCGTGCACTTTAGGCCTTAATTATTAATGAACCACGAATTATATTAAAAATCCGATTAATAGGTATTTTTCGCCTGGTTCTATTCTATAATCGCATCACTTAGTATAAATTAATGAGGGTTATGGTTGAAAAGTTATTATGGGCGTAAAAGGGTGACCGTTTTGTCGTGTTTGGGTCGGACCGACTGTAGTAGTACCCTTCAAGTAACAGGACACGCATGCATCGGGCATCAACGCCTTAGGCTCTACAGAGGGACGAAGCTCTGGTCGCAAAATTCCAGACATTTACTATCCTGAGAGTCGTGCAGCATATCTGGCACCAAGTCAGCCATTTGAGGAACTTGCGAATGTACCATGCGCCAACAATGATCGCAAAATTCTTCGCCTGTGGAGGATCCTCAGTGAAAGTTACGCCCAGACTCATCCTCTAGACCACATCGGTCATTCGGGCACACTGAGCATTTCTGCAGATTTTATTTTAGCTACCACCATCAAACATCGGCGTTGAAGCTACGGTCGAAAAGGCTATCAGGCTTCTCGAGCATTTCACCAAAGGATCCGGGAGGCGAAGTTGTTGAAGGGGGTCTGGAAGCCTGGGGGCTAGTGCGGATACGCGGAGTGAGTCATGTGAGTAGTGAGTCATGTGCAGCTTGTATGTGAGCTTAGTAAGGTCGGAGGAATGGGCACGCCGTTGTATTAGTATAGAGATCTGTCCATACGACACTCAGTGGTTCAGTCAATGTATTCTTTCCTCGAACCTGTCAATACTATTGGCCCCTCCGGCTCGGGCGGGCAGCCGCAAGATCCACGATCGGCAGTGAACTTGTCCAGGTAAGCTAGCTGCCAGTTGGTGTGTCGTGTGCTAAAATCGCCGTCCTCTCTTTGGAACATGTCGTACGCATCAATGAACTCTGCAATCCTGGCAAGGTCGACGCCCCCGCTGTGCTCGAACCACTTCCGCAGCATCAAACCCCATGTCCAAGGCCAGCCGTTATTCCACCGGTAACCTTCCGAACCCAGGGCAGGTGTAGACATTGTTTCTGACGATGGCGGTGCCTGAAATCGAGGTGTTAATAATGGATGGTTAGAAATCGGCTCCCAATACGTATACACTACAGTGGGCATTTAGAGCTGCGGAAGCAGGGCTGACTAAGTTCCCCCTCCCCCGCCCCCCTCCTGGGTATTAGCACGCTTTTCTATTTGCATATGGACACGCTCGGGCTAGCGCCAAATTCCTCAGCTACGGGCTATTTTAGCTCTAATAGATGTCCACCTAACCTACACACTCCTAAAAAACGCACACTTAATAATCAATGAGAAATGATTCCAATTGACTGTATAGCCTTTCAATTTTCGACACAACAGAATTGTATAATTTGAGGACAATACGTACTATCATAAATCCCTGGCACCTTTGTACTTTAATAAAATAAGAAAAGCAGCCTGGAAGGAAGTTGAGGTCATCACGTGATACACGCCTCCATTTTCGTCCTAGCGGCCTCTCCGCAAAGTGCCTCGGGCCGTTGATTTTGGACGTGCCGAGCAGCTACATTTTCCACGCCCAACACACTCTGCTTGCCAGGCGCTGGCCTTGTGTTCAAAATATTTTGTTCACATGTATAATTTACAATATCCTTGATATTTGCTTTACTCCTACCTTCAAAAAGAACGACATCCCCACACAATCTCGCTTACCCGAAGCAACCGCGTAGAATGAACTAGTAGCTCCACGACGCGTTCGGCGCATCCCAACGTGAACCTCGCGAGGTTGAGAAGGATGGAGGACATGGACATGGCGGAACAAATGCCGATACCACATCACCGCAAGCGCAAGAGGCGGCGCCAGGATAAGCCTTCCATATCTGCGAGATTGGTTCTGGATGACCATGTGACAGGGGATGTGGGCATATTCTCTGAGGATTTATTTGCAGATTTATTTCCTGCAATAGCCCAAGGTTCGAACCGGGCTCACTGTGTATCGAATCTGTTGCTGACTCAAATCCTCGTAGCCCAGGAAAATAGGAATGGCAATTCCGCTGCCCCTGAAATCCAACATGTCGCAATTTCACCTTGGGGGCCGTCTACCGCGGTCGAAGACTCAACATGGACCGTTGTCCCCGTTCGACCCTCAAGCGCCCTTGCACATTCGACAGTACAATTTTCTCCCACCTCACTAGCTCTGCAAAGCTTCGCCGAAGCTCTACAAAGACTAGCACCTTCCAAAATATCGAGCCACAGCCGAAGCGGGATTGAAATTCGAATACTGGACGTAGTGCCCTTGCCTTTGGAGACTGTGTTTGTGACAATTGAAGGGGACTTGGCTAGAAGATTGGAAAACGGCGAGGGGACATTTCACGGAGAGCATGTACGAATGAAAGGGATCCCAAATGGCCGACCTATACCTGCTCTACCCGAAGACCGTTTGACAGCTGCAATTCGAGAAGCGTTGGGTGCATTGAAAGTTGTCCACACAAATGACTTCTTTTCCCTCCCCTTACCACCACACCCAATTACACATGTACCTCCTCCACCTGCAAAAGTCACCCTATCCGAGCCTGTGGGCCAGGGAATCTTGTCACCGCAAACAAAAATCGTTATCACACAGACTGGCCACCATGCAAATGCCATCCGGAAACCACAACCATTGCCTGTCAATCGTGCCTTGAATGGAGTAGCCGAGGAAGATGATGATACGTCGAATGATCAATTCTTTTCTGCGGCCGAAGATGCACACAAGACCGACACAGTAGCCGAAGATGATGACTCTACCACTGAGACAGAAACCGAGATTTCAGATGCAGACAATGATAATTTATCTGACGATTCAATGGATGACATGATTTCACTACAAGCCCCCATGCTGCCGGCTCACAATGCAAGTGGCATATCTACAATTCAACCAGGAACGCCGCAAACAATTGGTCGTGGAAGGAGGAATGACGGTCTTCAGACCCCTGGATCCGTGTTTTCCACATTTACGGCTACCACCGCCCGTGTTGGCGGACAGAGAGGACGTCTGTTCAAGGCGCAGGGGTTGGTAAAGGCGTTACCAGAAGAAATGCTGCACCCCAAACCAAATAGCGACGATGACGAAGAAGCTCGAGTGTTTGTCGATATTAACTCGCTCACAAAAATCGGCTGTTTTTCTGGAGACTGGGTACGGTTAGAGGCGGCTGCTGAGCCTCCTGCACAAGGAGCAGGGCTCTGGGGCCTTGGAAGTTTTGGAAACTTTGAGCCTGCCGAAGATCAAGTTTGGCGACCGGTAAAAGTTTTCGGATTGCCTGAAAGCTATTCTCACCGCCCAGTCACGAAAATTCCAACTAGCAAACAGGGAGAAAGGCGGACGTCGTTCTTCGAATCTCAGGTTCACAAGCCTTCAAGTCCGACAGTCTATCTTTCCCCAATTTTACTGGCAATTATGGAAAATACTCCATATTGCAGACTGTCACCGCTCAAACGAGCGGTACAGCCCATGAAGGTTTCGCAACCAAAAATAACCAGCGCATCTCGACCTCCTTTTGCACGAGAACTTACGTTGTCGAAAATCTCAACACCTTTCACTACAGACCGGGTGTTACAAAATGCTCTATTCGCAGGATTAAAAAGTCACTTTTCTAGTCGCACTAGAGTTGTTCGAAAAGGCGATCTGATTGCAATTCCAGTTGATGAGGATCTTGGGCGGACTCTCTATCAGTCTCCAGCCGATGACCCTGAGATGGATGAGCTCCTGTCGAACACTACTCTTGATGGCCCAAGGCCATCAAAATCTGCGAAAACCACGGCTGTGGCATGGTTCAAGATTGGATATATCGGGCTGGCCAAGGACGTTGGTGAAGCAGTTGAGGATGATGAAGCCTGGGGTGGTGTTGCAACTATCGATGCCTCTTTAACTCAAATGAAGCAATCCGGCAGCGAGACCAGTCGAATACCTGCCACCATGGGGAGTTCTTGGGAGTATTATCTCGGTCTGAAGTCTGTTTCGAAATCAGAAACAGATTCAACCTCTATGCCAGAGCCACGGAGGCATCACATCCCGGCTTTGCAGCGTCGATTGAGAGAGTTGATCGCAGCAGCCACAAGCCCGAGAGCAATTCATCTTCAACTGCAGCCATTGGCTATCCTTTTGGTCTCAACCCAACGAAATATTGGCAAGGCAACTTTGTCAAATCGTGCATGCGCTGACCTTGGCATCCACACTTTTACAATTGATGCATATGATATTGTGAGTGATGGCAGTTCCGGAAGTGATATGAAAACAGCAGGTTTTCTCGAGGTACGTGCTGAAAGAGCGATGGCTTGTGGTCCTGAACATACTGCTCTTCTTATTCGGCACATTGAGGCTCTCACTGCAGATCGGATGGTCACCACTCTGAAGGAGATTTTATCAAGGGCTCGAGTTTTGATAGCAACTACAACTGAAATCGGCAAGGTTCCAGACGGAGTAAGAGGTTTGTTTACACATGAGCTTGAGATGAGTGCTCCGGATGAATGGGAGCGAGAAGGCATTCTCAGGGGAGTCATCGATGATCAACCTGTTGCCCTTGCTCCAAATGTCGATCTCAGCGCAGTGGCTGTCAAAACTGCTGCTCTTGTAGCAGGTGACCTTGTTGATGTCGTTGATCGCGCTCTTGTAGCAAGGAATTCCCGGCTAGAATCCTTTGCTGCCACCTTTTCAGAATCCGAGACTTTCACCTCCGTTCGTGATGTTCTGGTTGCTGGTGGTCCAGCAGGGAGGTGTCTCACAAAAGCAGACTTCGATGTTGCTGTTGAAGCAGCACGAAAGAACTTCGCAGATGCAATCGGCGCCCCTAAGATTCCAAATGTCAGCTGGGACGATGTCGGTGGTTTGACAAATGTCAAAGATGCTGTCATGGAGACTATCCAGCTACCTCTCGAACGACCAGAGTTGTTTGCAAAGGACATGAAGAAACGCTCAGGTATCTTGTTTTACGGCCCACCCGGAACCGGCAAGACATTACTTGCCAAAGCCATCGCAACAGAATTCAGTCTCAACTTCTTCAGCGTCAAGGGACCTGAGTTACTGAATATGTATATCGGTGAATCTGAAGCCAATGTACGACGTGTCTTCCAGCGAGCAAGAGATGCGCGGCCTTGCGTGGTCTTCTTCGACGAGCTGGACTCCGTAGCACCGAAACGAGGAAATCAAGGAGACAGCGGAGGAGTGATGGATCGAATCGTCTCCCAGCTCCTTGCGGAATTAGACGGTATGTCAGACGGCGAAGACGGTGGTGGCGGCGTGTTCGTCATTGGGGCTACGAATCGTCCGGATCTACTCGATGCTGCATTACTCAGACCAGGTCGCTTCGACAAGATGCTTTACCTAGGTGTCAGCGATACGCATGAGAAGCAGCTGACCATCATGGAGGCCTTGACTCGCAAGTATGCTCACCTATCCCCTCCCCAAGAATCCTTCTAACAACCCCAGATTCACGCTCTCCCCAACGCTCTCCCTCCCCCGCATTGCCTCCCGCCTCCCGTTCACCTACACAGGTGCCGACTTCTACGCCCTCTGCTCAGACGCCATGCTCAAAGCCGTTACACGCCAGGCCTCCCTCGTCGATGCTAAAATTGCCCAAATAAACACCTCCAACGCCACCTTGGGTAAAACCAAGATCAGCACAGCATACTTCTTTGATCATTTTGCGAGCAAAGAGGATGTCGCTGTTTTGGTTGAGGAGGAAGACTTCGTGGCTGCGGAGAGGGAACTTGTGCCCAGTGTGAGTGCGAAGGAATTGGAGCATTATGGACGGGTTAGGGAGCAGTTTGAGAAGGTTGAGGATAAGCCTTCTAATGCTCAAGATGGGAAGGGCAAGGGAAAGTTGTTGGAGAAAAAGGAGGATGGTATTCCGGAGTGGCAGCAAGGAGAGAGGCCGAAAAGTAATGGGAAAGGCAAGAGTAAGGAGAAAGTCGTGGATAAGAAAGGAAAGGGGAAGGAGAAGGCGGTTGGCAGGTGGGATGAGGGGAGTGAGGGGGATGAGGATAGGGAATTTTATGACGAGGGGGTTAATGGGTTTGCTGCGAAGCGGAAAGATAAGGGGAAGGGGAAGGTAGCGGATATGGGGTTTCGCGAGGGGGTGGAGGATGATGAGGGGTTGTATTAGTGAAGGATGGGCTGTAATTGAATGGGGGGAATTTGCATTCCTGGAGTGTAAAATGTATGATTTGCCTACCACCTCGAGGTCACGTCTCCTTCTCCTCCGCACACCCCTTCGCCTCATAACTCCTCCACACCTCCCAAACGCTTTCCGGGACATTGATGAGACATTTCCCATCATGAATCACAACCTTCCTTTCGCCGTCCACCGTCATCGGTGGGACTCGATGAATATGTTGCATTGCCTCAGATACCAGGAAGCGGCGCTCGTCAATTAATATCACTTGGCGGTAATAAGCTAATTTCCACTTCGCTAATGAAGGGGGTGGGAAGTTATGGAGGTCTGATTGAGAGGGCATCCCAGCTGCGCCATCGTAGGTTGATACTAGGGTAGTGAAGGTAGGCGAGATGGTGGTGAGAGGGCCGTGTATCTGTTTTGGTCGCGTGAGATGGACAGATGAGAAACGGAGCTGGGATGATAGAAGGGGGGGACGGACCTGTTCATAATGTTGTACACCTAGATCTAGGAAGAAAGGGACAATGAGAGGGGCGTGTTTTGTGAACCAGTGGGTTGAGAATTCTTCTCGTGTCATGGAAGGATTGCGTTTTAGGAGGCCTTGGTCCATTTGTTTGATGTCCATTCTGAGTTGGATATGAGATGATTCTCAAAGTATTTGAGATAAGAAAGGAAAACAGATGAGGAGTAGTAGTTGTTAGAACTTGAGAGAGAATGTAAGCGAGAGTTGCGGATATGCGGTTGATGTTGTATCGAAATTTGATCGCGAGCTGAAAGAGGGAACAGTGGCTATGTATGTACTCTTTAACAAGGGATCTCTATCTTTCTCCTCGCCGCTGAGAGTTCGCCGAGTCAATGTTGACAGATTGCCATTTTCGAATGAGGAAATAGGTATGACTCCTACTAGCTCTGCTCAACTCGTATGCTTACAGTGCATGCTGCATGCTGCAGAGATCCACAAGCTTGAGTTGCCGCGGTGCGGGGTTGCCGATCGGTTCTTTACATGACTCGTCCATTAAGCTGAGGGAGAAGCTTGTGCTAGGAGTTGGGGAAGTCATGGTGAAATGAGGTGCAGAAGTGCGAACTCATGCAGCCAGGCGCAGGAAACCCTCCTGGACTGGCTTGTAAAAGAGGTATGGTCGGCTACCATCTACGAAGTACCGTTTGATCCCTTTCCGCCGATCCTTTTGGAAATCGAAATAAAGCTGGTCTGGTTTGCAATCAGAGCTTGATCACACCTTCTTTGGAAATCATTCCTAGTCCAACTCCCTCAAAAGGCTCAAATCGTATTCGATTCTCGCCTCGACTTTCCATAAATCTGGCTCCGGAAGTTCTGGGAAGTAAGTGTTACTTCCATCAACTTTTTGGACACCAATTAGCGGGACAACGACGGATTCGGGCAGTTTCAATAATCCAGACAGGACCTGCTGTGTGCTCCCTTGCCAAAAAGTAGCAAGATGGGGACCCAGCGGTTTGGGATCATGTGTGAGGAAGAGTACCCGGTCTCCCGCGTGAACCTGGCCCTTAAAAAGAGCTATCGTTTCCAAGAGGATTGCGAAATCGTCAATCTGGTGCCCAGCCTTCTTTAGACAAACTGCATAGTGCAGGAAAGTCTCCCATGTCGACATGGCGAAGATCGATTTGCGGAATATTCCAGGCAGATCGAGAGCGTGAGAGAGAAGGTGGCCAATAATTGACCCCGCCCACACGAATCTCCCCACACCGCGAGTTAAGATAAGCCTGTGCATAATCTTAACTCTATTGTCAGGGCCGATGCCAGTCCTCACAAGTGTCATGCGCATGTATCTTTCCAAGCCAAAATCTACTGACATCGATAAGAAATCCCATGGTACAAAGTGCCTTATTAATCCCTCCCTCCGCACGTCCGCTCCCATGTACCTTGTGAAGCAGCGATTGATTAGATTTTGGTCCTGGCTCAGACTTGGAGTTTCACAGACCCTTCTGCACTCATCCAAGATTTGAAAGTAGGTGTCGTCCCAATGATCCTGGGTGTTGTCTCCAGGGCCATTCGACCCTTTATGATCGAAAAGTTTGGCACAACATATGAGCTGACTAAAGCATGAATCAAAGGTCCATCCCTGAGCTTGGCCCAATGCACAGTGTAAATCCATAGCCAGATGAGTTCTTTTCATCTTCAGCACATAGGCCGATAGGAGCTGAAGGGAAAATTGGCTACGGCCTTCGATTCCGTCCCAGGGTTCCGTCTTTTCGAGGTGTTGGGAGATGAATTCTTTCGCGGTCGCATGCATGAATATCACTTTTGTCGATGTTCGAGTGATTTCGAGAAGTCCCATACATCGGCTTTTTAGCCTCCGCTCTAATTGATCCCGGTTCCGCTTCGTCTGTTCAATGGTGAAGAATTTGACCTCTTGCTTCACTGCACGCAGAGGTCTGTCGTTTTGGATTTCGGCTGAAAGCGCCGAACTCTTTTGATCATTAAAGAAGTTCATTATCGAGTTATCTGATTCGTACAAGTCGTCGGCTGCATCGAAAAGTACGTCGAGATCTGGGGGTTTTTGGTGATATAGAACAAGTTGGAAAAGCTTGATGGCTTCATCTCTGGACGGCGACATGTCGACCATCCGCATGTAAAGTCCGTCTCTTCCACCAAGGGTTTTTGGTAACTTTATAAGCTTTGCACGGAGGTCTTCAATCCGGTCTCCGTCATCTTGCCCTTTTCTCAGTTCTTCCACCACAAGTCGAACCCACAAGAATACCCCTTCAGCGTGTTTAACAACCGTATCTGCGATCTCTTTCATTTCATCGGCGTCGTAGAAGTGCTCCCTTCCCTCTCCCATAAGCCGAGAATAAACGTAATTGTGAATATCCGCCTTCGTAAATTCGTGGATTCGCAGTCGAGGGGTAGTTGAAAATGCCGCTTCGAAGGGAGCCAGCTCTCGACTCGCAACACATATCTTTACATTCGACTTCTTGATGTTCTGAAAGATTGAGGCAATTTCTTGGTGTCCATCGCGTATCCAATTTCCTTCAGGGTAGGCTTTGAAGTCATCGTTGGTCCCGAAAGATAGTAAGTGCATCTCGTCTTCCCCATAATCCTTCTCTCGGTCCATCATGCGATACTCATCCAGTCCATCCACAAACAAGCAAATCTTAGTCGAATCGGGTATCTTCTCCAAAATCTGGGAGAAGGCTTTTTTGAGCGCTGGCCAAGTCATTTGTGGTAAGGGTATCGGGTGTTCTCGGTCCTCTTGATTCGAATCGAACACAAGCGGTATCAGGTCCCGCCTCTGGGACAGAATCTGGTAAAGAAGACTTCGCAGTAACCCTTCCCGTGACTTCTGTAGAACATCGCCCCGTTCAAAGAAAAAAAATGCAGCAAGGATAGGCTCACTCCCACCAGCCCATTTTTTCAACTTCTTTTTGGTCCGTTTATCGTTGTAGAGGTACTTCATTAGTGTGGACTTGCCCGAGGCGGCTTTGCCACTCAACCAGAAGAGGTGTTTACTGTCACTTTCCAACCACGAAACGAAGCTAGAGTTGACCTTTGACTTACTGCTGTCTTTAGTTTCGGTGAAGCTCATTCGCGCCAGAAGATTGGACTCGTCATCCTCCAACGTCCAAGAGAACGTATCACCGTATGTCTCTGTAATATCTGCCTCCCGGTCGCCAATCATGGGATACTTTAATGATTTCAGTACACCTGGACAGACACTGTCAGAACAGCCGCTCCGTGGAAGTGGACATGTCATTACCGGTAATCCAAGTCTCCCTCGCAGAGTTGAGTATTCCTCGCTCGTCATTAACGAGCTCTTGCAGGACAGAGCTGATGCGCTTGTAACCAATTTTGAGCCTCGTGGCATACCTTGCCATTCCCTGATGATCCTCGGGCACGCCGAACTGTTCCACGTTGTATCCGTCAATTGTAGCCGATGTAGCAGGAACAATCTAAAGGAGTGGTAAATTTAGCCACTAGCAACAGTGCAATAAGAGCTTATAGGGAGCTCACTATGCCAATAGCTGTAGGGTTTTCTTCCCGAACGCAGACGAGACGCATATGCTGTGAGATTGTCGTGAAGCTGTTACGTAAGTACTCCAAAGTGCTAGAGCTAGGTTCCAAGCTCTGCAGCAACTGTTTGTTTGGTTGACGGAGAACCAAAGCTCCTACATTCGCCACAATATTGGCCAGAGAAGCTTTGTCGCTCCCTCGGTGAGGCGTGCCCAAAAAGAGCACGCCTTTCGTGTTTTTGTAAATTTCTGCAAGATTCGGCGCTCTTCCATGAGAGGCGTATGCCGAAGCGTCAATTAGAGCCTAAGCCTGAAGTAAGTGAACACTGTACCGTAAAGGGACCCTCTGCGCTTTGATGGCGTGCCATACACACCTGCTTTATCACAAGCCCACCAAGAGAGTGGCCAACGAAGACAATCGCTCGCGACTATCCATTGATTAGATAACCACACCATCAGCGTTCTGTGACATATTTACCTTATCCTGTCTCAGAAAATTCAGATCGGTGAGCAGAGACTTTGCATGCCCAACAATCGTATCCTAATTACCGAATGAGTATGAACGTTTCCCGGTTTTTGAGAGGCAGCTCAAGGGCTAGGGAGCCGAGTTCCAAGGACAAATGCAAGCCCCCGTGAAGCACCAAGGCTCTGAGCTCTCAAACAAGAGACAGGAATTTGCTATGGGCATAAGCTTACCTGGCTAGCCAACTTCGTGGCGTTCACGAAACTGGAGTCGTAGCCCCACGCGACTATCCTGGCATTTTCAATATGCGGGCCGAGGAAGTCTCTAGGCCAGCAAACAGCGCCGATTGACCATGTCTTGATCGGATGTCCCCGAAGACCATGGATAAATACTATGCTAGGTTGAATTAATTATGTGAACCTCGCTCTAAGATGGTGGGAAGAGGTGTTCAGTAAGGCTGCACACTAACTCGATAATTGGATCTTTCCCTTCGGACAGGATATGAGGACCTTCGACATCTGCATCGTCGCCCGAGTTTTTGGATGAATACAGTAATTTCCGTTCTGCCGTCGACTGGTCGATGGCTTTCGCCATTTTCCGTAGGCTTTTCATCTCGAATAGTAGCACTGTGCAAGGCTAGCTCAGCCTTGCGCATTGGTTATGGAAAAACGCTCGATTGATATTGCTATGCCAAAATCGCAGGCTATCAGCGTAGAAACAAAGGATATATGGAATTGTGAATCTGGGCGAGGCCTGTTAAGGTTGACGAAAAGCTCGTGGGAAAAGGATTCGAAAGTGTTGTCAAGGTCAAAAGCGCTAAGCCTCACGCTAATCCTGTTTCGTGTATTAATCACGTGCAACCTTAACCGTCATTCTCACTGCGTTGGATAGACCTGTTGGAAAGACCCCAAAAAGGCGCTTGCCTGAATTCTTCACAAGACTGTGTACAGGGAATGATGCAGGATAATGGGTTTGCAAGATATGCATTCATCTAATCGAGAATAGCAACACCGTCCTGGCTCTTGGATGGTCCGGAAGGTTACAAGTCATCTGTCAGGCATGACTGTATTGTTCAGATATGTGATCTAGAAGCGGGATTAGTCACGAATCCTATCAAGATAATTTATTTCAACAGTAAGAAGTCCTTACAAATGGCTCAATAGCTTCCACAATATCTCCCACGATGTTGAGTCCGTTCTCAGAGGTGATCTCTTCGTCCGAGATATTCCTCCGCAGTACGAAGTTTCGAAGCTTCAACAAGGCAATGTCTTTATGATCAGCATCATAGCCCTGCGTCTATCAGTAAGCCCATCGCAGGACAGGACGGTTCAAGACTCACTTTCGGCTTCGTCTTTAACGCATTGTCCGCGCTCATCTTGCAAAAGGCTGCGATGACCTTTTTCTCGTCTTTCTTGATGCCAGGAAAGAAGGTCGTGCGAAGGTGTTCTTCCGTCAAGATCGATTTGAATTGATGAGGTTGCGTATCTATATCCTCTCTCAGGCAGGCTAACGTCTCATTGTCACATGCATAATATCCACCACCTAACAACCCGTCAGTGCCGTCTCATCACAATCGCTTTCCCTGAGATGAGCTGTCTGTCTCACCAAAGAAGCTCCCACCATCGGGTTGGATATGCAGATAGTAATGGGCGTAAGGACCCTTCCTCCCAGTTCTCGACCACGTTACGGAGAAGTACGGCTTGTACGGCGTTGGGTCAGAAGAAAAGCGCATGTCACGGTAAATCCGATAGATAATGTCCTTGATCGGCAGTTCAGGGATCGTAGAATCTTTGTCGCACACAATCTCTGACAGTTTGCTGACAAAAGTCTGGAAATCCTTCTCCGCTTGCCTAAAATGAAAGTTCAGCACAGAGTGCTCTTGAACAGAATGCATCGACACGTAAGATCAATGGTCTCGCAATCAATATTACATAATATGAGAAGGACTGACCGATAAGGCGCATCATGAAACTTCAACCACTCCCTCCGATTATTCTTCTTTAAATCCCTCAAAAAGTCCAGCGTATTCGGGTGGATCTTCTCGTCTTCATACGGTGTGTCCCCAGGATCCTTGATTCCAGGAAGCTCAATCACCATCTCCACTCTCCCCCCTTTCCCCCTCTTTTTGATCCAGCCCTTCTTCTTCAACACCTCTTCGTCCGAGCCATACTCTTCGTCCGAGCCATACTCGTCGCCTGACTCACTTGCTTCAGCATCATCTGGCTCGCCGGCATCATCAGACTCGTTTGCATCTGCTTTGAACTCTTCGTCGCTTCCGGCTTCTTCAACATCGGATTCCTGGTAGTTCAGCGCTGCTTTCGTGACGCGTCCAGACTGTCGGCGAGTGGCGGGGCTGTTGGGGGCGGTGACGGAGGCTTTGCGCTTCCTGCCTGCCATTTTCGAGATTGAAATATGTCGAGAAAGAAGAGGGAAGTATGCGAGAGATGCAGAGGCTCTATTTGATGAGTTTGTGAGGATTGAGGGATGAATGAAGTCAAGGTTAGGCTGGATTAGCGCGAGTGCGACGCGGACTTACGTTTTTCGGCAGCGACCACTTACGAAGATTTTGCGAAAAAGGGTCGCGGGAGCACGTGACAAATGCAGTCTTCCAAAAATGAGTTTTCAGTCTCAATCTCCGGCTATGATTGCCTGGAGAACTCACTTCTTCAAACTCGGAAATTCGTTACAATAGCTTGGATTCTGTCATATATTATATTGTGTTTTCAAAAGATCTAGGCTTGAAAAGAGGGTTTGAAGTCAGCGTATGGGAACACCCCTGCAAAGTCTCCAGTTTCGGGCGGGAGAACCTCTAATGCGGTAAGCAGCGCACCTGGTTAACCTGTGTGCTCCACCGGGTGAGTTACAGGGGTGCGAATGAGGACCCACCGGGTTATTTCTGCCTGATTTTTGACTTGAAGAAAATCGACTTTTCAACCTCAAGATAGAACCAGTTCTATAACGCTTTTATAACACTTTATGTACAGTTTAGAAACGCTTTAGTTTATGGGGTTAGGGTCAGTTCCGAGCCTGCGAGGGGTTTAGGGTACGGGTTAGTTAGGGTTCGCTGGGGGTCCGGGGGGCGGTGGGAGCCCCCCGCTTGGGAATACTTCCTCTAATGGTTTCCTTTGCCGATGATTCCCTTCCTTCCTCAAGTCTCTGCACTCCTGATCTTGTCGCATTTCCCACCCCAATCGATCCCCCAACCGACACCCGGGGGGTTGTCGTTTTACATATTCCCAATATAAGGTCAGAGTAGTACAGTACAAACAAATTGACCTTATTCTTATTGAGATATTCATGATCTAGTGGAATATTCAGTTGTACTAAGGGATTGTCGCCTCGCAGGGATGTCGGTTAGATCTTCAATAAAAAATTTAAGGAGATGTGGTTGGTTGAGAATGAAGGTATGGTGGCAATGGTTTCCTATTGGACTGCCCGTGCATATGCTTGTATCGCTTGAGGCTGAGGCTGTGTGGACTTTCGTTTCCGTCCCGTCTTCATCACGCGGCAGCAAATATTCCCTCAGCATGGCTATTAATGAGCCTGCGAGAGACACATCGTAAGAAGTGCGTTCAATATAGATTCATATCCTTGCCCACCTACGACTCAGTGGGCTTGGTCCGGAAATCTGTTCCCAATTTTGGCCACGAGGCTGCGCCGATGCTATGTCTTTCGGGTGGAGCGCCGGTGATGTTGTCGCGGCTGCGAAGCTCATCAACGATATCGTATCATGTATTCGTGATGTAGGAGGAGCACGGGAGCACTTTCGGGAGCTTGTGACGGAGCTGCAAGGCTTGAAGAAAGCATTAGATGAGATCAACGAGTTGGCGACGTCGTCGAGAGAGATACCTGAAATTTCGGCATTGAAATTTGCATCGGCAGCCTGCGGCGACACGTTGCAGCGGTTTTATGATAAGATTAAGCCGTTCAAGCAGTCTTTGGGCAGTACGTCGACGAAAGGGAAAGTCAGAGCGGCGCCAAGGATGGTGCTGTGGGAGTTGTTGCTCAAGAAGGAGATTCCCGAGTTGAGGTCCTATTTGGTGGCGCATGTTGGGTATCTCAATCTTCAGTTGAGTACAGCACTCTTGTATGTTTTCGGCTCTACATCACACGCTCCGGTTCACCGTTGACAGATTGACAGGAAAGTTACGTCTACGGCTTACCTGAGAACCCAAAAACATTACACATCTTTCCAAGAGAGTGCCCATGCCACTCTTCAGAGCATACATACAGAAGCTATAGGACTGCAGCAGACATCTAGTCTGGTACTGGACAAGTATGATCCATCGGGTAGGTGAATTCATGCGACGCACTAACGATAGAATGTTAGAAATACGCTACCAAAGCTGGATGAATTGCTCAGTATAATGAGCAACACTTGGTGAGCCCTGATATATAATCGACATGAAGTCGCTATAATTGACACAGCTCCATAGGAAGTCAGATGCAGCTTTGATGTCTACCTTAGTAGAGCTTAGGGAGAGGCTGCCTATCCCACATCTCCAGTTCACGTGGGCACAAGCACCTGTAAAGCTGGAAGATGCTCTAGGCCGTACCATTCCCGTTCCATCGGAGTATGGCTGGGAGGTATGTATCCGTGTTTGCCCTCTTTTTTTTTCTTTTTTTCTTTTAAACAAAGACTTATCTAGTTATTTAGACAGTCGAAGCGATTATTCGGTCCCAGTTCAGTAAAGGACCCGGCTCGAAGAAAGTACAATCGGGAGATTATGAATTGTTTAACAGTGTCAATGGCTCTAGCCCAATCTCTGCCTCGAGTTTCTATGGCCTGATACCCGGCGAGACGATCACAATGGCTATCATCATCGGACAATATTGGGTTCCTCACAGCCCCTCCAAGAAAATGCAGCAAATCTGTCCACGTTGTGCAGCAGAATGGAATCCGGAGGTACGAACGCATATGAGGCACATGATTGACACAGAAAGAATCACCAAAGTCAGTTATGCCGACTGGTGAGTTCTCCACTAGCAATATATGAGACCCTAAACTCACTTTCATATCTAGCCATAGATGCGGAAGCACTATCCGGATATCTCAGAAGTCGCTTCCTCGGCCTTTGAAGCCGCCCGTTCCACGGAAACCCCATTCCAGCACAACTTCTGTCTCTGGACCGAGTTTGTCAAAGCCTAGTACAGCTTCAATACAATCCGAGCGGATGGTATTCAAACATTTAAGCATCTATCTTACAGATCTCCCAGAGACTCCAATTCGTGCCATTCCGCGTGAAATAACAAGGATTTCAATCTCTCCAAATACGGATGTTTTCATTGACAACACAACAGGGAAACTATTGGATCGCGCTGCAATGAAAGGATTGGATCGGAATATGGAAGCAGAGGATCTGAGATCCAAGATCGCGAGAAGGAGTGAAGCTATTGTCGACAGCGATGTACCTCTTAACTATCCTAGCATTGACGTAGCGAGAAGTAGCAATGCCGTGGTTGGTGTAGCGCACAGTTGCCGAGGCTATGATATTGCTGGGGACTTTCATTCGAGCTCACCAAGCCCCGCTTACAGCTATGCAGGTGTTAGTGCAGGATTAGGGTACATGCCAAAGTTAGAAGCCAGTTTCATGAGAGATTTCGGATGCTGCGGCCAGACTCTTCCGACTCTGCACGATTTGTTGGAGCATTACAAAGCGGAACATGCACAGCAGACGCCGCAATCTATTCGCCCTATAAATTCTACTGTTGGGTCAACGATGGAAGGGGAAAAGGAGCGTAAGCCATTCAGATGTCCAGTCATTGGCCAGACTCTTCCGACTCTGCACGATTTGTCGGAGCATTACGAAGCGGGACATGCACAGCAGACGCCGCAATCTATTCGCCCTATAAATTCTACTGTTGGGTCAACGATGGAAGAGGAAAAGGAGCGTAAGCCATTCAGATGTCCAGTCATTGGTTGCGAGAATACTTACAAGAACCAAAACGGGCTCAAGTACGTGCCTCAGACACTGGTCGAACAAAACTAACAATCGCTAGATACCACAAGACTCATGGCCACCAAAATCATCTATTGCATGAGAATGGAGATGGGACCTTTTCCATCATAAACCCCGAAACTTCAAAGCCTTACCCTGGTACTCTAGGTATGGAGAAGGAGAAGCCATATCAATGCGTAGTGTGCGAAAAGAGATACAAGAATCTATATGGTCTCAAATATGTACGCAGCTCAGCAACACCATTCTTTATGGAATTACTAACCAAATTCCAGCACACGCAGCATTCACCAGTCTGCAATACCGAGCTGAACTCATGCTAGCTGGAGCCTCCGAGTCAGAGGCATCAGGAGTAATTGGACTAATAAACATTCCAAGATCACTGTTCTGACGGGCCTCAATGCGGTACTACCTGTCTACTAGACTTGTAAAGACCCCGGAAAGACAATTCTGGGCGCCCATAATCCTAAGTCCTTCCGTGCCTCAGAAGATTGTCATCTCAGTGATCAAAGTCAGAACGAATTGACCGTCGATTTGGTGATTAGGATCCATCCTTCCATCTATTGTGTGAAACTCACCCCTTTATTATTCCAAATTCATCGCAACTCCCCAACCTTCTCCACCAAAACCCCTCTCCCGTCAACTCCTTTCCAAGTTTCAAGCTCTCTTTGACAATGGGAGTCATAGGAGGAGGTCTTTCCATCTCCTGTCCTGTATACGCTTGGGTCCGGGCCACGTCTCCCGAACGCGAGGCCAGCGAAGATATAAGAACAATACTTAGCTGGGGGGAGATGTAAGTGTCCCACGAGGTGACACCTTCAGCAAGTCCGGCATTCATCGACGCGCCAGTCAAGGCCAGCAAAGTCTTGAATCTAACTCGGTTTGGGTGTATCCACTTTCCAGCTATTAGGACCTTATCCTTCACAAGCTTATTGAAGAGGGAGTCAATCTATAAGGTCTTCGATACAGACATATTATAAATTAGCTAATAAAGCAAATAACTGTATATTAGTGGGCGTTTAATTGGCTCCGCAAGTGACGTATTACAAATGAGAGTGGAGAACACTAAATTGGTGATTGAGCCTGGTGCTGGAAGGAACGGTAGGCTAGTAAAGCTAGTGTAACAGTTCAACAATTACACAGTTCATTTTGAAATTTTAGGGGGTCTCCCCAGTTTTACGCGTGGTGTGCAAAACCATATCTGAAAGCGGACCGTAGATGGTGGTGCCACAAAAGCAAATGTTTGGTGCCCGACCCCGGGAGACCTAGCAGGGTCCCAGAACTGGCCACTCTTGTACTCTGCGCGACGGCTAGCCTCAGTTGACCTCTCGACCAAAGGGTTTCACAGTGTTCATTTGTGATTCGAGAGAATATATTCCAGAATTGCGAGAACTTTCTCGTCTTCGAATCTCCTTCCAACGAGCTGGAGCGAGATCGGCAATCCGTGGAACTCATCCACATCATCTACACCTGTAAGCAAAGACAACTCAATTCAGCAAAATGACTTACATAATGCCCAATTCTCTTCATCTTTCCCACTCAACGGCTGAAAATCATTTGGCATGCCATCTCGATTCTTGTCCACGTATCCGACAGGATACACGACAGCCGGATAATCCAACATATTCCACTGACTCGTATATCCCCAATACTTCGCCGTATCATGCTTTGGAGCAACTCCTGGCCCCACCGGACACAAAATCGCATCAACCATTCCTTCGAGCCTGCCTTTCTCATCATTATCAGTCGCCGTCTCATTCCAAACCTTCGCGTACTCCTTCCGATACGCCTCTCATTCTTCTTGCCAATAATACAACTTCTGCGGTGTCAACTTCTTGACGCCGGAATTCTCTTTGATCATCCATGTTGTGAGCGGTCGCCATGGTTCTCCGGATTCGGCGATCGTGGCTGCATCTTCGGCTCCGCCATCTGTGAAGTAGAGGCTTGAGATTATGGCCCAGGCTTCGTCGTGCAGGTATGGCTTCCATTCTACGACTTCGATGTTTGGGATTGTTTTTAGATGAGCGACGACTTCTTGGAGGGCTCGCGTGATGGGTGGATGAGGAGTAACAACTCCATCGTTCCACATGATTGCAATCTTAAGCGGCGTGTCAGCAGAAAGTTGGACATCCGAGTTCCAGGGGATCGGAACAAGCGCAGGTTCCGAAAGCCACGGTTTGGAATCGATGATTGTCCTCATAAAGAGTTTTATACCTTCGAGGCTTATACTCATGGGACCGATCACGCCAGGGATGGGATCTGCGCCTGCCATCGTAGAGCACCATCCATCGGTTGGGATTCGAAAGGCGGTGGGCTTGAAGCCATAGATTCCGCAATTCGCGGCCGGGTTTCTGATACTTCCTGGGTGTTTTAAGCACAGTTACCATGGCGGTGGGCCAAGGGCTTACCTCCAATATCACTCCCAACCCCCAAACAACTACCCCACATCCCAATCAACGCGCCTTCACCACCACTACTTCCGCCCGCCGATAGATTCCGATTATACGGATTAACGGTGACTCCATACAGATTACTATCTGTCTCGAGATGCATCATACTTTGCGGTTGGGTAGTCCTGGCATGGAACACTGCGCCTGCCTCCCAGAGAATCTGCAGCACGTGAGCATCCTCAGTTGCTACCTTGCCCCACCATGCTACGTATCCGGCATTTAGGCCCAGATCCTTCATTCCAATCATCTCTTTCACGCTTATAGGGAGGCCGTGAAGGGGTCCGATTGGTCTTCCATGTTGCTGGAAATAGGTATCAAGTTCCTTGGCTCGCGTTAAGGCACGATGGGGAAGGAGCTCTGTGATGCAGTTGGTCTGGGCAAAATCAGTATATAAATCCTCTTAGGATTAGCTAAAAGTTGGGGTGTTTACGAGTTTTTGAGCGAGAGTCGCTCGACGCAGAAATGCTGTCGTGACCTCTGTCGCGGTCAGCTCTCCGTTTGCAAGCAGCCTGACCAGCTCTTCTGGCAGAGATACGGTAATCGCTAAATCTTCAGCTTGCAGAAGTTTTGTGGGGATGATTTTTGAGTTCTTGATAGTCTCAAGTGCTGCGGGGACATTGGTGGTGAAGGTGGCAAGAGACGCATCCCGATACTCTTGTGCTTCTCTGGCGATGTCCTGCCACGGCCTTTTCGGCTTCATTTTCCTCGATGGAGCCATAGCAGATTCCTACTTAAGGAACGTAACCACAGAACTTCTATAAGGAGTCGGTCTCAGCTGCTGCTGCCTTCCAAAGCAGGCAACTCAGCTCACGTGCACCTGCCGTCCTCGGCTCCAGTCCGGTCCGTGGTGTAACTTTGGTGTCAGCAGGGAACTGCTGACGAAGGGCGCATGGGTACGCCTTAAATTCTCCGTCTGCAAAGTTTTGTTGCATATCTGAGCATTTTCTTTTTTCCGGGCGGAGGGTGGAGTTGTTGCGGAGCATGCACAGATGCAGACACGGAGATTGTCAAATAGGGAGGCGAAAGGCGAGCTGAGACAATTCGGGGGCGAATTGGAATGGCGAGACGGATCACGTGATGATAAGATAAGGTTAAGCCCCTGGACGGTGGAGCTGGACTTGGCCGAGGGCCTTGGTGGCGGCCGAGCAAGAGACTTGACTGCATCAAGTATTCCGTACACACACCCCAATTGCCCCGCTGTTGGCAATGCATCTAGGACACCCCACTCTCGAGGTCATCTCGAAGGGCGTGTCAAGATGGCTTCCTCTTTCGAGTGAGTACCTCGTAGACCCTCTGGTCCAAGTACTGATTCATGTCCAGAGTCGCATTCTCTCATCCACTTTCGAAGCAGACCTCCACACGTGTGTTCCTCGCCGCGAAATATACATAGCACTCAAAAGCTATACAGACTATCATCGGAGATGTCTAAAGGAAAGGCACAAGACGACTTAAAAGGCCTCAATGGCACAACAGACCTGGAACCCGCAGATGGGCCTCACAGCACGCACAATGCCTGGTCCGGTCCCGGCCCAGCTGCTTTCGACTTCCGCAGCAAGTCTTGTCCCAAATTTAATCTTTATACAGACTGAATTGACCCCTCCAGGCGACGTAGTAACAACACCCACCCCCTCCATGCTCTCCGCCATCCAAAACTGCACCCTCCTCGACGACGTCTTCATGGAAGACTCGACCACAATGGCCCTCGAATCCCACCTCGCAGCTCTTACCTCCCACGAAGCCGCGCTCTTCGTCCTCTCCGGCACAATGGGCAACCAGCTCGCTCTCCGCGCGCACCTAACACAACCCCCACATTCCATCCTCTGCGACTACCGCGCACACATCCTCGAATGGGAGGCAGGCGGTGCTGCTTCCCTTACGCAGGCTTTGGTGAAAGGAGTGGTTCCGAAAAATGGGGTATACTTGACACTGGAAGATATCGAGAAGAATGTCGTGCTTGGGGATGAAATACATGGGTGTCCTACACGAGTTATCGCGCTGGAGAATACACTGGGCGGTACGATCATGCCGCTGAGTGAAGTGAAGAAGATCTCGGCTTTTGCGAAAGAGCATGGGATTAAGCTTCATTGCGATGGGGCGAGGCTTTGGGAGGCGATTGTTGCTGGTGCGGGGTCGTTGCCGGATTTCACCAGCCAGTTTGACAGCGTCAGTCTTTGTTTCTCAAAGGGACTTGGTGCTCCTGTTGGGAGTATCTTGGTTGGAAGTAAGAAATTTATCAAGCAGGCGAGGTGGGTGAGGAAGAGTATTGGTGGGGGGTTGAGACAGCCTGGGGTGCTTACTGCAGCGGCGCGGGTGGCTGTTGATGAAACATTTGGTAAAGGACCGAATGGCGAAGGTGGCTTGCTCAAGCAAAGCCATATTATGGCGAAGAAGATTGCGGCAATGTGGACAGAGATGGGCGGCAAGTTGGATCAGCCGACGGAGACGAACATGGTGTGGTTTAATCTCGAGGACTTACATCTTACAGGCGACGAGTTCGCGGCGATTGGGAAGAAGCACGGGCTGAGATTCTTGGCGGGAAGATTGGTGGTGCATTATCAGATTGGCGACGAGGCGGTTGAGAGGTTGGAGGGAGTGATGAAGGAGGCTATTGGTAGGAAGCACGCCAATGGAAACGGGACAACGCATAAGAAGAGAAAGGTGGGAGAGAAGGCTTATGGTACGTGAGATCTAGCCCATAGATGAGGGCCACCTAGAAAGCGGAGAGCATTGTTGAAACATAGAAATATATTTCAAGCGACAGAAATGTCGTGAATAATCTGTCCACCGGGTCTTTGGTAGCCAAATGGATCCCGACACCCTGCTCCACACATGCATCCCACATAAGCACCAGCCACCACAACCCAGGCCAAATTGGCCGCCATCCACCAATTACATCGCAACATCCGAATCCCATACCATTGGTTCTGTCTCTAGCGTACTGTACCTGGAGCCCGTCTATTTTCGAGATTCAGGATCGTTTCCTTGAGCCAAAGGAGGCTATAAAGTGACGTCAACCCTGCCCCTCATTCCTCCCTGCCGCTCTACCTGCCTCCATCAACACCATTAACAAATAATCCCCCCTTTCCCTCGAACTATTCTGTCTAATTTTGTAGCGTAAAACTTCGAAGTTCACTCACCCACCACTCGCTCACTGAAATGGAAAAACCAACCATCGTCCTCATCCCCGGCCTCTGGGAAGGCCCCTCCGTCTTCACCTCCATCAGCACAACCCTCCAAGCCCTAGGCTATCCAACCCTCGTCGCCAAGCTCCCTTCCACGGGGACGACGTCCTCGGACCCCGATCGCCACACCATCACCATGCGCGACGATGAGCAGGCAATCCGGTACATGGTCAAGCCGCTCGTGATCGACAAGGGAAAAACCGTGATAATGGTGATTATCCCATCATATCCTTCCTGCCCCGCGCCTCCTTCCCCCGCTTCCAGATATCGAACTATCTTTGGAGGGGGAGAAATGACCTTCACCTTCCGAAACATCGATATCAATTCTCACGCTGCCTCACGCATTTCATTCTTTCTGATTAGGTGCCGGTAATGTAATACTGACGAGAGAATCAGGTATGCCACAGCGCAGGTGGCTTCCTCGGCTCCGGAGCGATTCAGGGTCTAGGGATGAAGAGCAGGAGGAGCAAGGGCGAGAAGGGCGGTGTTGCGAAAATCGTGTTCTTAGCGGCTGGGTTGGCGTTGGAGGGGTACATGCATGGGAAGAAGCCTTATATGGATTTTATCGTTCGTTGGCCCCTTCTCTTAAATCTCCTCCTCTTGAAATTCAATTCCCATTCCCTCTCAATTTTTCTTCTCAGGATAGGATTTGGTGATGGCTGATGAAAGGCACTAACGGGACGAAAATAGAAAGCAAAGGGCGAGATGCACTGCGTTACCCCCGAGACGACGCTCTTCAGCGACCTGAGTTATGAGGAGACGGAGAAGTGGACGAAGGAGCTAAAATGCCAACCAGGCGAGGGGTGGGATCAAACGACTGTTTACTGTGGGTGGAGAGATGTGGAGAGCGTGTATCTGGTGTGTGAGGGGGACAAGTGCCTCCCGAAGGCGGTGCAGTTGCAGTGTGCGAAGTTGGCAGGGAGTCAGGTTGAAAGGTGTCAGTCCGGGCATATGGTTATGCTCAGTATGCCGGAGAAGGTTGTTGAGGTTGTTGTGAAGGCAGCAGAGGGGTTTTGATATGAAGTGATGTGTGTTGTGCTGAGTTTTGTGGAGAGCAAAACATGGTATTTCTGTAGCGCGGGAGTTTTTTGATGAAGGGATAATCACGTCTATCGTCTTAAATTTGCGAAAAATCTGCAATGGGTGAATCATTGAGCCTGAGGGGGCTGTTGCATGTCCAATCAAAGTCCCAAAAATTCCGGTACATGGAGAGACTTCTTCATAGTTGTAAGTGAATATTTAGATCAAGGTTTTGTTACGCCAGCTCAAATCCGATATCGGAAAGCTCTCAAACCTTACGGCATATCGTGCCAATGTTCCGCAAGTTCAGGTACATTGAAATCGTCTAAAGAGGATTCTCGATCTGAACGCCACGTTGAATTGTATCCAGCAGAAACACGCTGCTTGGCCCCCTTGATCTCTAAATCACAATCCCAAACCTTAACAGAAAACCGAAACAATCTGCCACTCCGTGATTCCCCAAGTTCTCTCGTGTCTAACATAGCAATGCGGCTCCTCTACACTCATCACCTTCATATAATTCCTCATCCTAAATCCACCTCTCCTACGATCTTCAATAGCCAAACGATCCGTCACAATCAGATACTGCCCAGCATGAATTGCTTGATGACGGGCACAGCCCTCAAGTACTGTGTGAGAATAGAGCCCCTCTTCCATTGGTCTCAACGAGGTAGCTATGTATTGGGCCTTGTGCTCCTGGAGAGAAATTCGGGCTTTGCGATCAGGAAGCCAGCTCACATCGAAGGCGACATATCTCATGGCCTCAATGTGAAGCTGGGTATTCACGCCTTCAAACCAAGCTTTGTAATGGCTCCAATAATCGGTGAGTCCAGGGCCGGGCACGGTGTCTATTTTGAGGACTTTCTCAATCGGGTTGCTATTCAGTATCATCAGTCGGAAGCTCAGGTTCCAGGGTCGCCAACCCTCCAACCCGAATCAGAAAACAGTTCAAACCTACCGTTGGTCGCAATGAACTTACCTACTCCCCCAGCCTTTATTACAACCATTGAAAGACTATTTCATCTTACGAACGTTCCGCTTCTCATCGTCCTTCTTCGTCTCCTTCGTCCCGTCCTTCTGCAAGCGCAAAACCCTCTCCCCCGCCAAAACCATCCATTTTTCTCTTGGATCAAAATCTTCATATGCTCCCCTTTCTCTTTCAAGCGGTCAACGCGAACCGCCATCGCGACATTGGTCATCTTCTCTATCCTCTCCAGCCTTTTCATGATACTTTTCTCTCTTCCACGGGCCGGATAATAGAAATTGGAGAGGGCTAGACACCCTAACGCTGCGAGCCAGAGAGCCAGATACCTCCTTTAAAACTTATGGGGTTCTTGAGAAATCTTTGGAAACGAATTGAATCATCCATCTTCGGATTTTGGATGTCGGCTCTCTCGTACATTCCCCAGGAAGGTGCAACCTCCTTGAACGACCGCACTACATTCAGCGGAACATTGAAAAGTCGCTGATAGTCCTGTGGACAAGCAAATGTCTCACGAGTTTCGAGACAGTGTAAAGAGAGGTCTCGATAGGCTTTGGGTGGAAGGATGTAGCGTCAATGGCGACGCGAAGTCGATGTTAGAGGACGAGGTCGTTGGACTCAGGGCGGGGAAAGAGTTTCTTGGTCCGGCCCTAGACCTAAATAGTTTGAGCGGCTTTCTAAGCCATCCTAGCTCCTGATCTTTCGAAATGTGTTTACCCAGCATTCAGCAGGAATCCAGCACTATCTCAACCATCTACACCCAGAAAGAGGGCCGGGAAGCGATGGACTGTGGCTTAAGATACCCTCCCCCGCTGGTTCGAGAAGTGAGAATTCCAACGCATTTTCAAGGACTATGCGCCTATTATATATCGAATCGCTTGCCGACACTGATTGGGGGAATTCAGAATGCGTACAGCGCCCCGGAGAATTCCAGGCCTTGTTGTTGTGCGAGCTTATACGCGGATACGAGGTAGCCGAGTACGAGTGCGAACAAACGAAGAACCCCTGATTGGTGCTTCGAAAAGCTTTCTGGTTTGGTGTTGCCTGAAGTTTCTCAACATCGACATCGTATACGATGTTAGACAATTATTGCGAAGCCTGATCCTTGTCATCATGCAACCAAAACCTCGGGACATCCCGTACTCTTAAATCTTCTCCCACTTGTTTATCTCCCAGCAAACCTTAAGTATGGTTGTCTTCCTTCCTTTCATCTGAATTTGGCTTTCTTTCAAGATCTGTAGCAACTACGAACCGAGGTGCAGACCTCGATTATTGAACCACCTCCGTTTCTGAAGTCTCGGCCGGAAAGGGAAACAATCGCAATGCTCGAGGGACAGAAAGAGAACGACAAATCACAGAGCGACACAAGACCCTCTTTGCAGCGGGGAACGGTTCCGAGTGAAGCAGATGAATTTGATGACATTGACTGGGATGCACCTCCGCCGTACGAACAATCATTTGGGAATGATCAGAGAAATGTGTCGACAACAGTGGAAGGTATGTGGACGTCGAACTGGAGCCAAAGGAAGAAAGGCTAATTCTTCCTTCATCTAGACAATGGCCGGATAAGCATGTTCTTCGGGGGAGCTGGTGGTCGTTACCCAACTCTCCCTCCACTTCCAGTATATGATCTCCGGGTAGAACAGGTGCGAAGTTCAGCAGCTCAGTCCTATCCTTTGCTCAATATCGTCCTACAAGTTGTGGGAAGTCGAGGTACGTGATGGTCTGTGGTGAGGCCTGGCAGACTTTTAATCCTCCCAGGGGACGTCCAACCATTTATTGCTCTCGGACAAGAACTTAAACTTGTCGGCCATCGAGTCCGAATAGCAACCCATAATGTTTTCGAGCAATTTGTTCAAGATTCTGGACTAGAATTCTTTCCAATTGGTGGACATCCCACAGAATTGATGGCTGTGAGTTGCATACCTCGCCCGAAATTTAACCAGTCCTAATCACCACCTCAAAAGTACATGGTGAAGAATCCCGGAATCATTCCCACATTCGCAACCATTCGCGCCGGAGACATATCCAAGAAACGCAAAATGATCAGCGACATGCTCAAAGGCTGTTGGAGGTCATGCCTCGATCCCGACCCTTCAACAGGTGCTCCCTTCGTAGCCGAAGCCATCATTGCAAATACTCCGAGCTTCGCACATATGCACTGTGCTCAAGCAATGGGAATCCCAGTACATCTTATGTTCACGATGCCATGGACTGCAACGCGAGCGTTCCCACATCCCCTGGCGAACGTGCAGCTTGCGGACACGGATCCGAAGACGACCAATTTTCTCTCGTATGGCTTAGTCGACATGATGACTTGGCAAGGGTAAGTGACAATCGTTTTCGGATGCCAGAGTCACTGCTAATTGGAATGAATAAAGTCTGGGAGATGTGGTCAACCACTGGCGGAAGAATACACTAAATCTCGAACCCCTCCCAACAATGGTTGGCGCAAACTTGGCCAACTACCTCAAAATCCCCTTCACGTATTGCTGGTCACCAGCCTTGATTCCAAAGCCATTCGATTGGCCTTCGCATATTGGTCTGTCCCTTTACCCAAATGATTTTCCAGGTTCACTGACCCGGATTTCCAGACGTCTGTGGATTCTTCTTCCGCACTGCCCCGGACTACAACCCATTCCCAGAATTAGATCAATTCCTCAGAGCGGGGCCACCTCCAATTTATATTGGCTTTGGTTCCATTGTGATGGAAGATCCTCATCAGATGACTCGTATCATTTTAGATGCGGTTCGAATATGTGGGGTGAGAGCTATTGTGTCCGAGGGATGGAGCAAGCTTGGAAGTGACGTTGAGCATCACGAAGATGTTCTTTTCATCGGAGATTGCCCTCACGGTAATTAATCCCTGCGTATCTCCTCCTTTTCGAAATCTGACCTTGGGTAGAATGGCTCTTCAAGCACGTCTCAGCCGTCATTCACCGTAGGTGTTGGGGGAGAAGCCCTTTCCTATTTTCGACTGTTTCATGAAATTCTCCTAAGACCATGCCCTCTCCCGAAACAATCCTAATCGAGAAATTGCTGACTCCCCATTATCCAGATGGCGGAGCGGGAACAACAGCCTGCGGTCTTCTTAACGGCCGCCCAACAGCCATCGTCCCCTTCTTCGGAGAGTAAGATCACTCCATCCCCAACTAAACACCAAAACTAACCAGTCCAGTCAACCTTTCTGGGCCAACATGGTCTTCTCCGCCGGCGCTGGTCCCCGCCCCCTCGACGGCAAAACCCTTGACGCCTCCACCCTGGCAGCTGCTATAGAGACTCTCCTCCAACCATCGACCATCCAAGCAGCAAACAGAATCTCCGACAGGATGAGGAACGAGAGCGGTGTCAAAGCTGCAGTCCGATCCTTCCACCGCAACCTCCCAATTCGAGAAATGCACTGTGACATGGTGCCCCGGCAACCCGCAACATGGTGTTGGAAGAAAGGTAAGCGGACGCTGAAGTTGAGTCATCGAGCTGCGTCAATTTTAGTCGAGCATAAAAAAATCGAAGCTTCATCTTTGAAGATGTAAGTCACGTTCCTCTAAGTGCCAGCGGAGTTTTCAGCTAATGAGAATTTATTTAAAGATATAGACCCAAACCCATCTCGATCGAAAACCGGCGCTGGGATCCTATCACAGCAACCACATCCGCTTTCCTCGACGGCGTCGTAGATGTCGGATCCGCGTTCGGAAATCTCGTCGAATCGCCAATAAAAGAATACCGGAAAGTCAAATCTATGGAGCGGGAGAACTCCAACCTCTCTTCGCTATCACACTCAAATTCCAGTACGCTCAGTATCCGGAGTGGCAAGACTGGAATGACTGGAAGCAGTGCAACCGGCAAATCCGCCGCTGGTGCAGCAGGCAAAGCCGTAGGCCGCGGCTTCGAAAAAGTTGGAATGGCAGTTACGAAAGGCGTTATCGACTTACCTCGCGCCGTCGCCGATGGACTACATAATGTTCCAGCGTTGTACGGAGAGGAAGTGAGGGATTATGGCGAGATTAGGGGGTGGAAGAGTGGTAGCATGGTAGGGGCGAAGAGTATGGGATATGGATTTTATGATGGCTATGTCGGATTTTTTACGCAGCCATATAAAGGGGCAAGAGATGGAGGCGCGCTCGGGTTGTCAAAGGGGATTTTTAAGGGGTGTGCGGGGCTGTTGACGCAGCCTGGTCATGGTAGGTCCACTTGCGCCTTTTCCTTCCAATATCTCTCCTTTTCTTCTCCCTAGTATCACCTCTTAACTAACCAATTGCAGCAATCTTCGGAGTCGTCGCCTACCCAGCTCTTGGTCTATACAGAAGCCTCAACACAGCCCATGTAACCGGTGCCCAAGGTGAGATCCTAATAGCGCAGAAAGTGTACGGGATTTTCCTTGCGGAGACAGATCAAATAGATAAGGGGGAGGTAGAGAGGGTTATGAGAGATTTCGATGAGAAGTGGCTAGCGGTGAGGGAGGCATGATGGTGTCCAGGCCCCATTCTGTCCGGCTTTTTGCGGTGATGGCTGAGGCGTCCAGGCGTTGTGAGATACCCTTTTCTTCTATACTTATTGAAAATCCGATATTTGAGATGAAAGGAGAGGGATGAGCTGTGCAGATCTTTAGAGATTAGGGCTATCTATAATTTAACGCCAATCCCGTCACATCTCACGACGCGATATGTTGTATTCACACTTTCATTTGTCCAACCGACTGCCCCACCCTGGAGCCAAGTATTCCGAATTGTTCCCAACCCTCAATCGATATCGAATGGAGCTCCAAACATCCGCAGCATGGCACCAATGATATTTGAATACCGTATCCACCTTAATTTCCAGGAATGGATTGGGTTAGGTTAGAATTATTTCCTAATTAACGCGTTTGTAGACTCACACTCTCGACCTCGGAAATAGATCTATAGTCACGAATACTAAGGTCTATATTCTCACTTATAAGGACAACATACCACGGCTCAAAAAACTACTGGGCTAAAGCCTTCACGGAGTAGTCAAAGACGGCGCTCTTGAATTTCGTGGTATTATTTGCTTTGCGTAAGGTATTAGATAAATGTATTATTTGTCGAAACAGTTATAGTACGTTTCCTTGTATTCATGACGGACAAGAATGCATACTGACTATCTGGTGCAGTTGATGGAAATTTCAAGTAACGGTCTTCGTTTGCGGCCCATGGGATAGGTCCGCCAGTGTACGACGCTGGAAGACGAGAAAGGGAGCTTTCTCTTGCTTGAAGTGCATGCACCTCGTGTCTGTCATCAGCAACAGAGCTATGTCGTCAGTGTCACAGAATTCCTCCATGTGGGAGTGATTGAAGTGCTGCCCATACTGACACCTGCCTGTTACGAACTTTCGATCATCGTACCACCAATAACTGACAGAACAAGGCTCCATACTCGTCAAAGTCTTCCTCCAAGGTGAAGATATGGCCTCTCCAGTAATTGGAGCTATCGATTCGCCGATCTGCAGGGCTCAAGTGGGCGCAACAGATTGCATGAAAGTCTAATTATACTCCGCGTTGGCGGAAACTTGGCACAACCCCGAACTTTCGGGGGTTTTACCACGATGACACGGCTAAAAGGCAAAATAAACAAGTGGGGCAGGGCCACGCGGACTGCTCTTCTCTTCTAAGATCGATCAAAAGAAGCCGTATTCTTGTTCAGTGCAATCCTTTCTTTATTATTTGATAGAGCTTTTTGGAAATCTACAGCATTATTTATATCAACAAAACGCCGCCTATACAGGAGAACAGGTTATAATAGAGATAACAGCATCATCAAACGTATAGACATAAAACGTGTCGAGTGCCTCTCATCAAAGACTATCTTAAATTTGAAAAATTCGCTTCTCACGCCGAGTTCACATGGCGAGACTACTTCTAATGACAATTCTTGTCCATTACCTGATCGGCGGGAAATCCAGGTAGACGATCAACAATGGGTACGTGAATCGATTACGAGAACGTCCAAGCACATATTGATTTTTGCCACACCGATTGGAAAATCCGATAAATAATTTGGCCCGTCCGATGATAGGTCTTCGGCTTCCTAGCCGACCCGGTGGCCAGACCGATTCAGGGCCCAGGAACTGCCGGAGATTATTAACCAGTCAAGAGCACTTCCAATCATTTGGAATCATGTGGAAAAGCAGGGGAAATATTAAGAAGGATGGGATAGCGCAGGACGGGATGAGTTTGGGCCTCTCCCCGACCCTGCTGGCGTCGCCATATTCTTCGCTAGATACAGTACAAGTCTAACCCCGATTTTAACACATTTCGCGGCATCCCTTTCTTGATTACACCACAAACGATGATATACCCAGCCAGTCAGAATTTCTCATTATTCCCTTGGAGTGGCTACGCGTTCACATGTGAAGCTGGGATGTCCGAGCCCACGGGCCGGCACAGGGATTGTGTTTTGATGGGAGGCAGAAACCGCACCACTATTTTGTGGCTTCGTTGACATCGGCACAGTCTCCTTTTTCGGCCTGCCGTTTGACCAACAGTCAACGAAACCCTGGCGAGTCTCACCGACACTACATCACGTAAAAGCCGAGTCAGTCGGTGCCCGCCACTTGTGAGGTTTTATCTGAAAGAGGAACCCTCCATTGAAGGTTTTTCTTTTTTTTGATGAAAAAAATGCCAAACTCGGAAGAAATTGACAAGACACTGTTATTTCGCATGTGGTAGGCTCATAGCGAGTGGCCTTCACAATGAGGCTCCACTGTGGAGTAATTTTCACAATTCTGGCCTTACTCTCCACTATTGGTGCTCAACAGTGGTCTATCGCAAACATCACGACATGCGGGGTTTGCTGCTCCATTTCTGCATCAAGCCGATCTCTGGCTAATGGCCTACAGCTCTCTTGTCTTCTAATAACAGTGCCAGAGGCCAATTGTTCGTTGGCGGATACAAGTTGCCAATGTAAAAGTACAATTCTCCCAGCGTTAACTTCGGCATGTCTGATAGAAAATTGTACAATGCACGACCAGCTCAGTGAGTCACTGATATTTATATTTCATGTATCTTCTAATAGTCTAGTTGTTGCGAAAGTGCAAGCTGCCACTTGCGATCTGCAGCATCCGAACCGCTCTGCTGAACTTCTTTCTATCGCTGTTGCTTTATTTGCTATAGCATTTGTCTTCATCACACTGCGGTTGATATCAAGGATGTGGGTGTCTAACACAATTGGAATCGATGATTGGTTCGTTGCTCTGGCTTTGGTACGCATTAAGCTCGTAGGTAAGCAGTTACCTTTAGCTGGTGCTGATGGCAGTAGCTCCTATCTGTCCCATCGACTGCCTTCACGATTTCTAGTAGGATGTCCCACTTCATTGTTAGCCCTCATTGTTAGCAACTGGCTGATTGTTTTAGTGGCAAATGGAGGCTTTGGTAAACATATTTGGGATCTTGCGGATGGCGGTCTATTGGATATTCTTAGGAGCCGTAAGTTCCCCTGCCTTACCACCAAAGACATTTTTAACTCCTGGTTAGTGTACATAGCTGAAAGTTTCTATGTGGTAACCCTCGCCTCAACAAAGATCTCCGTACTACTCCTCTACCTTCGCATCTTCCCACATGATTCGTTTCGGTACGCCGCATCTGCGACAATTGGGATGATTGCTCTGAGCACAGTCGTCATATTTTTCATGACGGTCTTCTCCTGTCATCCTGTTGCTTTCTTTTGGAACAGGGACATTCGAGGAGGGACATGCATTAACATCAACAAACTAGCATACGCAAATAGTGCTATGAGCATTATCCAGGACCTTCTCATTGTCGCTCTTCCACTACCAGTGCTGGTGAAGCTGAATATGGGAAAGAAGAAAAAGATTGGAGTCGGCTTCATGTTTACCGTTGGAAGCTTGTAAGTATTGCCTAGGCTTGTTTCATTTCAGACAGCTATTTAACAGAATCAAGTGGCTGTGTGGTGTCCATGATACGCCTCAAGTCCTTGCTATCCTTTGGGAATTCACTAGACCCCTGTAAGCCGCCGCACTCACAATCAAATTCCAAAAGCTAACCTTCTTCCTGGGGACTACGTCGACGTTGTCATATGGACTATTGCCGAACTCGCCGTTGCCATGGTCTGCTCATGCTTTCCTGCCATGCGAAACCTCCTCATGCGCATCTACCCTCGGGCGTTCCTCTCTTCGATTCGCCATACCAACGACAAAACTCCAGCATCGATACCACAGGATTCAAACACAGGGCTTAGACGTGCAAACCCTGGGCAAGAGGGCTTTGTTGAGCTTTAGCAGATGAATGAATCACATTTTTCAGACACGCCGCCGGAGGTTCCACCGAAACAACCCTCAACGGTATACTCTAAAAATGAACGTCGGCATTGGGCTGGGAGCTCCGATTCTGTGTAATGCATTTGGATCTATTGTGTGTAACCCAGAGAGTAAATAATTCAAAATAGAACCACCTCCCCAGGACTGGTGCAATGCCTTCATCTCATTGACAGGCCCTAGCCTCCCCTAGTCTCTTGAGACGGGCACAGATAGCGAGTGACAGATTGATTGAATACACCAATTTTCACCTGAGACTGTCTATTCCCGTTTGGGAATGTCGATGGGAGAACGAAAGTGTTGGATTGGGTGTAAATAACGTACCCATCCTAGCCCTTATCCCGCGATTGCGTGAGTTCCAGTCAACCGTGACCTATTGTTTGGAGCCAGAAGAGCCGAAGCCTGAGTCATGGGGCTTCTGTGAATCTCGGGAACTTCCGAACTGAATGTCCAGAAATAGCGCTCAGCCGCATCGGGATCTGGGGGGAGTCCTTGTTGACGAGATTTCCGAGCTCGGAAGCCCTAAGCTTTTCAAAGTGTTAGAATGGTCAACGGTGCAGGATGAAGAGTAAACTTCTAAATGATACAAAGGCTCATATAAGTTGCGATTTGAAGAGAGGAAGAATTGATTGACAAAATCATGGCCGCTGAATAATCAAGTCCTTCTCACTCCCAAGCTGACTTCTGCTCTCAGACTTGCTCTCCACATCCTGTCTCATCGATGTCGTAATGATAATGTCTCTGCCAAGATCGCCACTGCTGCTGCTTTCTCTCAAGTTGGGATCTCCTCTCTCATTGGCCTCCACTCTCGTCACGGTCTTTCCACCAAGTTCAACATCAGCAAGTCGAATGGCTTTTGCGCTGCTGTTGATTCCGAACATGTTGTCATGAGTTTTGGAGCGTGTGCCGCTTCGAGTTGATGCTAAAAGGTTCGGGAAGAACTTCGAGACGATGGGCTTGATTGCTGGGAGTGAGGCGCAGATGATGCCAGTGTAGACTTCAATGTTGGACCAGATGGAAGCGCCAACGTTGTCATCTGATGTCCAAACCAGTGTGTCACTCATTGAATTTAAATAAGAGAGAGAATCAGTCACTTACAAGTGGGATCTTGCGATACTGATATAACATACAGACTCTGAAGTCGCAGTATGCTGACGAGACAAACACTTTGACATAACTATCAGCCGATGTACTCTGAAACACGATTAGGGGTGCTTACAATCCTCCCAGAGCGAAAATTACCATCAGCCCAATCTTTTGTCGCTTTGGGAGTTTCAGAGATTTGAGGGTTTGTATAGGAAGAATTATGATGACAAGGTCCGTCAGAATGTTAAATGAAGCATTGAAGAACCACAAGAACTTCTTGTCGATACAACGCATGTCTGGTGTGGGAGACCAGAACGCCGAGACGGGGATGCAGGCAAAGATGTTGGTCAAGATAGTAAATAGACCATATGCTCCGACGAAGGCGAGGAATCCCCAGCAGGCGCGCCGAACACCTTTGCCAACAAAAACACGGAGATATTGGAGAATGATTGACGCTTTGGTTAGAGTTAGAGAAGCGTTGTAAAAACTAATCGCTAGCCATAAGTACTGTACATAAAGCGTCAGCTGGGTTACTTGTGGTGAAGCGCTGCTGGGGAAAAATAATTACCTTCAACTGGTCTGCGAACTCTTGTGGGTTTTTGGCCAATATATCCTCGAAATGTATCCCCTCTCCATGTCTCACCTCTGGTAGAATTTAGAAAACAGAATCGAAAGTGTGACTAATGAAACAACTTACGTTCTACAGTCATGGCGAAAAGAACTATAGAGGAAATCTAAGAGCACTGTTAGTCCCGATTTATTTCAAGTTTTTAGGAATTGCAGGTGGGGGTAGTGGAACTTACAAATGAGACAACGATAGCCACTTCATCAAGACCTGAGTTTTTCAACACAACCAGTCTTGCATATACTCTCATAAAGACGCATATAGAGGCAAGTACCAGGAAGATGATACTGATGATTATCACCGTCGCCCCACGTGGATTGGAAGTCAACATCGCGTATGTTTTCGAAGCAGTTTGCTAAGAATTGATCACACGAACTAAGTACGCTTAAGACGTAGGGAACGAACGAAGTAGACAGTTCCTTTTGGTGAGAATTACGTGGGTGAATTTTTGACTTTAAGAACGGGACCCAGGGTAACGGTACTTGCGCTTTTAAGAGGGGTAAGCCGCCGTTTCTCCAGAATCTGCGCCCACCAGGCCCACTCATCTCGCGGCCGACTCGAACCCCCTGCTACTTACGAATGAGGCAGTGCCTGTGTACTGAAATATCGCAGGTGGCGGTACGAGACTGACACGGGCACAGGCTGCACGTCGCTTCCCCACAAATATTGTGGGGATTCAGGATCAAATCGGGACCACCTCCGTTGCTCCCCTCCGGAATGCATTAAGAATGGGCCCACTTTTCTAGAGTAGTGCTTGGATGCATACAAATGTTGCCGTATTCTTTTATGAGATTTTCAGCCATTTGCAGGAATCAACCGTGCTGCAGCATGAAAGATGTGTTTTGCGTAGATCGGTTGCTTCCAGCGTGCCGATTCGTTGTTGAATGAGAGGTTTTGCTGCCGCCTCACTCCGAGATCCGAACTCATTGCCAATCATACAACCCCCCCTCTCAATAGGCGTGAGGGTACTCGTAGCAAACAAGGGTGTTCCAGCTAATCACAGAGCTGGAATCTTCTCGAGAGCAAATCGGAGAAAATCTTTTGGACCTGCAGGCTAACATTCATTTAGGGGGATGATTTACGTAGAACTAACTTCCCGCGAAACTTTGCCACGTTTTACTTCGTCCTGGGCTAATCGCGTCATATCTGACGAGGTATTGTCATGGAATAAAGCCAGGCCTGATCCCTGATGAACGACCTCAAAACATCACAATTGCTGTCCCCACACTGTGATATCTGTACTCCGCACTTACTGTACAGCAAAGACGATGCCACGATAGAATGCTTCGACTGAGGGTCAAGGCGATGGGAGCGTTCCATCACAGTGGTCAGCCCGTCTCGAGGCTCATCTACAAGGTTTTGGCGATTTTGTTCCGCGTCGGGTTCGGGGTTCACAGCAGTCGAGACGGTATTGCAGCCCATTATGCCCTCTCAAAGCCTCGAAGGTTGGCGTTCATGGACCACTGGAGATTTAAGAATTTGAACTTTAGAATTACTTCTTCAGCACGAGTTCTGCCAGCACTAGAGGGAAACCCGAGCCGTAGTAACTTTTGGGATGAACAGGAATGACAGAAAACGCTTGCTAAGGATCGTGTTATCGAGCCGGAAGCCAGCTTCGCCACATGTGCACCTCCATACTCCGGCATGTCACTGATCTGCGACGAACCTCCATCGTGCATTGACAAAGACAAGTGCTGATCTGCCATGTGATGATGTGCTTACCATGCGCGCGATGTTTCTCCGCCCATCTCACTAAATGTTTGACAGATAACCGTGCGCTGGCGGGGGCGTCGTCCTTAACAATGTTTACATCGGTACGGAGTACACTACTGTACTCGAGCAGTGATCAGCGATCAGCGATCAGCGATCAGCTGGGTTCGTCTCTGTTTTCCAGCTGATGACAACACTGCAATTGGCTTGCCCCCGAAGGAAGTGCAAGCATCAGGGTTTGAGAATCTGGGGAACTAATTTTTCGAGGAGAATTCTAACTTTCTAGTTACGGTCGGGTATCTGCTAACCCACTTCTGTTAAGAGGGGCCGAAGCCCAAAGCTCAACAGCCAGGAGCCCTGAAGGCGCCACTCGATAGCCCGCTCCCTATCGAAGGTTATCTTCACTCCATTGGATTGAACCCGGTAGTTCGAGTCAAGAAATCGAGCGTTTGATCCGGATGGTTGCTTCCCATTCGTCTACGGCTCGCAACACTAGCCTCCCCGCTGCTAGATACGCAAAGGGCGGGGATGTTGTATTGGTCCCAGAGAACCCGTTTGCGAAGCTTTGAGGCTTCGAGGCCAAAAAAAGCCAATCTCTGAATTCGAGAGGATCAATAAAGCGCTCCAGGCCTCCCTAGTGATTTGGTCTGTGCGGGACGCCCGATGACCCTTTGACTGGTAACGGTATTCGCGGCTGCGGCGCCAGCAATCTTAACCTAACCACTTTACACGAAAGAATACGAAAACGGAAGGATTCGACTTGATTCTGGCTCTACGGAGTAAAATGTTGTTGGGAAATTGAGGCGTTCTGCGCCGTTGCCAAGTCTGTATACTTAAGGGGTTGGTGCAGGAATGGCGAGTTGGTGTGCTGCCCAAGAGATTCATTCGCGCGCACCAACCTTTGTCTCCACATTGAACCCTTTCAGTACTGGCCGACGTGGCAGGCACGAAATGCACATACGGATGAGGCGTTGGTGGGTTGCGTGTTCAAAAGGCAGGGACAAGACCTGGAGCGCCACATCTCGAAGATCCTATCCTAAGATAAGTCTTCCTGAATCCGGACTCCTGAGTTCACTGTGAGGGAATCGAGTTCGAGGCCCTCTCATGCGAGTCTCGGAACAAGATTCAAATTGAGAGTGGGATTGGCAGTCCGTGAGCCGATGAGGAATCGTGAGCTCCAACTGCAGGAGCCACACTTCGCAAACCTTTGCTGCATGAGAGGAATAGAATTCTGATTGAACTGAGGTAGCATTGCAGGAAGAGTTTGTAGTGGTGGGCTGGCTGCATGACACTCTGCTATCAATACACTTGTGGCTGGTTCATCAGCAGGCGATCTGAACCCCTTGTGGCCGTCGTTGTCACCTAATGAATTGGACAAACGGTCACGATTGCGAGAGTCTGGGCTTTCAAGTCCCAGGTCTTGAATGGATGTTCCTGCATTGTATCGGCGTTCACTTTTGAAAGTGTAATTTTGGACAAATAATGGGCACCAACGCAGAGGATGAGGCACCAACATAGTGACACAAAAGGCGAAGCAGCTCACACAATTGCGCGAAAGTAACAGCGGGCAGGGCAACTGCCTCGTTCACGTGAAACCAAAAAGGGGGGTTTGCTTAAGCGAGCTTTCGTCAAAAGTTCTCTCCTTTTCTCGAGACAGGTCAGAAAACTATAACACTCACCTTTAGCATGGCATTGGCAAACAGCAGCTAGCTTGATTATCTGTCTTCTACACTCGATCAGATTTCCTGCCCCTCTCATCAGATACCAACAACGATGTCGACGTTTTTCTCCCATCGCGTATATAAATCCAAAAAAAAAACCCCCCGTCTAGCTATGCTTCCCCGTGTTCCTGCTTCTGAAACCACCCTGGATAGAAAATCTCCTCGCCGAGTTTTGCCCATCTCTCAGGCTGCTTGTCACCCATCCTCTCAACAGTCCAGGCAAAAGTTTTTCTAACGGTGCCGCTGTTCGTGGTCAGCAGTGGTGGAATTATTAAGAAGTAGCGGGCCAAAAGAAGACTCTGGATCTCCATGAACTTCTCCTAAACTTTCACGTCGTTGGCTCTGCTTGCGAAGTGGGTGGTTGAAATCCCGCCTTTTCAGTATACTTCCACCTCGACGAAATTCTCAAAGTTTCTCGTTGGTCGTGATTTGGGACAAGCATGGGTATTCAGCTCGTACCTGAATGCGCGATAGAATAGTTGTGAACTCACTGAGAGCTGCTGATTTAACCCTCGAACTGGGAATCGGGCAGAGCAAGCGTTGTGTCGACGTCTACATCTTCGGTTGTTGCATTGCAGGCGACGCCCCCATGTGTTCTACGGAGGACTGCCGAACTTTCCCCCACACTTAGGTCCAGTTCGAGCAAAGCGGAGATTCCATATCGGGCATCGGAACTGAATATCCGAAGTAGGTATCAGGATAAACTTCAATCTTGTGTGGTGTCGACGGTTCGGCGTAACTGGTGCAGTGCGAACAAGTACGTAAGGGGTTGGACAGCGTGCCAGCTGCCGCTACCACGAGATAATTGGTCGCCTTTCCATCTCCAAAGTTTGCAAGGGCATTGGAGGTCACAGGGAATAGTTTTGAAATATCTGTTTTGCCTCAGATGAGAATGAGGTTCAAATTGGTCGGAGCAGACAGTCCGCAAGCAATTCGCGATCTTGTTACAGCCAAATTGATTCTCAGTGATTCTGGTGCACCGTAACTGCTCCGCTTGCCAGGGCGCTGCTATTGATCATGGAGATACCTGGAAATACCATATCTTGATACGTGAAGCGAGGTTCGGACATATTCCGATGTACGATGAGACCAGCGCCCAAAATGCCTTGATCAAGATCGGTAGATGGGTTTCCTTCATGTATGATACTGCTATATCTTACTTGTGCATTTGTCGCGAATGGGATATCCACAAGGCTGAAGAGTTCACTCACAATGATAGTGAGAGATGAGCCCAAAAGCGTGGGGAAAGCAGTTGTCGATACTGCCCACTGCATTAGAAACGGAGTGAGTCTCTAACATTTAATACCGAAGTGCGGCTTTGGAAAGCAAGCTTGGTTATATCCTGGAAACTGGCGCTAGTTGACATCTGCTATAGATCGCCAATGTCCTAACTGCAAAGTCTTGTGTAGAGAATAATGTAGTCACTCTGAACTGGCTAAGGCAGGTAGACATACCCTTAAGTGTCTCCACAACTTGTTTCTGAGACACCAGAAAAGGCCCATTGTTGCGTTCTGAAATGTGGGGTACAACTGCTAGGACGATGATAAGAGCTACCAAAGCGGCAAATCCGAAAACTTGGCCAGTAATATTCAAAAAGGATCCCAAAATGGCAAAATACGATTTGCTTCTGGGCGGGCATAGAATTCGACTGTGTGCTTTCCTTGTCATCACGTCTGTTATTGCCGTGACATAATGGCTCGAGTCTGTGTTTGAATAGAGCAACCTGCCTTCAAGAAGGGGTTTAAGCGATTTGACACTAGTACTCCCTTTTCCGCTCAGGAGGGAGTCGAAGCCACGGCGATAGCTCAGCACAGCTGCAAACGCAATTGAGAGTACTTGGGCTGAACTTGCTTTTGGGCGCCTGGAAGCCAAACTTATCAACGCAAGGGATGCCACGATAAAAAGGACAAGGCGTCTTTCAATAATACGCGCTGACAGCAAACCAACAAGTATTCTGCTTTCCCGGATGGTAGCTGTGCCGTTTCCGGGGATACCCGTGTTGCTGTCCATTAATGATGGGTGGGCGACGATGGCAGATGTTGCTCGATAGTATGTAACTACAATATCTCGCAAACTTGATCCTTGGGCAACTTGATCCAGGGGAAGCTTTCAATTGTTCTGCAATAATGCCCCCATGTACATTGAATTGTCAACTAAGAAAAATTGAGCCATGCTGTTGATGGCCGAATTATCCGGGAAAATATCGCCAGTGTCCGTGTTGTCTACTGTAGGAATATATTTGACAGAAGCAAGAAAATATGTCTCGGCCATTTCCCAAGGCAGCATGCTAGAGACTGAAGAGTTGGAAGTCGGCGGAGTTCAATTGAGTCTGTACTGAGCTGCGGTATCTCGTTGAGTTCTATAACGGCTTTTCGAATCTGGCGGGGTTGACTTGCTCAGAAATTGCGTTGATCTTCTAACAGAAACATTTTTCTTGGTCCCGTTGGTACAGTCCGAGCTTGATCCTGTGAAGAAATGTTTTGCTCTCGTAAATAAGGCCCCAGAAGAAATAGCGATACGTCTTGTTTCGGGAACATTCTCATTGCAGGTCCCTCTCCCGAATTTTACCCACGAGAAAAGACTGTTATTCACTATCTCTATGTTATCATTACTGCTAGTGCTGAGAGTGGTGATGATCTTGGATACGGAGACAACCGCATAAAGTATCAGGAATACGGGGCGTTGGGAGACTTTTAGACCCTCTAGCGTACAGACGAAGGTACCAACTCACGTCGGCCCTATAATGCTAGGCCCTCCCTTAAAAGTAGCCTATGCGCCTTTGACAAGGGCCGCCACACCTTTTCAGGGTTTCTCCACTATGCTTACAAGGGGGTCATCGCTACAGAGGCATATCATAGTTACTCGTTTAATGTTCAAGCGCTATAGAAGCACTTCTAACATTGCTGTAACCCTAGAAGATCTACTCATCTCTTGCGAGTATCTTATAGCACCTCTTTATATTAACTCAGGGAGCACTGCCTAGAGTTATAGGGGATATAGCGAGCGCTTGCCCTAAATTCGTACCCCATAGAGCACCAAGGGTCAAAATGCCCTGTATTCCCGATACTTTATGCCGTTGTCCCCGTCCAGTGCATGAACCCGATAGGTAACGCAGAGTTTGGTTCTCTCCTACTAGAGTGGCACCAACGCCGAGGATATATTGGGGTCTGTTGGTGGTGGCGTTGTACTGATAGAATCGCTGGATAGACAACCCAGAGGCTTGAAAGTTCGACGATTTGCAACCTAAAGCGGTGAACATGCCATCTACTGTGGCTCCTACGAGAAAATTTCATGGGATATCCATCTCACGGAAGATCTGAAAAGTTGATTCCGAGTTGGCGCCTTCGGGGAACTTGGCATTGCTCTATGCTGCAATTCCCAGCAAGGACTGCACCTGGGCTTTGCTTTCGCCTTTTTGAGGAGGGTTGGGTTGTGGGATTTTGTTTTGAGGTGATGGGAGGCACTCGGCTAGAAATTGTTGGGTGGGGGGGATGGCACGATCAGAAGCGAAAGGCAATACTGTCAGCAATGTATATATTGATGCTGATCTAGCAGGACGGTAACGACAGACGAAATATCACCCAAATCTAATTTGACGAGGAAAACAAGAAACAGAAAACTCCAAAAAAGTATCTATACATCCCCCAATGGTTTTGCCTGCCTGGCCCACGCTATGCAATGACCGCCCATGACAAATGAAAACCTGAGGCCATCCAGAAAGCAGTGCTGAAGCTTGAGAAGATCAAGTAAATGACTCCCATGCCTTAGACTTTGCTACCACAATGACTGTCGATCTACATAGAGCACCCAACATCGTAGACAACGAGGCTCTGTCCGCTTGTAGGAGCAGGGACAGACGCAGCGGCAACCGAGAACAGCTTGCAGACTGGGCTACCTCCTGAGGTGATGGTTCCAAACTCGAAACTGTGAAGATGTTAGTGGTGAGAAATGATGGGGTGGGTGATGACTTACGATTTGCATGAAGAGTCAGCCTGGCATTTAACTTTGCAGGCAGCTGCGCTGTTGATGTTGGATGGAGTGGAGATCGGGCTCGCGTTGTTGGTTGGGCCAGTGGGAGCCGCACCGCACATGTTGGCGCGCTTGTGCTGGCCTTGGGCTGGGGTGTTGCCGGTGTTGCCGGTGTTTCCAGTGCTTCCAGTGCTTCCTGAAGAAGAACCAGTAGCGAGTCCCTGAGGATTCGAAGTTGTAGGAACAACGGAAGGAACTGAAGAGCAGGCCTTGTCGTACGCAACGAGGTTTGTGCTGGCCTGTTTCGGGATTGCTGATGCAGCGACAGAGTAGAGCATGCATTCATCGGCGTTGTTCACCATACCGAAAATGAAGGAGAGGCAAGCGGAGTTGGCATTGCACTGTGCGAGACACGCGGCAGCCGTGGTAATTCCAGTTGGCTGGGACATAGGGCTTTGGCTGCCACTTCCCGATGGTGCGCTTCCGCAGGTTTGTCTCTTGTGATTGCCGCCTTTGGTGTTACCAGTGTTGGCACCAGTGGGATTCGAAGTAGTAGGAACAACTGCTGGGACACTGGTACACGCCTTGTCGTAGGCGATGAGGTTTGTGCTCGACTGCTTGGGGACCGAGGCAGCTGCGACGGAGTACAGCATGCATTGATCAATGTTGTTGACCATTCCGAAGACGAATGACAAGCAGGAATTGTTGGCCTCGCATTGTGCTTGGCAGGCTGAGGCTGTTGTGATGCCGGTTGGTTGCGAAAGAGGAGTTTGGCTGCCGCTTCCTGCTGGTGCGCTACCGCATGTAGCTCGAGCTGTGAGTTGGATGGGAGATGCGGAGACGCATGCAACGAGAGCTGAGGCGGCGAGGATGGAGGTAAATGATTGCATGTTGATGGAGGAAGATTGGACGAAGATTTCGAGGGTGTGTTGAGGTAACAGATGATAAGAAATTGACGCTATTGAAGACTCTGCAAATAGGAAAAAGCTAGGAAATCGAGGAATGAAAAGCTGACTATGAAAGTAAAGATGATGATGAGGGTGAAGAGAGAATATTTCGAAGAGATGTCATCTTGACTTTATAGATTTTCTTCACCTCATTGTTTTGCTTCAGAACCCACTTAGATGTTATTTTGAGAATATCCCAAAGCTTCTGAGCATTGGTGATATGTTTGATGTTGACTCGCGGACAGGATAACGCGTCGGAGATGACGTGAATGCTCAGCCCAGCAAGAGGATGACAATTTCGATTTCAAGACTACGGAGATATACCTGATTCTGATTGTGGGGAAGACTGCAGTGGCTTGATTGGCCATAGTCGGTCAAAAGGAGGTGAAAAATCCGCGGAGGGCAGACGCTGCGGCATAACGTCTTCCCCTGAGCCCTGAGGCGATCACACAATACGCGTTGGTTTATGCTGGGACCAAAAATAGTCTTATTATCAGACTTACGCCAATCTGGTGGTTTGAAACAAACTCTCATCCAAAGAAGAATGCGGGGCCGCCACTGCTCAGCCCCAAAAATGCCCGGACGGTCATGCGTTTCGCATTACACGTGACCGGGAAATGTCCAGTTTGGAAATGTTTCGTTTCAATAAAAGAACAGTCTTATAACAGTTCGTGATATGGGGCAGGGGGATACGTTGGCTTCACTCGAAGCCAGGCAGTTTTGAAGAAATCATGTCTGAACGGCGGTTGACCCTGTTCCGAAAGCACACTCTCACCCCAACACCAAAGAAAGCAGAATGCAACATCTTTCTTCACCACAGAAATTCTTTTACCAAGCAACCGCTGGAAGTTCTTCGTGACGATCGTGGAAAAATCATGGGTTCTAAATCGAGCGCGCAGCAATTTCAGAGATTGCTCATGCAATTGCGAACTGTGGGGCCGAGACACAATGCGAGCTGTCAGCAGGGTCCTCTCGAAGTCCTGCGTGCATTGAATATCGTCATCACTAGATATCCCCTGCAAGAACCGCAGAAGGTCTTACTGTGAGGCAGGAATTCGTCCACCATACTTCGAAGGAGAATTCTTCAGAACGCGTTTTCATCGATTGATGGGGTACCCGAATGAATGCCACCTCGGTCTCGAATCCAGCAGTCTGTGAGCTCGTCAAGCTGCGAGAGGGGCATACGAAGGCTGAGAAGAGGCCGTGCGGACATGCTGTGGGGCATGTAAGTGAGGATGGACTATTGAGTTCAGTTGAGTTCAATTGCCCATGTAAGGAACGATGTTGAAGTTGAGAGATCATAGGGAGTAGATGGTTGGACTAGCACCGGGAAAACTAAACTCCATCTCCGCTTGTCCCTGACAGGGTCCGGGACCCCAGTTTCCGCCTGGCATCGACCTGAAACTTTATCTTCAACCTCACCAACAACACATCTCCCTCTCCACCACCAACCATCGTCAACTTCCCAATTCGTGACAATGGCACCCGCTCCCGCCCCACAAAAAAAGACGCTCGGAAAAGTCCTCGTAATCGGCGGCTGCGGCTTCCTGGGCCACCACATCGTGGACCTCCTCCTCGAATCCTACAAGTGCACCCTCTCGGTGCTCGACCTGCGCACGACTCGCAATCGCCGTCCCGAGTCCGACAACGTGCAATACTTCGACGGCGACATCACTTCGCTCTCATCCATTCTGCCGATCTTCGAGAAGATAAAGCCAGATATCGTCATCCACACAGCGTCTCCTGTGGCCGTTGGCGAGAGCTCTGAGAGCAAGGCGAAGCTGCGCAATGCGATGTATAAGAAGGTCAACGTGGATGGGACACAGTGTGTGATTGAGGCGTGTCAGAAGACGGGTGTCAAAGGGCTGGTGTACACCAGCTCTGCAAGCGTGATCAGTGATACGGAGACAGATTTGGTAAATGCTGATGAAAGATGGCCTGTTGTTCCGGCGAAGAACCAGAAGGAGTATTATTCTACTACTAAGGTATTTCCCCCTTCCCACTCCCCTCCCCGTCCAACCCAATTCCGATTCCCACCTCCAGCCTCCGTGACACTCAGGACTAACGTCCTTCATAGGCCATAGCAGAAGCACACGTCCTCGCCGCAAACCGCTCCTCCACCTCCCCCTCCCTCCTAACCTGCGCCATCCGCCCCGCCGCCATCTTCGGCGAAGGCGACGCGCAAGTAATCCCCGGCACCCTCTCCGCCTACACAACAAACAAAACCGGCTTCCAGCTCGGTGACAACAACAACCTATTCGACTTCACTTACGTGCGCAACATCGCACACGCCCATTTACTCGCCGCCTACGCGCTCCTCGTAACCTCGCAGACCTCCATCGCCCCCTTGGACCACGAGAAAGTAGACGGTGAAGCGTTCATCATCACGAACGACCAGCCAGTGTATTTCTGGGATTTCGCACGCGCGGTGTGGAAAGCGGCGGGCAATCAGAAGGGCACCGAGCATGTGTGGGTCATCGGCAAAGATGTGGGACTCGTGCTGGCGACGATTGTGGAGTGGGGGACCTGGTTGGTGGGCAAGGATACGCCGTTCAAGAGGCGGATTGTGAGGTTTAGTAGTATGACAAGGTATTATGATTGCTCGAAGGCGAAGAGGAGGTTGGGGTACCGCCCGATTGTGAGTTTGCAGGAGGGGATACAGAGGGCGGTGGCGTACTGGCTGGAGGAGCAGAAGAGCCAGGGGGAGAAGAAGGGTCAGTAGGGCTGCTCGATGGGGAGAGTATGAAAAGGGTTTACATCTTCTTGGTGAGATCTTGTGCTGTACATTATTGATATAATTCAGGTAATTGGCGGGAACATAATGAATCAATAAGCCGCGACTCTCGGCATTTGAAAAGGGTCATTGCACGACTCCTGGACGAGTGGGAATGTCAGTCAAGTGAAGGTAGAGTCTTCGCGTCTGGTGGAAGGGGCCACTCTCGGGTTGCCAGTCCCAAAGTGAATCATTCACCTTTTCCATGATTTTGCTGCAAAGTGTACTCAATGTCGCAGATACATTTAGTAGTACATTAGCACTCCACACTTCAAATGTGTTCCGAGATTCACTCAACGTCGCCACCAATGGCTCACGTAGATTGAATGCCTTAAAACGAATCTCATGAGGGGCAAAGGTCAGAATCCATTCTCACTAATGCACAACGCTGAACGCCATCCTATTTCTCCCGATCCCCCATCCGGCCGAAAATAAAGCACACTTCCGACCAGTAAACCCGGTTAGCAATCGTATATCGTCATCCTATTTGCTCCCGACCAGAACTTCATTGAGTCCAGTCGAACAACCCCACGAAGTTCAAATTCCCTACGCCAGCATGCCAGCATGACCGCAAATGCACTCTGGATTTGCCCATTCAAGGAAGCATGAAAAAGAGAAACGCTAATCTCAAATCGAATCGCTACTTCGCATGTATCTGTATCTGAGGAAGGAAAAAGGTTGGGTGGTAAATGTGCACACTGAAGTGAAAAAGTCTTTGGTTTTATTCCCTGATTTTTGTAAGCAGTGAGGCAAATGATTTGGTGGACAGGTGGATAGGCTTACTCCATGCTTCGCTGAACCGCTCTGCGCAACTTGCGGTTGTACATCTTCTTGTCGTCCTCTGAACCCCAGAACAGCTTGGCAGCTTCCGGATTGACAAGTGTTCTTGGGTCGTAAGGCGGTGACTCCTCCTCCAACGCCTCAATAATGGCTTCGATATGTGACTTGACATCCTCTGCTCGCTTCGCCGAATAGCAAGGCGTGCCATCAGATGCGATGCGGTGGTGGAAGAGCTGTGTCTCGAATCGGGCTCTGGGTTGTTCCTCGGGGAATCGCGGACTGAAGAACAGCTTGATTCTGAATAGACCGCCATCAAGGTTCGTCATCGGACGTCCGAAATAGGTGATGGCCCAAACGAATGGATTCTTGTCAACCAGTTCGATATCGAGAGTGACGTTCTTATCGCGCTTGTACGACTCCACGACCTGTTCATACTGCCGTTGCAGGTTTGAAGCAACGCCGCTCTCCTTCTTTTTGGAAGCCAAGCCTTCTGCAGCCCATCTTTCGGTCTCCTCGTCCATGGTCTTTCGAATGAGCTTTAGACGGCGCTCGAGTTCTGTATAATTGAACTTTCCATCCATTCCATTTCCTGGGCACTCGAAAGGCATGCGCGTGAAGTTTTGTCCATCAGTGACTTCGGTCTTGGCCTTGCTAATCGCTAAGAGGTAGGAATCATAATACCAAAGGAAGCGGCGTTTGCAGAGATCCTTGAATGGATCGAAGTGTACGGAAGCCTCGTCATATTCCTCTCGGTCGGCTTCACTGCTATCGAAATCTCCATCGCTGTCATCAATCATCAAGGACACCTGCGGTTGAACAGCACCCGATGGTGAGATGCCAAGGTATTCTTCAAGTCGTTGTATGACGGAGATTCTGAGGGTTTCGTGGCGGATCTAGGGACCTGACTTAGCCACAGCCATAACAAAAGGGTAAAATATATTTACCTTTGCAACATAGTCCTTTTGATTTTTCTTGTCGCCCTCGTCGTTTGCTGTCTCGAAACCGGGCTCGTTCTCGTAGGGATTTGAGGACATAAGACTTTGGATGGAGATCAGAATGGATTCCAGGCCTTGCGCCGAAGACCACTCCTCTCCTCGTTCACCTCGCCATGTACTGTTGAGATGTTAGCTGGTTCTCATTGCCTCTTGTCAAATTGACCTTACCCAAGAATTGATCTGAAACCCAAGTTAGTAGCGCCCAGAAATCTCGCGGATGGACCAACTTACAAGCAGACTTTCCCTCCTGCGTAGATATTGGGATTGTATCGACATCTTCCTCCATTCGTGGTCGTTGCAGTCACCGCTGGTGCCTTGCCCGGGTAGTCTGGAACTTCAGCTTAGCAGATGTTCGTCGGTAACTCGAAAAAATCGTACCTTTGCCAAATCTGACAGAGAACTAGGTATAGATTAGCATATGGCTATATTGCGCGACGTTGTTTGACAAACCTCGAAGAAACCAAACTCGTATGGGGTATCAGGAGGACCGACGATGATTGCCTTCACGTTACGGACGTCGACATCTCGGCAAGCGACTGCAAGGGCTGTGCAAGATTGTATTAGTGTTCCTCTTTGTCAGATAGCAGAGAGATCGCCTGCTGGAGGTACCTACAGAGATCAGAGGACTTTTGGAGGTCAGACAGCTCCTATATGTGCGTCAGCCTTGCGACCCCACTACTGCTCCTGCGCCCAACATACCCTTGTGATGCGGATTATCGAGTGGTTTGACATGGCGATGTCAATCGCGGATCAGGCGAGCTATGCGGATATCTGTGTTTCTTGTGATGGTTCATATGGTGATCGGGGATGGCGAGGTACAAGGAGGTTGCGGGCGTGAAGTGGGCTGCGGGAGGGTCGAAAACGAAAAGCCGATCGTCAGAACAAGGCAGGCAGGCGCGTCTGGGCTCGCTTCAACAAATTTCAGCCTCACTTGGGAACTCTATTTTTAGACAGGGACTTTTCTACTTCCGCATCATTTGTTGCGAGGATTCTTTGGTAAGCACAAATTTCCTTTGCTGGAGAATGTTATTCTTCACAAGTTCTGTGAGTAAGCAGTGTTTCTATTACTGAATACACGCTTCAGAATTGATATTTCAGAGCAGACTGGACTTCTCAGACAGGGGTCTGATCCTTCGCCTCGTGACTTGCTCCTGCAAGCCCTCAAGTTGCCGCTTATGGCAGTGCTGGTCGTTGTGTTTCCCTGAAAGGGGAGCAAGTCTTCTTTTTGCCTTGAACTCCGATCAAGATTAGGTGAGAGTCGTTTTCGTGCTATTTTGCGGCCGAGTGGAGGATTCCAGGAATGCCACCAGAGCCTCCCAGGGAATGCTCAACCGCGAATGTGAAATACGGTCTACGATCTACACGACTTCCAATATGTTTTAAGCAAATCTGATGTGTTAACATTCCATTTTTTCCCTTGTTCCAGCATCACTTTTACTGGCTGAAGCATTGTCTTTTCACGACGTTCGTCGATTGTCCATGCCTCAGGCACCAAATTCCAAATCGCCCTGACCCTGAATTATAATTAACCGCGAAGGAGCCCATACACCGCAGTATATCCATCTCCAATCTAGTTTCTGCCCTCTTCAGCGCGCCCATCGGGCACCCGCAGACAGCACTCTTACCTGCTTTTGATGCGAATAACAACGACTCAGAAGCCACGTGCCAACTTCGACAGTCGCAAGCCCCCTCGCTGGCAACTCGAAATTATCCTCCACACCGACATCCACGCGACCAGCACACACGCATTCGGGCACGAATAGCCTTCTCGCTACAGCTCACAGCCTCGTATTGATGCAATAGTGAGAGCAGGAGGCATTCTTAGGAATCCTATTGCTGCTCCTGGTGGATGGTTGTCGTTTCAGATCCTGCGGGCTGGTGGTTCTTCGACATTTGAGTCGCCAACTCACAATCGCATGCGAGGCAAATTTATTGGCTCATTGCGACTCGACGGCTTCAAAATACTGTACAGATTCCGCTATCAAGCTCGAATCGTCACTGTCGTCTGCTCCTCAACACCTCCACGCTGGCGACCCCTACTCGAAGAGAACGATCCAGGAGTGCAACCGCCCTTCGGGAACACCCTGGCACCAGAGCGATACATTGACTCGGGACAACAGGAGGGATACAGGACTGATCTTCGATGATGGGCCCTCAATCAGAGGGACACCCATTCGGTGATGGGCGCGGCTTTGGAGGCCACCCACAACCAGAAGATGGGAGACGATATCAATCGGACAGAGAGGTCGGCATGCAGGATAGATACCAATCAGACAGGGATGTTGGGATGCAAGACCGCTTCCAGCAACCACAAGGTAGATATCAGTCGGATAGGGACATCAATATGCAAGACGAACCACTTCCCATGCCTGGCGCATTTGCACCAGACTCTCGACTGACCGCGTCGCCCTCGGGAAGTGCCAGTGGGAAGGAAAGAGATGGCGAACCCAGAGCTAGTGGAGAACGACGGAACCGGAACGGGAGAACAGCGTCAGGGCAGCTTAAGATGTGCAAGAAGTGCGGGGAACCCCTGACTGGCCAGTTCGTCCGCGCGTTGGGTGGCACATTTCATTTGGACTGCTTCAGATGCCGGGTACGTATTCTTGCTATGCTTGCCAGAGACCGCACTCGCTGACTGCATGGTACTTTAGGATTGCGGGCAAATAGTTGCCTCGAAGTTCTTCCCAGTCGACGAAGAGAACGGTGAAGGACAATACCCCTTGTGCGAAACAGATTACTTCCGAAGGCTGGATCTCATATGTCATAAATGCAATGGGGCGCTCCGAGGATCATATATCACGGCACTGGATAAAAAATACCATATTGATCACTTCACATGCTCCGTATGCCCTACGGTTTTTGGAGCGCAAGACAGCTACTACGAACACGATGGCCAGGTCTATTGCCATTTCCACTATTCAACACAATTTGCCCAGCGCTGCAATGGATGCCAAACCGCGATTCTCAAACAATTCGTGGAAATATTCCGGAATGGTCAGAATCAACACTGGCATCCTGAATGCTACATGATACACAAGTTCTGGAATGTGAGGCTTGCCTCGTCGGAAGATAGTGAAGAAATTCAACGGCGGCTGGAAGATACGACCGACGAGGAAGGAAGAAACCGTGTGAAAGAAGAAGAGGAAAGAATGGAGGAGAAGGTGTACCGAATCTGGAGTGTCCTGTCAACATTTGAAGAGTCCTCCGCAGCATGCATATCAGATATGCTCTTGCACGTCAGTAACGGTGCATATATGGATGGGGTCTTGGTTGCAAAGAAGTTCATCTGGCACGTCGATATTTTGTTCCGATCTGCGGACAAACTTGATGCCACCATGACAAAAATCGGACCAAAAGGTATGTATCCCTTTCCATACTGGCGAAACCCCCCATCTTACAATGACAGGGCTGTCTTACTCAAGAGAGGCAAAGCTTTTGTGCAAGAAGATTGTTGCATTCTTCTCCTTGCTCTCAAAGACGCAAGAAACTGGTGTCCGAAAACTTGGCGTTACACAAGAGCTCCTGGCCTTGGTAACCGGCTTGGCTCATTACCTGAAGCTCTTGATCCGAATTTGTCTACAAGGAGCTTTGAAAGTGGAACGGGAGCAGAACAACCCCAGTTGTCTAAATGAATTTTTGGCCGATCTGAGCGATATGGAGGCGATAAAGAATGATGATCGTTCACTTGAAGCCACTGCCGGCACCCCTGGACCTTCTTCGGGTAACTCCGACTATTGCTCCAGCTGCCGCCGATCTATTGAAGACGAGTGCGCTCGCTGTGGTGAAAGAAGGTGGCATTTGGCATGTCTACAATGCTCCAATTGTTCACGAGAACTTGGTCAGAATCTTGAAGATGCCCGGTGGAGTGAGAAGGATCAGCGAGTATACTGCAACAACTGCGAGAGTAGAGTCTTCCAGCCCGTCGGTGGATTCGAGCATATCACCAGGTTACAACAATACGTCTTCCTGTTGAGAGTTGCACTTGCAAGGCTTTTAGAGATTCTCAGAACCAGTGGGACGATTCCTCACACGTCTGATGACCCAAACTTAAATGGGTATGATTCTGCTGAAGGTCATCGACTCGACTCACAAGCAGAACCTCCACTGTTGAGATCGGATACCCGCTCAAAATCATACGGCGCGAACGCAGACGACAATCGAGTATCATCTTCATACGAAAGCACACTCAATGACGTTCGTCGTCTGAGGAGTACACGAATGGACAAGCATCTCTCTTCCACTATCAGGAAAGCAAGAACATCTCGCATTATGGACGGGCCTGAAAGTCGAAGTGCGAGACCTGGATCACCAGGGACTGAAGGACCAGATTCAAAGAATGCCGGCTTCCAAATAGTGGAGGAGCGTGACAGTAACGGGGAGTCACGGACAGAGCTAATGTTCGGCCATCAAGATGCCCTCACCCTGGACGATATCCCGAGAATTGTGGCGGCAGAACAAGCCAAAGAACAACGGCCCAACGCATACAAGCACGCCCGCCACGAACTTTTCAGGACTTCCATTACTGAACCTAAGCTTCTAAATGGCCATCAACGTACTTTCTCCAATGGGAACGGCCTCGATGCGCCAGCACCTGGGGAACCTTCTCCTCAGCGCCTCGATGTTGGAAAGAAGTACTTTTCGGAGCTGTCTGCATTAGAATACTTCATCGTTCGTCATGTTGCTGTGCTTGCGATGCAGCCGCTCTTGGAAGGCCATTTCACTCTGGAGGAATTACTTAATTTGATCGAGGCGAGGAAACCAACCTTCTGGAACAAGATGGGCAAAGCGTTCAAGAACGATGGGAAGAAAGGAGGCAAGAAGAAGGGGGTCTTCGGTGTACCTCTAGAAGTCATCATCGATAGAGATGGTGCAGATTCGACTGATGGCATCGGCCCAGGTGCTTTGCGGATACCTGCGATTATTGATGATGCCGTTACCACAATGCGGAAGATGGATCTTTCGGTAGAAGGTGTTTTCCGGAAGAACGGGAACATCAAGAGACTGAACGAGACCATGGCAGCTATCGACAAGGATGGATGCGATGCGGTGGATTTTTCCAAGGAGAACGTTGTGCAAATTGCAGCATTGCTCAAGAAATACCTTCGAGAGCTACCCGACCCAGTCCTCACTTTCAAACTACATCGACTTTGGATTGCTGCCCAAAAGATTGGGGATGAAGATAAACGCCGGCGCGTGCTGCATCTCACTTGCTGTCTACTACCGAAGGCTCACCGAGACTGTCTGGAGATTCTTTGTGCTTTCTTCAACTTTGTAGCTTCCTTCCATGAGGTTGATGAGGAGTCGGGATCGAAGATGGACACACATAATCTCGCCACAGTTATTGCGCCCAATATTCTCTTCACGAACGCCAAAACTCCCGTCGATGATAATTTCCTTGCAATCGAAGTCGTCCATACTCTTATCGAGTATAACGACCAGATGTGTGAAGTAGGTTTATCCAAATTTTCGTCCCCAAAACTTATCACTAATGTTTTCTAGGTTCCCGAAGACCTTCGGTCGATCTTGGCGGATCAAACCTTGTTTAATAATCCTAGTGACATTACGACAAAAGAGATCCTCAAGCGATATGGAGACATTGGCACTAACGGTGGACCTCGGCGTCAAGTTGAAACAACAGAACAGTCGCCCTTGGGACGTTCCAAAGACGGAAGTGGCCGAGCCCTGGCACCAGTGGTTACTCGAGTTGACACTGATCCTTCTCAAGCCTACGCCTGGCAGAAAGAGAGCAGTGTTCGACATGTCCAGGAACCTTCTGCACCTTGGGGTGGAAGCTCTAACCAAAACACTCCTCCATCGCAGCAATGGCAAGGCCAAGATCTCGAACACCCATCGCCATACTCTCAACGGAATGGTACCCCAGACAGTCAGCAAGACAACCCAAGGCGAGACTACCGCAATTCTGGATGGGGTCGAGCACCGAACGGTTCAGTCGGCGTCACAGGAGCTGGTTGACATATCCACCTTTGTCACATAATGCATAACGAACGTATAATCCCTTCTCTTCAGCGCCGGGCGCTAGATATCCATGACCATAGTACCAAAAGAGGACGGGTCACTCTACGACCCAGTCACGGCCGATCTCGATTCCTCGACCAAAAATCTGATTTCCTTCCAGCAATTTCTACAGTTCACAAAACCCCATTTGAAGCATTCACCCACGGCGTTTTCATTTTCCCCTTCAATCGGCAGAGGATCTGCACGTATCAGCAGTTGTGCTGAGGATTTGTATGTTGTCTATTTGATATGGCGCTTCCTTCGAGGAGGAGCAAGGTTCGTTTGGAGTACATGGTTCTGGCATCTTCGGGGGTGTTAACTTGAATGAAGCCTTCTAAGTGCATCATAGCGAATGATGATGCTGTTCCCCCTTTTCCGATTTTCCTTTCTTCGAAACGGATGTCTATAGGCTCGGGTCCCGAGATAGATCAATCAATGAAAGAGGAATTACAAAGAAACGGTTCATTACTAATGCTTATCCTTGTCGCTAGTCGTGAAGCTCGAAAGCAAGACCCACCCGTTGACCCTGGAAAATGTATCCCTAAAATCTGAAGCAAACCTTAATCGAGACAAATCTTCAACGACCAACCACGTTTTCACCCATCCGGCATACGCACTTAGCACCTCGACTCAGACTCGATCAATTTCACTTAAAGCAACTTTGGCTTCTTTATTCCGAGTTCCCATCGCTCGGCCAGATTTTATATCATCCCGCATTTGATTCAATTTTGATTTCAAAGCCGATGATGCCATGCACGCGGGTCGTTCCCCACTACCGCACTACGTGCCCAGGTATGAAATATAGCCCCACCTAAAAATCACTTTCCCAGCACAACATCCCATCTATTCAAACACCTTCTTTTTCCTCTCCATCCATTCCAATCTCGTTTCCTTCAACTCAACCTCAAAATAAACCTTGAAGGGAAGGAACAATGCCACCAATCCGTGTCGGTTTTCTCGGCCTCTCCCAATCAGGCTGTGCACCGGGTGCTCACCTCCCGTACCTGCAAACCTCACCCGACTACGAAATCGTCGCTATCTGCAATAGCTCTGTTGAATCTTCTAAGGAGGCAATAAAGTTGTACTCGTTGTCTGATGCTACTAAAGCTTATGGGGATCCTGAAGGTTGGTCCAGATTCACACTTCAGTGTTGGAGGAAGCGGAACACGTGACTGACGAGGGGTTTCCCTAGAGCTTGCGAACGATCCAAACATTGACTTGGTTGTGTGTAGTGTGAGGGTAGACAGACATTTGAAGACGATTAGTCCGGCTTTGAAAGCAGGCAAGGATGTCTATGTTGAATGGCCTCTGGGCAAGAGTCTTGCTGAAGCGAAGGAACTCCTTCGTCTCAAAAACGAAAGAGGTGTGAAGAACGCTGTTGTGGGATTGCAGGCACGACAAGCACCGCTCATCAAGAAAGTTAAAGAGATTATTGAGAGTGGAAGGATTGGCGAGGTGTTAAGTTCAACGTGGGTTGGGCAGGGGAGTGTGGGTGGCGAGGTGACGACGGAGGGATATGAGTACTTGACTAGAAGGGAAGTGGGCGGGAATTTGGTGACGATTCACTTTGGACATGCGATCGACTTCGTGCAATCCGGTAGTTCCCCTTTTCTCCCAACCCAAAAGTCCAACTGACAATAAAATGAGTGCTGGGATACGGCTTCCAAGCCCCTCCGAAGACGTTGCTTGCCAACCGACGAAAATTTCAGAAATTACTTGGCAGCGATGGGAAGGTGATTGAAGAAAAACGCCCAAAGACTTCAGACGACACCATCTTCCTACACGGTACCCTCTCCTCCGGCATTCCACTCTCCTTCTCCCTCCGCGGCGGCAAACCCTTCCCTGGTATTCCAGGCATGGACTGGACGATCCACGGTGAAAAGGGGACGATTCGCATCACGTCCCCGACGCCGTTTGTGCAAATCGGGTATGAAGGGATGAAAATTGAGGTTCAGGATGGAGAGGGGGAGAAGGTTGAGGTTGCGGAAATTGTGGGCGATGAGTTTGATGGGTTTGAGCATCCGGCGAGGAATGTGGGACGGTTGTACAAGGGGTTGAAGAACGGGGAGATTAATTGTAGTTTTGAGGATGCGGTGGACAGGCATGCGTTGATTGAGGAGATATATCGGGAGAACGGAATCCAGGAATAGAGAGGTTAGATGAGATAGCAAGCCAACTAGCGAAAATGTCGGCTGTGGCTTCCTTAAATGTGAAGTTCTTCATAACTTTCAAAGTAGAATGTTGAGAATTTAGGCCAGATGATCCCAAAGCTGGCGAACGTCAAAGTGATATCTTTGAACGCGAATAATGAAAAAAGGCCACTCCAGACACAACAGATTACCTGAGATCCTTACAAAGCTGCGATCTAGATTTCGGCGGGTAGATCACCCGCAGTGTGGGGTATCTTACACGCGGTGGTGACGAGCAGGTACATATAAAATGCGGGGTCGATCTTCGACAATGAACCCCACCATCCCAACTAACAAACTGTAACTGCATCTCAAAACACATCAAGAACAGCAAACTCACAACCAAATTAGCAACGCGATGCCACCCAAGCTCGGCCAAATCGTCGAAACAATCCTCTACACCTCCGACGCTCAGAAGCTCGCCTCATGGTACACATCTATCTTCTCCCTAATCCCTTTCCTCTCCGCACCAACCGTAGTCGGTTTCTCGCTTCCCAACAACACGATCTTGCTCCTCTTCTCTCGCTCTTCTACTACCGCCGACAAAGTCTTCCCCAGCGGAACGATTCCAAAGCATGGATGTGAGACCGGTTTAGGACAGCATATTGCGTTTGCGTGCAAAGACAGGGAGGAAGTGGGGGAGTGGGAAGCGTGGTTTGAGGAGAATGGTGTCGAGGTGCTGGGGAAGATGGAGTGGGAGAGGGGTGGGAGGAGTGTTTATGTTAGGGATTGGGAGGGGCATGTTATTGAAGTTATGACAAGGGGGGTTTGGGAAGTTTATTGAGAGGGGGGATAGGGAAGACTTGTCGAGACTCGAGAGTGGCAGTGGGTAAGAATGAGAAGAAAATACTTCGGTCGTTATTATTACCACTATTGAGATTATTGTTATTAAGAGCATTGACCAATTCAAGTAATTCCCTCGCCAATAATTCCTGACCCTGATCGACAGCTCGCTGCATGTCTTGGAGTCTGCTGGCGCTCCATCTCTGTAAACTCTTCTGATGACGGCCTCCAAATCACCTGTAGCAGTCTGCACATCCAAATACCACAAGCAGTACATGAGTTGCCATCTAAATCCTTAATAGCAACCTGAAACCCCTTTCTGAAGAAAAATAAATAGGATTCTTAAAAGAGAGAACTGCACACATTAACCAGAATTCTTGCGCGAGCGTACTGGGACATTTGCGGGTAAACATAAGGTACTCAACGCTGCGAGAAACCCCCCCCCCCCCCCCCCCCCCAAATCGCCATATCAGTCTCAAAAACTATAATCGTACCAGAATGACAGTCAGACTCCAACCTCCCGCCAAATGGCTCACCCTGGCAGAGACGAGCATCTCGTGAGTTCCACCAAATTCAGAATAATCGATATTATAACTTCGATATCGCAATTAGAACAAAGTGAAAGATTGACGCGAGATGAATCTGCACACAACTGCTAAGACCGATCCAGGAATCGCTTCTTCATGAAAATCGTCCGAAGACTCCGGGTCCATCTTGTAATCCGTGGCGAGAGTGCCCATTGCGATGGAAATGTCAAGGGTAGCAAGGGACAATAGAATCCATAGAATCCATGCATTAATCTCCATTTTCTTGACAATTCTTAGGCCCCTCTGTCCACGCACAATTTCAAGACGCAATTTGAATATGTTTTGGGAGTAGGAGTGGACGAGGCGGTTGCCCGATTGTTAGAGCAACTTTGGTGTCTTTTTATTTTAATCTACAATGATACGAATTCGAGATGGCGGTGTTGCACAGCATCCAGGCAGTATGTTTGTGGCAGTGCTTAATGTTATTATTAACCAAAGCGAAATCAGTGCTTTAAGCACGCCTTGTAGGTGAGGGATAGCGATACGCAACGAACAGCATTACGCAAATCTGGGATTTTGGTGGCACCCACCCAAAATCTCTCTTTTTCTCAGCGAGTTGGAGGCGAGAACCACCGAATGATTACCTAACCCGCAATAAATACGATGGGAGGAGCGAGAGATGCCCCCAAAAACAGAATAAAACAGCTTAATTCCCAGGGCAACTAGCAGAGCAGAAACATTAACTCGAGCCTTCTCGAGGGGGCTAAAATTGCAGTGTACTCGCAAGGCGATGACCCCAGAAGGGGGTTCGTTTCCCCAACTTCCTATTGGGCAACGCAAAGACTGTCGGCGACGGCGTGGGGTACCAAGGCTTTGGCAGCACTCTTCTGATTGGGGCATTGATCCGCCTTGCGGACGCTAAAATTGCAGTGCTTTCCTCGCCTCGCCTTCTAATTGGGGCATCGATCTCCCTCGTGGACGCTAAAATTGAAATGCTTTCCTCGCCTCACCTTCTTTATTGGGGCATCGATCCCCCTCGCGGACGCTAAAATTGCAGTACGTATTTTTATTCCACAACGCCCCGTTATTAGCAGCGGGTAAATTGGCCCCTACCAAGCTGCCGGGACGACCACACTTTCATCCCCTCGGGAAAGTGATATAATAGAGATACAGCTCAAAGTCAAAATCAAGCTTAAGTTTTTTCTTTTCCCTGTCGGTAAGTTAGATGATGATTTCATTGCAAGCCTGGACAAGGAGCCCAAGTAGATCAATCTTCCTTATTCTCCTCTACCTACTAAAAGTTGTATTAGAGCAACAAAACAGCTCTTGGTAAGACTCTCGCCGACCCATGTGTGCTGTTGCTGCATTTATTTTCTGGTTGTTCAGTGGAATACGTGCTGCTTACCATCGGTTTTGTCCATCACTTGTTGGTACCACTGCTGGTCGGTTCAGGTAACTGTTGACACCTATGAAGGGGCTTGCGAGGAGGCTAAGCTTGACATGGGGGTTTCAGTTTCACTCGTCGGGCCTGCATTTGGGAGGGGAGGGGTGTCGGGTTGTTCGTATTCTCGGGTTCTCGTTTTAGAAGTTGTCAAGCCTTGCGCCCAGCGATGGAAACGAAGCTACATAATGGTAGTCGGGATGGAAGCTATTTTCGATAACAAGCTGTCTCAGATGAGATAAGTAATTTGAGGAAGGTGATGCAACGTAGTCGGAAAGTGCTGAGGTTTACAAGGGCTGGTCTCCAGCCACTCTCGTACACCTCGCTTAAACGCGTCGCGCCAGTCGGACTGGAGCTTACAACGATTTGTCTTATAGAAAATGGGGTCTTGGTTTCTTGTTACCTGAATTTACTGTAGTCCCAAAGGTCCCTTTAATTCTCATCCCGTTAGAAGATGAAGGGCCAGAAGAGAACAGACACTGAAACACTCTATCCATAGCATAGTCAGTGATCGAAGGATTGAATGTTACAATGTAGCGAGACCAGTTTGTCATGAATTGTACTTTTACCTCATCCATTGCCTTTGCCAACCTTCAGATAGAACTGGCAGGTGAAAACCCTATGCCCTACATATCCTGTCCAAGTAACAACCCCCCTTTCTCCTTTTCGCTTAATTCGCTTAGCATAGGAGTCTAGGTAAAACCTCCTAGCACTAATCGGCAACGATATCTCACCCTCACCGAATTCTAGAGGCCTCAATGGGAGAGAAATCCTAATGAGGATGAACATAATGTGTTGGTCTGAAACGGGTCGTTGAACAGTGCCATATTTTGATAGTCCCCGGATTTGTAGGTGCTATTTGAGCACTTCAATCTTCTACCTAATTATTTTTGAGATAATAGCAAGAGAGCCATCACCTCCTCAGCAACGACTGAGCGCTGCATACTCGCCCTGGGCTCCTTTAGAAAGAACCAATCGGGGTGTGATGTCGGAGTTAACTTCGATTACCGTAGTATGCAAGAGACTGTCTTTCTTCGAAGGGCAATTTTCGTGTCTATCAAGACATTTCGAAGTCCAATTTAGTGTGATAGTGAAGCTGTAGTTCGACCTAAGGTCAAGATCAAGCCGATTATGGCTAATACATTGAGTAGTAGCATGTATTGGTGCATAGTCTCTCGAAACCATCAGGAGCTGCCTTGACAATGAGCCTGCTGCATTCGGTGAAAGGAGACTCACACGGATGAATCGTGATATTCAGAATCACAGGTGGCAATGCTGTGGGCACACAGGATCGCTTGCCTGAGAGATCTGGCGATCCCCACACCTGGCTAGTTTGCACAATCAGAACATCTAGCGTCCGTATAAGAAAAATAAGATCACCATGTTCTCGCCCAATTGAACTGATGGCAATCTTGACATCCGTATTTTTGCGGCCTTTGATTGCAGACAAGACTGATTTGTCGACGTCAGAGTTATTTTCATCAACCGTTCTTCAGCTTGCGAATGGCCCTGAAGCATCTACGTCCTTGGACATTTCACGGCAGTCACGGCAAGTAGACCGAAATAGTTGGCAAAAATTCTCCGTCGATGTCACTGGGTCTTGAAAAGGCGCATGGTGCGATTGTTGGTAGAAGGCGGTCGGTGGGAAACTCGGTTTGCATATTCGAGCATAGCGAAATCCTTTAACTCCTTAACTGTTAGCTTATCGCAAAACGAGTAACACATCATGCCGGCCTAATTTTGCTAGATACTGGAAGCTGCGCTAGTGAGACAATGATATTTTGTTGAAGCCTGAAGCCAAAAAATCTTTAGTCAATTGATGAATCACGTGGGAAATAATGCATCTCAATCATGTTGAAGCTTGAATCACGTGCGTAGCAATGCTTCCGCATAAACGATACTGAATTGACTACTGTTCTACAGTGGAATGTAGCCTGGCTATATAGCCCTGAACGCCCTAAGTCACATGCCCTATGGCCCCCTAAGCAGTGAGCCTATATCTATGCCTAGCTGAACTGATTCCACCTTACAGGGCATACCTCAGTATGCCTGGTAAGCCTAGGGCATAGTATACCAGTAAATAAGCTCCCAGCTATTTAGCCTAATTAGTGCACAGCCCCATAGCATTCAGCCCAGGCTCCCTAAGCCCCTAAGGCTTAGTTCAGGGCGACCTCCATTGGGTGCCTCAGGCACCTAATTTCAACAAATCACAAGGGCCGCCAGTGACAGAGATGTCTCCCCTTAGACTTGAATATGGAAGACATGTATAATTAGTAAAGTCTGAGAAGATGGAAAACATTCGGAAGCTCTAAGGCGGGTTCCATGTGCTCATTGCAACTCTCGTATTCACAGTTTCAAGGACCGTGGAAGCTAATAGTTCCCGCAACAGCCAGGTTCCTTCGACATATTTTAGCAAATCCGGCAAGGCATACAGACACGGTGAGTTGCAGTCGTAAGGCTGAAGAATGCAGCAAGGTGGATCATATCGTTTGAAATCACGTTTGATCTGATTTACGACTTCGATGCTTGCGGCGCAGAAGTTTGATCGGCGCGCTTTGCAATTCACAGTGAAAGCGGCGACGCTTCCTTCCTCTTGTCCTTCCTCCTTTTTCTATCTCTCTATCAGATTTTGTCCGAGATTCTGCATCTCTGCTCTGTTTATTAATATCTGTTCTTTTGTTCTTGCTCAAAAATCGTTCAACAGCAAAGTCACCAAAGGCGCAGGGGCTACTGGCGATGTCAGCAACGCTTTGCTGCCAAAATCAAGAGATCCACGCTGACAGCCCATTTCAGGAACATTATGTGCTAATACGGAGTAGACCAATCAGGCACAAGTCTACGGAGAGCTTCTCGAATGGCGCTGACAGCTTGCACCGAATTCGCTTAGGGCTGATATTTCAGGGGTCACTGTGCCGCAGGTCGCGCCCCACGGTGAGGCGAAGCATATCTTCCCTCCTAATTTTCATTTACCTGTACCATGTTCTCGGCCTTCCTAAACATAGATTGCCGGCGGCGCGACATAAATGATAAGATCATAGCTGGAGAATCATTGAAAAATCCATACCCCACTTCATAACCCACGTCGTTTCTCCTTTCCACAATAAAGCATCGAGAAACGGTCCAAACAATGGCGACGCCATATATTTCTGTGACGGATACTTCAACATTTATCACAACAGAACCTGCAACAAGATATGATAATGGCCACCCGAATTCGCCGTGGAGGAGAATCGCAATTATTCCCATATGGTCGTGGGAGTTGGGTTTCCTAGCAGTCAACACCATAATCACAGGCATGCTGATTGGCATCACCGAGAGTGGAAGTGGACCTGGGAAGAACGAAGTACAGCCGTATGAACACGGCCACTCTTTGTCGATCTTTCATTGACAAGTTACAGTTGGACAGTCCTCAATATCGTTTTTGCGATAATCGCTTTAGTCATGACCTGCGGAGAAGTCATGGTCTTCATATACCATGAGCTGACTCCGAAATTCTTCCTGATCTCCACTGTCGCGAAAATGGTCGTTGGAATTATACCTATAGGATTCCAGATCTATGTCGCGCAAACATCATGGGTACACCAATCAAACAAACCCAATATTGCGTATCTTTATACCGCATTTGGGTTTAGCATTGCAGAATAGTACGTCTTTCCTCTGACTCCACTTCTGGGGCTTGGAAGTTGTAGATGACTAAAGTTTTAAAGTATTGGCTACATTGCTGCGCTGGTATATGGGATATACGTGTTCAAGAACGTCAGGAATCATATGGAGGAGCTTTACAGTAGTTATTCGGCGGACTCGGAATCGACACGATTGACTCACTCATATACTTGAGCAGCATTGCCCTAGACCATGGACACGACAGTTGTATATATTTGGCTGAAATATGAATAGAAAGAGATAGAATGATACCCAGGGCGCAAAGGCGAACCCGATCATCAACAACATTTTCTCCGCGTGAGCGAAGGCTGCGGGATCTGGCTGGATATTAAGCCGAATTTGATGGAATGCCGTCAGACTCTCCATTCATTCAAGTGAATTATAATGCGATTTTCTTCATTCTGTGCCATGACATTCTCTTCCTCTGTTTTCTCATTGCTCTCCGCTCTTCTTGCCTTTCGACATTTACCTATATTTTCAGAGCTATCTGGCTTTTCTCACGAGGAAAACTCCTTCTTCCCTCCTGGTCAGAAATTCGAAAGGCTATCATTGATTACGAGTATTGTTAGACACCTGGACTTTGCAAATCACCACATATACCATCGATTCCGGAGACATCGTTTTGATTCACTGGCATCTCCGTATCTCCAATGAGGACAGCCTTTCCCTCTGGAAACGGACTCCAACCAACAATCCTGAGCCCATGGTGGGGATCCTTCGAAAAGTCAAGCCAGAGATCCTGCAGCGTTATGTTGACTAAATCCTCACAAGTCGAGGAAACTCTATGATATTCACCAGCAGTTCCAAATGTCAGTGGCAGCTCAAAACCGCGATATATACTCGGATACTCATCCGGCGGGATATCGGCCGTGGTCATAGATGCGTTGGAATGGAATGCAGAAGAGCATATGATGCCGAGGAATTGGCGGACATCAGGAAACGGTGAGTTAATGAAGCTGTTAATAATTCCACTACTGGTCGTTACTTGGAGGCTGTACATTGAAGATTGGTGAGCAGTGGCGCGTTCAGTTGCCGCTCGGGCGAGGAGAATGACAAGTGTAGATCTAAGCATTGCTTCAGATTTGCCGCGCGGATGAAGTTCAACAAAGTTAGATAATGCAGAGAGATGAATACTTATATTCGATGAAATGGGTCAAATCGTGGTAGAGAGTCCAAATTCTGCGGCTCGCTGTGCTTGTAGATTTGTGTGCTGCGCCTTCCCTACTCGTCATTGTTGCTCGACACCTTGTCACATTTAGCTGATCATGCATCTTTAGCTTATTTCACAAGGCCCTTAATTGTTTACGCCGATCTAGACTGTGGTGATGGCCATTTGTCGGATGCAACCCGAAGAGAGAGGTGTCCTAGGAAAACTCGATAATGTCTAAAAATCACCAGGAACACTTCAAAGAATTGAAACCGATGACCATTTAGTTGAATAATGTCAAATCCCAAACGCACAATGAACTACCAAACTGGGCGTTGTAACGCCATGAGATGAATCTTTCGGTTTCATCTTTGCAGGAAAGAAAGCATGCTCGGGGCGTTTCTTTTCATTGCCTTCCCCGCGTTCGCTGAACTCAACAGCCAACACACCGCATGTCTTTAGCTGGCCTTTGCAGCATCAATCAGAAGATCCGCTACCTTACCAGGAATAGTGATTATCGGCGCATGTCCAACACCCTTCAACTCGTGCACAGCAATCTTCACGCCCTCCCTCTCCTCCCTTGCAACTTGTTCCTTTTGAATGTCCGTTGCAATGATAAAATCACTATCCGGGATCAAACAAGTCGTGGGGATGAATTTGTATCCTGGATAAGTGAGGACGCCATGCCAGCAAGCAGTAGAATGATTCTTAAGCTGGGCGGTATATCTCTTTGCTTCTTCTTCTGGAAGATCTGGAAACAGGTATTTGTAGAAATCGCCGCCAGGCATGTAAGTATATTCTCCCTTCAAAAAATCATCAAACTGATCCTTCTCGTAAAGGGTTCGGATTGGTACTACTCACTGCATTCTTCAGCATCTCCGGTTCCCCCTGCAACGTGAAAATGCTCTTTCCAACCACAGGCATCCAGCCAGCGACATAAACCAAGGCCACAACACCACCTTGTTTTCCTTGCTTCTGAAGGTCGACTTTCCCCAATCCTTCAGTGGCTTCAGTGCCAGGATACCCGCCATAGCTGCTCATCACGACAACAACCTCTTTCCCGCTGTCTACGACACCAGAAATCACTTTCTTGATGGATGCGGCGTCGTCCTGCATCGTTGGGGGCACGGTGTGCTTCCCTTCGGAATTGGCTGAGGGAAGAGGTGCGTTCACCCATTCGTATCCCGCCTTTGAGAGGAAAGGCGTAACTTTTTCGTACCAAGTGGGCTCAGTGAAAGAGCCCGGAACAAGAACGAAGGTTGGTTTGGTTGAGGCCATTGTGATAGAGATGCGTGGTGAAATTTCGAAAGGATTGTAAGAATCTGATAGAGCTGAGTTGCGATTGGAATTGGACGCGAGAAGAAGTCAAGTTATATTTTATGACGCTAGGAAGTAGAGTATGTTTCTACGTTGTTTGATTGATAAATTGATTGATCATCGGGGGGACAGAGTGGACTCGACGCGGTCGAAAATGCCGAGGAATGAAGAGCGGGAGGTAAATTTACGGCACTGATCTGGCTGAGTAGGCCGCACAGCCCGCTAGCTCCGAATACGAACAGGGAAGGCAATCACAGCTAGCTCAAGCCATCGGCTAAGATTGCGACCAGGAACTTATTTCGGGCCTTTCGCGAAGCTGTTAGAGACTTGGTGGAGATGTTGTGTTGGTAAGCACCGAGGCTACGTCTGTAAGATTAGCAATCCCGAGTATTCGTGATTGGCATTCAAAGGGTCAAGAGAGATAACCTTATTCTGAGGCTAGAAAATATTCGAATTTGAGACCAACATTTAACGGTAGTTGTGAACAAGCCTTTGGACTGGCACAATCAGCATATGAAACGAATCGAGCACCCATATGCCATTAATCATATTACCAGCCTTACTTTCAATTTATCTCCCTTGACAACTTCACCCTTCTGTGCCATCAACTCAGGCAAGTCCCACGTACAATTGATATATCTTCCAGCAAGCCAATCCCTCTTCTCTCCTACAAGATATACGATGGTGTCTGCACTCAGCTCCGTCTCCGTGAAAACTATCAATCCGATCAGCCACCTATCTGTCACCTTTAATTGGAGAGTACTCACCTGGCTTCAAAAGATCAGGGACTCCCTCCCGTCCGCCCATCATATCCGTAGGAATATTCCCAGGATGAATGCAGAAAGCCAAGACCCCCTTGTCCTTATACTCCTCACTCACAAACTGTGTAAATGTCAAGACAGCCAATTTACTTGGTTGATAGTCACTCAAAGTCCGAGAAGTCAAATGTGCACCCACACTACACGTCGAAATAATCGTTTTATCACCGCCCTTCAACATAAGTGGAAGGAAAGCTCTCGTCACGAGGTACGGACCCCTAATATTGACATTCCATGTGTGCCACCAGACCTCTGGATCGGTATCCGCAATCAATTTCATTCCTCCAATGACCTCAGCATTGTTGATCAAAATATCGAGTTTGCCAAACTCTTTTTCGACCAGTTTCGTTGCTTCTTCAGTGCTTTGCTGGGAAGTGATGTCCAAATTGACGCACAGAATCTTGGGTTCCGGACGCTTGGCTTTTGCGGCAGCTGCAGGAGCGTATTTTTGAGCGATTCTAGAGATGAGCGGGCGCCGAGTGCGATGTGGGAGGCTCCAGCTTGTGCGAAGGAGGTTGCGATGGCAAGACTGATACCTCTTGACGCCCCGACTACGAAAACGCTTTTGCTAAGAGGTGAATGATTGGAAACTGATGAGATGGCGGGGTAGGTGTCGTTGTGGACCTTGGACGTGACAGTATAATCACCTATAATGTTGCTGTTTTATAATTCAAATTGGGTGAGATAACCAAGGATGTAAAAACTTACCTGGCCCTTCAAGCATATTTGGTGTTCCTTGTGGAGGAGGCATGATGATGTGACTTGGATTGGGATCCAAAATTGGGAAGCTGAGAGAGTGTGTTCAGTGTCAGAATGAAAGCAGTAGCCGGTTTGTAATAATATTGTAGTCTTATAAATATTGATAGTATGAGCCATTTTGTATCTACTTTTTGAGGCGAGGATATGCATTGCAGAAACTGGCTTTAGTGGGCATCTCCGACTTTTGAGGCTTCGGGGTACATTAATCCCGAACCTTTATTCGGAGTTAATAACCTACTTTATATGGGGGTTTAGAGTTGTCCAATCAAATTGAGCCTTGCGCTGTTTGTTAATAATAAACTCGGCTTTGAATTAGAATAGTGAATGGACACTATGCAAGGTCCACAACACTCGCGGAGAGTAGAAATGTTTGGTATGTTGGATACCACTGGACTTTTGCGGCCTCGCCTAAAACCAAGGCGGAAACCCCCTGAAAAATATCTGTACGACGTCACCCCAACAACTGTACCTATTGAATTAAGAAGCAGAAGTTTCGAGCTCGATATTTGCCACAACGGCAGGAAATAATTCAATTACGGGCCTGCAAACACTAAGGGAACAATTCTTCAACTGATAATCATGTATCAGAGCTGTAATCAACGTCATTATTGGGAAGATGTAGCCATTGCCTGGCGTTAACTGTATCATCGATTAGCGAAGTAAACAGAAAGGTGTTTCCAATCAAGATGGAGATTACATACCCTTAGACATGAGCATCATTCCACACTCACTAGCTTCCTCTAGCTACATTTCCTCACGATGATTCAAATTATCGCCAGGTTGTATCACTGCGAGGTTTCCCATCTTCAAAGTGTCAACACCCGCCCAATGTCGCAGCCAATGATCGCAGGCACACTCTCACCCATCTTGAGTTCTAGCACACCATAGTACCTTCCCAGCAAGTGCGGGAAGAAAACCGAGCTGGGTGCATGGAAAGGTGGGGAATTTATTTACGATACATCCCATCGAAACAACACGTTGCCATCAACGCTCTCCACTTACAGCTTGTTTGAATCCTCTCGCGCCAAGGCAGCCATGCATGTGCTGCTTCTGCAGGATGAACATAGCCCTTTTCAGAGATGTAGAAGCCCAATCCATAGAGTGAGGTGAGAATGGAAAGGTCGAAACGGCTAGAGGAAGATTTTTGGGCACTGGAAAGAACGTGATGATGCGGTATATAAGAAGAGCTTGAAAAGCTGCCATCAAGGTTTCTGGGCCATAAGTGCGATACTGGATGTTTAGCATCAGCAGTTTCAATCTTCAACATAACAATAGGATATTTCGGATACCTCGATGAGAGCCCATCCATTTCTGCCCCGATGGCAGTCTGCACGATATCTGAGAAGCCACCGGTATCCGCAAGGTCAGTCCACATTCATGATAGTGCAAAGCAGATCGCAAGAGGAAGTCGTACTTTGACCCGGGGGATCTGGGCATCATGCACGAAGGGGAGCAGTTGCACCTTTCTCGACATTATACGAGGATACGTCCGAACGACTCGACATAGAAGAACGATGCCCCCTTCAGTGTAGTGAGTCTTGGAGGAGATTGTTCGAGGCAGGGATACAGCCACTGTTCTCGCATGGTAGTGATGCTCACATTGGGAAAATTGCGTTGGCGAATCATCATCATAGATAGTTGTCTCTGCGGATACGGACATGGGTTCTGTAAAATCCTTTGACTTGGTAGTGTATCACTACTTACACTCTGTGTAAATTTGGAAATCAGTGTTAGAGGTGTGTCGTCCATGATGTTCTGGGAGTTTACGTTTCTAGAAGACGAATTCTGAAGCGAGTTATCATGGCAAACATCAAAACTGTTCCCGACCGAGACAATTCGATCAGAGTCAAAATTCAAATCGTCGCGTGATATCTTGCGATGGTAGTTTGGGAGACCCAAAGGTTGGCGTCGCTGCTGAGGCTCACGCGCCCTTATTCGCAGGTCTCATTCCGACTGGAGCATCGAGGTGATGGAACTGAATTCTCAAGGTATTGTTTCAATGGCGGAGGTACGAAGAGCACTCCACCTATGTCAGTAACGGATATAAAGGACATAGCCCAGTATGATGCCATCAGATTATCGATTTGATAGTGGTATTTGTGCTGCTAGCCGAGCAACTATAGCGCTCGGACGCTATAAAGGCAACTCTAACAGGGCTTCTTAGCGAGTTATCCCCTGTAAGTACAGGGGGCAAACCCCCAAAAGGTGTCGTACCCCTTATCTAGGCTTATAGTGTGCTACACAGGGCAATAGCCTACGGTTATAGGGCCTTATAGTGGGCTGGGTGGCTTGAGAAAGGCGCTCTAGTGGAATCTCAGCGCATGCCCTGTATTCCCGTCATTTTATGCCGCGATCTTCGTTGTGTCAGTTTCGACTTCTTGCCCTCGAAAGATAAGTGATGTATAACGACGCATGATTGAGCCTGTCTTACTTGCTAATGAGTCGCAATTGTTTATTATTTACTCTACCCAGGGTGTTTCCAAAGAACTGACAAAATTCATGGTAACTATATCTGCAGTAGATTCTCTACACTCACTATCCTACATAATGTGTGTCCATATTTGCACACAACCACTGGACTAGAGTACAAATGGTACGGGCCAATACCGCTGGCAATAAAACGAGTCTTACTTGACAAAGCATTAAATTTTCCTAGTTCCAATCCGACGATCTCGAGTACTGGAAGGTGAAAGTCATTAACTTTTACCGGATTCTTACCTGGAATTTGCACATACCTGGTGCTAGACAATCCCTATTTATGCCATTCAATTTATCCACCAATATTTCAAGCTTCGTTCTTGATCTCCCTGCGACTGCCCAATTGAGATTTTCAGGGAGGTTTTTTAGCTATGCAATCGGCGGCGATTGAGGCAGTATATCCATAGGCACCGGCACCCAGGACCACAATATCATATTCTCGGGGTGTTTGCGTCATTTGAATTGTATGTATCCTTGCGCTCGGTTTGTTACTTCAAGAGAACGAGAATAAGTGTACCTGATGTATACGTCTGTCCTATGCTTGTTGAGAAGGTGAAATTTATATCACCCCATATTACTAACTGGCAAGACTGTCTCTCAGCTGATATACTTCGTTGGCATTATTGGTCATTGTCCCGTGTTAGTGTGGCAGTTTGAGGTTGTCAGGCTTTTCGCATGATAATGATTCGTGATTGAGAAACACAGAAACCGCCAAGCTCATTCAGAGAAATTTCTGCGGAACTCTGGCGGAAAAGGAAAAGCCCGCTCTTCAAACCGCCGTGCTGCCCTGCGCCTCTCATTTATTCGTCATAATTTCTTTTCCGATTTCAAGTCACGACATATTTCGTTCCATGGATGTTTCCCTCGTCCTTTTCTTGTTTGAGTTAGATGCCGTTTGGTGAAGATAGTCTGGATTGAATGTCTAAAATATGCAAAATAATAGGCAATCTCTATGAAGAGAGATATTTCATGTGGCTTCAGGAACAGCATACCTAGCCTGGTAACAGATCTCATAAGGAGAAACCAATTTCTTTTTGCAACTAGGGTGGCCCGATGCAATACCTCCCACGTGATTAGACCCACGTGCTCAAAAGTGTCTTTTCTTTTTGTGGCAGAGTATTGCAGCTATAACTACAACTATACCCTCTTTCGAAGTCAGATGAAGATTTGCAAGGATCTATCTCGAACCGGTTGCCGTGCCTTTGAATGTCAAGCTAGTATCACGTGGGCTTCCACGACTGAAGCCTTTCGTAATTGGGTAAGCTTAGCCCCTTTCCTGGCACGAAAACCATTCTCATGAAAGGCCTCCTTCACTCCTCGACTACTCAATCAATCGATACTACATACTGCATCGGCTGTGTACAGAATTAACGAGGATATTCATCAAGTTTGGTCTTTCAGGTGACTAAAGGCTGGGGAATGAGCACTGAGCAGGAGTGATGCAGCTCGAATAGGAGATCTTTGCTCAATGCGTCCTGTCACATGCAGCAATGGATTATCAATTCGTATGTGCGGCGCCGCCGTCAAGCAAACATGGGCGAGGCTTGGTAATTCAACGAGGCTGAGGGAAGGGAACGTGGCCATGCGTGGAAGGTGCACAAAGTTTGCTCATTTGAGATTGGTGACGCCACATGTCTCACTCAGACTCAATACATGGGAGTCGGCAGGATCGCGAGTCAAGTGGGTTGCAATTGGGCACCTTTCAAGGGGTGCTGATATGAATTCGGCCCCCAGCTTCCTATCTTTATAAAAACACCCAACCTGCAGCTGAGCCTCCAGCTAGGGCTCCTATCGGATCGAATCGAATTTTTTATAAGTTCAATTCGAGCGAATATTCGATAATTCGATCGAACTTTAGTCACGTGTAAACTAAAATAGAACTCACTTCACTTAACTAGCTTTATAAAAAATCACTTAATTAGCTTTATAAAAATGGACTTAATTAGCTTCATAAAAAATTACTTAATTAGCTTAATAAAAATTTTTCTCACATGTAAAATCTTCTCTTAATTATTAAGCACTGTGCCAAGACCTCTTTTCAGCTACTAAACCCCCTAATTAGGGTCCTGAAATAGCGTAAGTGGAGCCCCTGAAGCGTATTTATAGGAGGATATACTAATTAAACTAGTATACCGTCTACTCCTAAGCAAAACACACCTCTCTGGTACTTACTTCGCTATTCCTTGATCTAGCTAGAAGAAGAAGAGCTAATTATCGTCGATAAGTCTACTCGAAACTCGAATATTCCTCCTCCCTGAACCCCTGAAACACGGAAGCGTAAACTCGATTTTAAATCACTCTATAATTATAGTTTCCAAGGTCCTTTGCCTATATCGCCAAAGCTAGCCCCCCCTATAAAGAAAGCACGTGTTATAGCTATTGAAGACTCTCAAGCTTCCTCTTAAGTACTCTCGATTCCTGATAATGATGAAGTAGTCGAAAATGAGGATATACTTGAAGAGAAGAAGAGATAGCCAAATATAGCTGGAAAGCGTGCTTAGTGGTAGAAATACTACTTAGTCAAGACCCTTATGACTAAGTATGATAAGGGAAAGGGGAAGATTAAGGAACAAGTCTTTGATAAGTAATACGATTATAATATCTGTAAGAACTTTACTCGTAAAGTATCGAAACTTAGTAGAGCTACGAGTACTTTAAGTATATATATTAAGGTTAACTATAAGTGTATAAAAGATGATGGAATTAATAAATAAGGTATATAAATAGATCTTGCGAAGTTCGTAAAAGGAAAGGAGGAGAAGGTTAAATTTAAGGACACTATAGTTAATTAGATAATCGACGCTTATTAAGCCTTTATAACGACTAAGAATAAGAAGTTCAGGACTATGATTCGCTCTACCGGATATATTAAGGAGATTATTAGGGTAGACGTAATTTCTAACCGTATTCACGATCGAGTTCAGGCTACTAAGATAGATATAATTAACCTATTAGAGCGTACTTATAGTATAGTTATAATCTCGTTTAATAGCTAGTCAAGTACGAATAACCTCTTAATATTTACTATAAATAGTAAGTAAGTAGGCCCTAATATGAAGATATATTAAGTATACTTAGATTTTATCGAAATCGATAGTACTTATTCTAGAAAGAACTTAGTATAGCTAGTCTATAAGAGATATAAGAAACTCGGAATACTCTATAAGATTATTAGCCTTACTAGAGATAATATAAAGAATAACGACACCTATACTCGTTATTTACATAAAATAATATCTTATATTTACGACGATTACTTAGATTTAATACCTCTTCACGATTAATCTATGAGATTCAAGGGAGAGTAGAGTTTGATTAATTATATAGTACACGTGGATAACTTAGTAGTAAAGGTGATTCTCAGGGACTTAGGCTCTAGTACCTATAAAGACGCTTACGACTTCCTTAATAGAGTCAAGTACCTTAGTTAGAATAAGATTACGATACTAGGGGCCGCGGGAGATATTACTATCTTACGAATTATAGTGCTTTGGATGAATCGCTCTCCTTAGCGTATCTAAGAATAGAAGAATATACCTAGAGTCACTAAGATTATCCTATACGATATTAATACTCGGTAGAATTATACTCTTACTATATTAGAGATAGCTCTTGAGTATCGTGCTATACTCTAATTATAGATAAAAGACTACGAAGAGCTATCACACTTAACTTTTGATACCGTATAATAGGACTATCTTAGGCAAATTCGAGAGCTTCTTAAGCCCTTTAAGGACTATACGCTATACGTCTCACGTGTAGAACCTACCCTCTATCGGCTTCCAGATCTCTACTTAAAGCTAGATAAGCTCTTATAATCAATTATCAAGAAATAAGGGAAATATGTAAGCTATAATAAGACTCTGATTATGGTAGCTAGTAAGGGGCTAGAAACCTTTAATAGATACTATACTATAATAAAGGAGAACGATATATATTAGATTACATGTGTTCTTAATCTATAAGTTAAGACAAAATAGCTATAGAAAAATCACTAAAATACTAACGAGATCATTAATCGTATTAAGGCCTTCCTAAAAGACGCTTATTAGCCTAAATAGTAACTACCTAATCGGCCTCTTAATAATAAAGAGAAGATCGAATTAAGTATAGAAATAGACTTCTTGTAAGAGTACGGTTTAGCTATTACGAATAAAGATAATATTAAATAATATTTCAATACTCTATAAGTTAATTTTATACTTAATGAGAAGGAGTATTAAGTTAAGTAGGTACTTAATTAGTAGGTAGCTCATAAGTAGGAATATCCTCTTATATTTATAGTTGCACGTGATTACCTTCTAATTCCGGGGGCAGAAGTAGACGTTGAAAGACTCTTTAATATTGCTAGGGATATCTTAGGGCTTCGTCGAATGGTAATGAGTTCGGGCACATTAAGGGCTTTAATCTTATTGAAGGATCATATGCGTAGGGAGGTAGCTAGCTAAGTCTAATTATGGTAGAGAAATATAGTAGAGTAAGTAAATCACGTGTTTAATACCCCTAATGTCTGAATAGCTTCAAAAAAAAATCAAAATATGCTATTAAAATCACTAGGAGTATATATGTAAAAATAGCTTCATATGACTAATTATTACGTGGAAAGTTCGATCGAACTATCGAATATTCGATCGAATCCTGTAAAAAAATTCGATTCTAATCGAATCGAACTTTACGTAATTCGATTCGACGGAAATTCGATCGAATTCGATCGAATCGAACTAATTCGATAATTCGATAGGAGCCCTACCTCCAGCCCCCACCACCACCCCACAAGATCAATGCGCCAAGCGGCCAAAGCACTGTCACACATCCCCAGAGCCGGGCGGACCGATCCATGTCGACCTCCATTGATTCGCTCCCTCATTCCCGAATCGGAAAGTAGTGCATATCGACTAGACTGCTACTACAGACTTGCAGTAAGCCCCAGGTAAGCTCGCAGGCAGACTCTTGGCCTGGCCGTCTTTGCTCAACTGAGTGCAACGGTGTGCTGCCAATGAGCAATTGGTGGCTTTCGTTCTGCATGGCAGGAGGCAGAGAACGGAAATGCTCTCGAATGTACAGTTCCGCGAGGCTGCGTCCTCCCTTGGGTCCGCAAGGCCTCGTTTCTCGAATGTCTTCTGCTCTCTGGTGTCCTTCCTTCCTTCTCTAGGAGAGCTGTGCACTGGATGGCTTTGCAAGATCCTATCCTTTTCGATTAAACCACCCCTTCGTCTCTAAGAGTTTGCACGAGGAACACTATGCGCGACCTGAACCGTCTGGAGGATCTCGCAAGGGGACACAATGTGTTAGATTACGGCAAAGAACGGCTCTTACCTTTCGAGCGTGCTCGGCGCGATTCCATTGCCACATCGCCAGTTGATCAAGCTAATGCCAAGGACAAGTTAGCAGTCCTGCGGACTAGTAGTGTTTACTGGAAAGACCCAACCAAGCAGAAGAGGAATCTCCTCAGGTCGAAGAAGGAAAAAGCCGCCCTTCTAGACACGTCTGGTTGGACATACACCAAGGCTGAGAGATTTAAGATTCTCGACCAGGAGATCCGTAATGGCGGTCCGCCCGGGCTGGCTCAGGCTGTTCTTGCCTTCGACATGAGGGACCCCTTGGATGTCAACGTTGCCTATGTCACAAATACTAATGGCGACGCGGTTTGCACTGGCAAACCAACTGGATGGCTCGAACTATGCGCCGCCCGTGGTGAAACTAATGATGTTGCGTACATCAGGCTCCTTACCAATTTCGGAGTGAGCCAGGCCTCCCGAGATATGGCTCTGCGCATCGCACTCGAGAGGAAAGCGATGAACACTGCCCAGGAGCTCTTTCGAAACGATGCAGACCCAAATGCAGCTGGAACTGTTGAGCATTTCCTTGCTGCTATCCGAGATCAGAACCAGCAAGTGTACACCATGTTTCTGATGGCAACGACGCCTCTGAACCCGCTCTACATCAATCAGGCCTTGGTCGAAGCCGTCGGCCAGGGCTCGGATTTAGTGGGCTTGTTGATCGCGCATGGGGCTGATGGCATGCTCAATGATGGCCAAGCCTTGCGCGCCGCAATCACCTTGAGAAGTTTACCGGACACTGCAATGATGTTGACTAATTCGGGTGGCAATTTGTCAACAACAAGCCTAGACTTAGCCACAGAAATGGTTTGTGCTGTCGAGGACGAAAAAGCGAAGCTCGATTTTTTGGACATGCTCTTGAGCGCCGGGGCAAATGCCAATACATCAAGGATACACGATGAGTTACGAGGATCAGTCAAGGAAAACAAGGTCTCTATCGCAGAGCTGTTGATCTTTCATGGGACCTCTCCTGATTTCAATGACGCTGAAGTTTTGCGATTAGCCATCAGTTCAGCTCAAATAGATCTCGTCAATATCCTTCTGCAAGGGAATGTTCCCCAAGCAAGCGTTACAAAGGCTCTCGAAGAAGCCAGTGGTTTGGAAGACCCTGATATTTTCGAGGAAATCGTCAGAGCTCTCCTCGAGAAAGGCGTCCCCCAGAATTCAGTCAGCAAATGTCTCTGCGACTCAGTGGAGAAAGGCTACGTGTCTCTCGTGCCTGTGCTGATTGAGAAAGGTGCCATTTTGGACTATGCCGATGCGCGATGCGTTCGACAGGCACTGAAACGCAATGACTTTGGTTTGTTCGGGCAACTACTCGAAGCGCCCTGTCGACCCTCTGTTCTGTCTCAAGTTCTTCTCGATGCTATGACAATTCAGCCTCCATCTGAAAGATTCGACATCATAAGTAGACTTCTCAACAAGGGAGTCTCTGGTATAGGCCTTCACATTGCACTTCAAACTGCCGCTGCAAACGCAAAAGATCCAACGGACTACGGTCTCATCGAGGCATTGTTGCGGCACCACGCCTCTGTTGACTTCTTTGACAACAGCGGCAACTGTGTGTGCACTGCAGCTGCACAGCAAGACGAGAAGGGGCTGGACTTGCTATGTCAGGGAAACCCTAGTCCGGATACCGTTTCAGCTCCAGCGACGACCCCTCCGGGCACTCAAATTCAAAGCATGCAGCAGTATCAACAAATACCCTGCGGCGCCTCACCACAAAGCTACTCCACACCCAGGCCGCTATATGAGGGTTGCGATCCTTTTCGGCAAATGCACGGCATGGACGATATTCGTCAGATTGTTCTAAATCATCTTTTAGAAAACCAGTCTCCCAACGAACTAGCTAATCCATCCGAGGGCGAACCAAAGCAAAAGAAGGCCAGGCTAGACTACCCCCCGCTTGAGTCATCTCGGGACACTAAAAAATCTCTTGACATGTCAGTACTTAAGGCAAAGGCCAAGTTCCATGTTCCTTTGCAAGTGGAAGAGTTTTTGAAGCAGCAATTCAAGGAAAGCGATGAATGTTCCTTGGGGTCTGTCATAACATTGACCGGAACTGCACAATACGCACAAGCATCCACTGTCCGGGACTACTTGGGCCGAAACTGGCCTACTGCTGGGCCGAGACTGCTTAAATTGATTGAGGAACTCATAGCAGCAGGATGGGATACCTCTAAAGGGTTTTCTCAAGGTAAGTCACCATTTCGACTTTGGTCTAGTCCCTCACAACGATAGAATGTATGCTGACTATATAGACTATGAACGAGATGCAAGATTATCACTCCGGTACTTCGCAGATCAACGGCTTTTTATTCATGTGGAAGACACACAGCAGGCTGTGGTAGAAGTAGCTCAATCGCTAGCTTGGTTGGGATGTGTGCTTCGCACATCACAGACTGGCCAAATTGATCGTTCCCAGGCCCGAATGTGTACACGAGAAGGAGCTACGGAAGTTGAGTTTGAGCTAGAATTTGAGGTGGATGCTCTTCCTGTGGGAGAAGAGAGCTGCTGGCATGATCTTTTCATCAATCCAGTGATCGCTTACCACTTTCCCATACCTCGTCGAGGCGGCGAACTTGGTTTGGAAATTTCGTTGCCTATGATGGCTGCTCTTGGTGGTGCTACCCGGGCGGTTGAGTTTGAGGGTGGCCTGCTACTCAAAGGCTTTTCGAGCGCGTTCGTGCCTCTAAGGAGGTCCGGAGATTCGATCCAATGGCATTTTATCAGGAATGAGGATGAATCTAGATTATCATACTGGGAAGCCGACAAACGGTGTCCAGAGCGAGCTTTATTGGACACTGTTGATCAAGATTCACTAAGCTCAACACGAGCATTTTTGGGATGGTGGGAGAAAACAACGACTCATCTCGGCACTGCAGATGCAAACTATGATAATCTCGACTGGTGTCCGACTAGAGAGCCTCACAGATCTACAAACTTTTCTGGAGGAAGCATAGGCTTCCAAAATTTTGCCGCTGGTGAAATGAATTTTGTAGTTGGACCTAAGGATAGCAAGCTCCACATTTCGAGGACTGTATCCTACGAGAATATTATCGAATATGCCTCGATCACCCCAGCAGTGCTCTATGATTCTGTTGAGGGTAGAGCCTGGTTAGTTCCATCCTCAGCAGTGATTGCACACATTGCACAGAAAAGACACTTTCGCAAGCCATTTTGCGTCGCAGGAAAGCGGATAGATATCATTCCTGTAGACCCAAACCTAAATATTTTCGAAGCTGCGGAGCATATGTTATTAGCAAATGGCAGAACCAAGCTGAGGGATTCTGATTTCGGTGCATCAGAATTTTGTTTCAAAGACCTCGTCTTGAATATTTGGTCACTTCTCGAATGTTTAATGGATAAAGATATCAAGAGGAAGACATCAGCAGACACAGAGGTTCACATGCCAATGAGTAAGAGGCTTCGAGGGTGGGAATTTATGGATTTGGTTGTCGAGAGGTCACCCCTTCGGCAGAAAGAAACTGGTATTAAGAAGACTGGTGGGAACTGGACGGATTTAGCAGCCGATATTAATGCCGTTGTCCTTTTCGCCAGTGGATTTGAAGACGTTATTCGACCCGCTGAAAGTTCGATAAACGGAATCTGCCACGCTTGGAAACAAGTTCCAAAGGATAAGGACTACCTTGTAGCCGGTGTACCGATACTCAACAGCCTCTACGAGCAAGCCGGTTCGCGACTGACCAGGGAGCATCTGACGTCCACACATCTTCAGTGGAGTCGTGGCCCAATGCTATTTGAAAAATGTAAGAATACCGGGCAATTCCAATGCAGTTGCGACCGCCTGCAAATTCTTGTTCCCAAATCGCGAATCACAGCGATCAGTCCTCCCGGGCCTTTGGAGGAACAGGGGGCGGTGATATTCGGGCAAGCAAAACACTCGTTCAACAACAGCATCTTAACTCAGAGGGAAAGCAAGGAAAAGCATTTGTACAGTCAAGAGAATACTCCTTTGCTGGTGCGGACAGATCATCAGGAATCGCTACATTGCATCAGTTCGACAGATTATGGGAGTCCTTCGTTACCAAGTCTAGGATCAGGAACAACCATAAATACCTCCACTGAATCCGAGTCAGAAGACACATATGGGAATGTTTATTACACGCCAGAAACAGAACATGACAGCATTCGAACGCTGGAGAGAAGCCGAGAAGAGTTGGAACACACTTTTCTAGACGATAGAAGTGCTCGACGACCTTGTTCAGACCAGCATCCAGAACAACATTATATCCAACAATATCCCAAGAAGAGATCAACCGAAGCGGCGATCGCAATCCTAGGCCCGAAAGATTTAATTTCTCCTGCTCACTCTACTTCAAGAAGCAGGGATACCATTCAACCACATACGCTCAATCGAAAGCCTAAACTGCGCTTCGATGAAAATGTTTCTATTGGAGCCGGGCGAGAGATATATAAAGGCGGGCAGGAGTTAGCTGGCGTCCACTCGCATATTCTTCAGAAGACCAGCTGAGTTTCAATGTAACGAGCAATATTTTACTTAATTTCGATTCTGTGAGATTCTCCACGAGAATAAAGTTTTATACGGTTCTCTGTCGTTTTACTGGTACTTACGGGTGCCATGTGAGAGAAGAAGGCCATGCCTAGCAGACAATGTTTTTTTGCATGTAAGAGTTGGGACCAAGAAACTTGGGCCACCTCCCTTGCTTTTACATCGCGATTCAGACAACTAGATTCGTAAAAAGAATGGAGTTTACTGAAATCTGGGAAAGTTACGTGGCTTTCGTAAGGCACTTGATATGCCCTCTTCCATAATTCAACTGTAAAAACATGCTCAGCTGTGAATATCTTGCTATACTCGTAGGACATACAAATGTTGTTCCGTGGTGCTTCAGTCATTGTTACGTAGGTGTGGTGAGTGCCGGTTCTGGTGAAATCAAGACGAGAATCGAGCCGTATAGAACAGCGGTGCTAAATGTCTCGGATACCTTTTCAATTGTGCTGCTGCTCGATAACGCGAAGTATTGAGATGGAATGTTGAGATTGTAGTGCAGTTGCGAAGGTAGGCTTTTTATGATAGAAAGTGCTGAGGTCAAAAGATGGAAAAGCAGTGAGGTTGAAGTGAAGTTGGGCACGGGCGAAGCAGGCGCAGCATTGTATGCACTTGCATGAGAGTCTTCGCAGCTTGATTAGAACAAGGTACAAATTAGTCGGCTTCGAATGCCTACCTGATGTGACTTCCTGTTGGTGTAACCATCCGAAAAACTTGCTTTATTGGCAAATAGACTACTTGACTAGAATGAAAAGTATGATTCGCTCTTCAAGAGGCAAGAAATTTCGATATGTGGGCCTCAAGGATCAGTGCTTCCATGCGATAAAAACATATTTAGAATGAAAGAACAAACGCTCATAATAGAGCAAGAAGTAAACATCGGCTTTTCGCCTTATCAGCATTCCCCTGCCAATTCATCAACTCGTCCACATGACCCACCGAATTCCTCCAATAAAGAATGATCGTTCCCATCACACACATCCTCACCACATACCTATCCATATCGTCACCAAAACAATCTCAGTATGCACCACGTTATACACAAAAATCGGCGTTCCAGGGACCCCCAAGATACGTCATGACCGAATTCTATGATAAGAGGTTCTCACGGTATATTCGTTAACGTTATTTCATTTTTAATATAATTATATACCATAAAGCTAAGGGTATAGCCGGTTTCTATATCTCAAAGGCCTTAAACCTCAAGAATCTAAACCGTGAGGAGCTAGCTAATGCCCTATACTAAGACGATTCTCTATTACCTTAAATTATACGTCACGGATCTACCCTTCTAAGTACACGTCTATTCTAGCGGAATAAGTATAATAGCTTATAGGCTATAGTTCGCTTCCTTACACCTACTATATCCCTAGTATTTATTACGTTTAGCTATACTAATATATAATAGGTAGACTTATACTATTACTTTCCGGGGTTTATAGACGCTATTAACTTACTAGACTACGAATAATACTTATAGACTTAGTAGAAGGTATAAGAGAACCCGGCTATAATTATAGCTTAGTTAAGTATTCATCTAAAAGCTTTTTACCGGCATATTTTATAGCCCTAGCTTAGATACTAGGACTACTAGAAACACTACGAGTAGTAGTCTCATAGTTCGGGTTATTCCTATAGTATTTATTAGTCGCTATAGGGCCTAGGGCTTCCGGAAGATATAGACGAATCTCGTAAGGTATTTACAAAGTACTAGGGAATATATATTATAGCCTAGAATCCTAACTAGAATCGATAACCTAACCTCTACTATTTATTATCCTTCCCTTTCTCGGAAATTACGAATACTATAGACATATTTATAGCCCTCATTAATCGATTCCAGGTCTATTATAACTACCGGAAAAGCTACTATTTATGGCCTAAATCGAAGAAAAAGAGTAAGCGAGCTATAGTATCCCCTTAGATATATAATTCTATCGCTCTAGGTTAGGGAAGACGTCTTATAGCTACGGAACTAGTAGAATTACTCTACCGTTTTTACTTCCCGTGGCCTAAAACCTTACTCTTATATATTATAAAGGAGATAAACTATAAGAGCTATATATTTACTCCGGCCTATAACTAGGCTAAATTAGTTTAGTATACCCCGATTATAACTATAGGTTAGATAACTAATACGGATATTTAGCCTCCTATAAGCTTAATTACACTAGCTATATATATTAGAAAATATATTAGTAAGCCCGAAATATCCTCTATATCTTATAAGGAGCTCTAAGATAAGATTCTACCTTATATAAACGAGAATACACCCCTATTATCTTTCGCCTAGAGGATACTTAATAAGCTTATAGAGGAGCGTAACTAGTTAGCTTAGGAGGTTTCTTATATCTTATTCTAGATTCCGGTCTAAGGCTATACCTATATCCCTATAAATCTCGACTATTACCTAGAAGAGACTCACGACGACCTAATTATACTAAACGATAGTAATATTATAGCTTAGTGTTCTATATTATAGAGATATTAAGAGCGACTTATAGATACTAGATTTAGGAATTCGGTCTTATTTATTACTACTCTTCTAGACTTCCTATAGTTCTAAGACTAGAAATTATAGCGGCTTCGACCTAAGGCTAAAACAAGGGTTATTAACTACTATTCACGGTATCTGGATAATCTAGACTCTCTATAATTCCTTAACTATTATTAGGTGAAGCTTATACTCTATTATCCCTTTATAGATTATAATAATCTACTTTATATCGAGAATTAAACTTATAATATATATATAAAGGCTTTCTAGGCCTATAAAGCACTCTATTCATATCCCCTAGACTTTTACACGAATCCGAAACTAGATCTAGCTAAATTATTAGACTTAGATAATAACTCTAATACGGATAGTAAGGATAATAATAAGGATAATAAAGCCTAAAATAGACCTCTAGATACTATAGAGCTCCTCTCACGTCAAAGACTAGGCCGAGATCGAGATCTTATTTAGTTTATAGATAACTTAGTAACCTAGGAACTCGACTATAACTATAACTAGACTTAATATATTAGTAGGTATAATATTCTCCCTTAGGTTTAGGATTAAGTTAAGGCTAAAAACCTTATTATATAAGCGGTTATAGTTAGCTCTTTACTAGATTTATTAAATATAAGCTAGAAAAAAATCTATAATATACTAGTTAACTAGTATATCTAGGAGCTATCCCTAACCTCTCCTTAGCCTCCCTAGTAGCTAATATAAGTTAACGGTAAAGGGGGGACTAGAAAGACTTATACGATTCTAATAATATCTATAAAGGTTTAAGAACTTGCTCTAGAGGCTAGAAAGAGGGATCTAATATTTCGGGCTACCCCTATAGGGATTACTACTTTTAATATTATTAGGAGGACTTTATACTCTCTCCTTAAGCTACTAGTTAAGGGCTATAAGTCTAATTTATTACCTAGAATATTATAAGCCTTATAGCTCGCTTTCCGGGATTATTAATTATTAATTATTAATAAGAAGTTAATATTAGATCTTAAGACCCTTTTAAGTATTAATAACTATTTACGGGCTATTATTCCCTCTAAATTTAACTTACCTTTCGGGGGTATAAACATTTAGTTATATAGTGATTTTTGCTAACTCCCGCCTATTAGTAGGAAACCCTTATACTCCCGGTCTTATAAGACTATTAAGACTATTAAGGGCTACTACCTTTACCTTATATTTAATTATATAACTCAACTAGATAAAGTTATATAGTAATAAGGTTAAGATAAGGTTTCTATAAGGTTCCGGGCTATACTTAGCTAGCTTCGACTAAGTAAGCTTAAGTAGGAAAGCTAGGAACTCCTCTATACTCGAGTAGGGAATAAGCTTTCACCTAATAAGGTTACTTCTTTTACTATAGCTTTACGGCTCTATTTTATAAATAAGGAAGTCCGGGAGTAGAACTCTTAGCGCCTATTAGCTATAGACTAGCCTATAAAGAAGATTATAGCCTCGTATTATAGCTATAAAGCTAATAGGGTAACTAAAGAAGAGGCTAATAACTTATATACTAAACTTTATATATATCTAGGGGTAAGGATTATACTTATAACTAACCTTTAAACTAAGGTAAACTTAGTTAATAGTACTATAGATTCTATTCACGACATTACCTAGGATACTAGAAAGGACTCTATAGCTAGTTTATTGTCTATAATTATAGTTAAATTCAATAAGTATAAGGGCTTAGACTTTCTAAGCTACGAACTAGGTATAGTTCTAGTCTTTCTAGTTATATAGAGCTTTAAGTATAAAGGTAGTACTTGTAGTTATATATAGTTTTCTTTATAGTTAGGTTATATAATTATAGTTCATAAAAGCTAAGGGTTTACTATAAATTATACTATCTTAAACTTAGTAACTCGAGAGCACTATTTAGGTCTTTCTTATATAGGTTACTCGAGAGTTAAGACTCTAGGTGACTTACTTTTTAAGGTTCCTTTTTACTTTAATTACTTTATACCTAAAACTTTAGCTAATTTAATAAATAAGTAGATAGATTATAACCTAAGAGGCTTATAGCTTATTTAAATAGAGCTAGAACCTTAAATAGTCTATTTTACAAGTCTATAAATAGATTTCAATTATATAAGTCTATTAATCGCGAGTGAATTCCTATTTATTAAATCGTAAAATTCACCTTTCTTAGCTTACTAAAACTTTAATCTATAAATATTAAACCTTTAACCTTATAACCTTATAACCTTATAACTACTTATATAATACTACTAAAATATCCTATTTTAACCTAGAAGGTAGTAAGGAAGTCTTTAAGCCGTGAGTTAGTAAGGGTCTAGAGCCTAAAGCCCCTAGAGAGGTCCCTAAGAAGCCTAAAATCGATCTTAGTATAAATAGATCTAATTTAGATCCAGATAAAGATATTCTTACTATTATAAAAGGTAAGTCTTATATCTTTATAGCTCTATTTCAGCCTATTTTAACTATAGGAGGCTCTAATATATAGTCTAAAAACCTTAAATCTAGCTCAGATATCATACCAGAAATCTATCCTATTAAAGTTAGTAAGTAATCTAGCCTTATAGCCCGTTTCTACCTATTCTAACTATAGGAGGCCTTAATATATAGCTCGAAAACCTTAAATCTAGCTTAGATATCGTACTAGATATCCCTCTTATCGAAGTTAGTAAGTAATCTAGTCTTATAGCCTCGTTTCTACCTATTCTAACTATAAGAGACCTTATTCCTAAGCTACTAGAGAAGCCTATATCTATAATAGATAATCTAGCTTTAATAGTTCTAGCCTATAAAGCTCTACTTTATAAAGGTAAAACACTAAACCTCAAGTATTCTTCTAATATTAAGGCTCTTATTAGTTAGATTATTAGTACTATAGCTAATCCGGAATATACTCATTATACTAATAATAGTAGAATATGAGTTAAGTATATTATTACTAATTAGTTCTTTGAGGGATCTTATTATAACTACTACTATAATAATATAGGTACTCGGTATTCCTTAAGTAAGTTTCTAGACTATATTTAGGGCTTTAATACCTGGAATTAACTTTACGGCCTATAGGACCTTAACCTATAGTAGAATTAGTCTCTAGAGTAATTACTACTACTACTACTACTACTAATCCTTTTACCCTAGGTCCTTTATTAACTCTACCTACTAATAAAGGTAAAGGTAAGGGTAAAGAGATAGACCTTATAAGCCTAAAACCCAGCCTTAGAAAGAGTCTAAAGCGAATTACACCCGAAAATATTAGCCTAATACCTTAAAGTAAGAAGCCGAGAACTCTTACCCTATTATTATAATATAAAAGTTATAATATATAATTATTGTAATATATTAAAGATAAAGAGAGCTAAAGGCTCGGATACTCGGTAAAGTAGTGAGTGTAAGGTCACGTGCAATTCCACTATATAATAGTGCCCCCTGAAGAAAAAGAGATCACGTGGCCCTCCACGTGCTATATATAGACCAAGTTTCCGCAAAACTAGGAAATTAAGCGAATTCTACCTAAAAAGCTTAAAAATGCATGTTTCCCCTTATTTCACCTAAAAAGCTATATATTTCTACCTATTTCACTCCTTCTAGACGATTCTAGTATCTTAGCTAGTATCCCTAAACTCTACTAGAGCACCTAGCTTAATACTAGTAAACAAGGCGTCCTAATAATACTATATATATATATTCGATATATAGGGAGTATAGAGGAGGAGGTGAGTAGTTGTCTATATATAGAGATAGTAAGGGGGAGGTAGTTAGGGCTATATAGTAAAGTCGGCTTAGATAGAAGGAGGCTCGTCGATAAGAGAGTAGTCGATACTATAGGAGTTTAGTTTATTAGTAAGAGGTTCGATTATAGGAGGTTCAATTATAGAAGGTTCGAATATAGGAGGTAAAGGAGTAGATAGCGTCACTAATTAACGGCTATTACGAAGGTAGTTATTAAGAGACTATTAGACGGTATCTATAATCTCTTAAATTAGATATTCGTCTAGGACTAGTCTAGAACGAGGAGAAGGAGGGCTATTATAATGTTTATATAAGCCATATTCCGATTTAATAATCGTTTATATAGTACGGAAGCGTCGGGAGGTTTAACTAGCTTAATTAAGAGGTCGATCGGGATTAGGACTACTAGATAAGCTATAATAGGCTTATAGAGTAAGTTAACGATAAAGAAGACAATAACGGGTCTTAATTAACTCGATTTGAAGGTATTACTACTATTATTATAGTATAAAAGCTGTAATATATAATTGTTGTAATATATTAAAGATAAAGAGAACTAAAGGCTTAGATACTTAGTAAAGTAGTGAGTGTAAGGTCACGTGCAATTCCACTATGTGACACCCACCGCCTATAAAGAAGCTAATGCCTATAAAGAAGCTAGTACTAAAAAAAGCTAGTACTAAAAAAGCTAAATCCTATAAGTAATTAACTAGAAGTTCTTATTAGTTAAAGCTCTTAATCTCTAGTAATTAGTAAGTTTCTAGCCCTTTTTTCTACTTATAATAGCTATAACTAATATCTATAGCTTATAGGTATAAATATAGGTCCATATTAGCTAATCTAGTATATATCTAAAGGATTTAGGCGCCTAAGGGAGTATGTCTTAGTAATTATAGAGTATAGTATTCTTATTACTAATTTACTTAAGGAGATAGTAGTTACTCTTAATACTAATTATAAGTAAAAAATAGTTTTATAGGTGTTCTAGGGCTCTTTTTATATAATAGGGCGTCTTATAGATCTATATTTAGTAGTTTTTATAGACGTTTTTATACGGGTAATTAGGTTATAGGTCTTTAGTTAGTAGTTTTTATAAATGCTTTTTAGTTATACTTATATAGAATAACCTTTTATAACTCTAAAATAAAATTAATACCTCGGAATTAGGTCTAAATTAAGCTTTTACTCTTTGTATTTACCCCCGCTAATATAGCTCCTAGTTTTAACTTATTAAAAGCTAGGTTTTATTTACGTTAGCTAAGTAAAGGGGGGGGGGGGGGGGGGGGCTAGTGTAGCAAAATGTTCACGTGATGGTAAAAAGTCGACTACACGTGACTTATAAAATTAAAAACCTATTAGAAAGCTAAAAGGGGGGGGGGGGGGGGGGGGGTTAGGGGGTCTCCCCTTAAGATTAAAGACTACTTTTACCTTTTTCTACTTCCTCTTTTCTATAAATAAGGGGCTTAGAGATTCTCCCTAAGATTAAATACTCTTTACTAACTAAGTCCTCTTTTAAAAGAATACTTTCTCTTATACTACTTCGTTACTAGGGGGGTTTTGTGACGATATTCTACCTAGTTACTTAACTATATCCTATATCCCATATCCTATATCCTACGCTACCACGTGACGCGGCCGCTTTACTAAGGGAATCTAGATAGAGTATACCTAGGGAAATTTAGGAAGCTAAGCCCTATATAGACTAGCGTATTATAAGGTACATATATACTCCTATAACCTCCTATATTCTAGTCTTCTCTTCCTTAGCTTTAAATCGTCTTTATAAGGGACCTTTTACCTTACTTTCTAAGCCTTAAATACTATACTTATAATAGTATTTAAAGCTCATTCCCTTTAATCTTATAGAGGATTTTAAATAAACTAAAACACCCTTATTTAACTCCGAATAAAGGTACTATTATAATTATAGAACCTTAGAACATAAGCTAAAGCTTTAGAATAATAAGAGTAATGAACTACTTTAGACCCTTATATACTAGTAGTATATTAGAAACCCCCGAAAAAAAAACCCCCCGAAAATCGAAGAATCCTATTAAAGACTATTCTTTAACTAAGTCCTATAGTAATAGGCACTTATAGGCTAGTAACTTAACTACTAATAATAAGCCCTATAACCTCATAAGCCTCATATATATACTAGTAACGAGACTACTAGGGAAGATATATTAGAGGAAAAGTATAATAAGTCGACTTTCTAGGACCTAGGACCCCACGTGACTAGGAAGGATATTAACTTCTTAATAAGCTCTTATTAGATTAAGTTATCCTATTAGTGACTCTTCCTAATCCGAACACCTTATTAATATTCTAGGAGGCTTTATAGACGAATCTATTAAAGAAGGGAACTCCTTATTTATTAGAAAAGTCCTAGATATAGATTACTTAATTACTTCTCATAATCTAAATAGTTAGTTCAAGGACCCTATAATAGCTAGTACCTCTATATAATCTACTAGGGGCTAGGTATTAAGGGCTAGGGGCGAAACACGAGACTAAGCTAGGGATCTTAGTAATACTCTCTTAAAAGTTAAGGGACTCCTCCCTTCTTTACCCTTTAGCTTAGTATTTTTAATATATGAGATTCTTTAAACCTTAAGCCTCGACTATTATATTAATCTCGCTATTATAGACCCTATTAACCTCCTTAAGGATATTAACTTAATTATTAAGAGCTACCGAGACACTACTATAAAGCTAGCTAAATATAAGAAGAGATATAGAGATACTAAGGGTATTTTTGAGAATATAAAGCTCTAGAATACTAAGCTCGAGATAGATATTAAGTAATATACTATACTCCTTAATCGACTTATACTATTACTAGCTACTCTTATATAAGCTCTAGAAGTAGCCCCTAAAATCGACCCTCGAAGCTATAAAGAATCCCTTACTCTATATATACTATATAGAGCCCCTAGAGTAGTTATCTTACTAAACCTAACCCTCTTCTATAGAGATTATATAGTTTTCGACGATTAGCTAATCTAAATTAAGAATAAGCTACGAGGAAATACTAATATATACTTAACTAAGGATCTCAAGATTATCTATATTTCTAGTAGACTTATAAGTAACGCCCTTACCTTAACTAATCTTCATATGAACTAGGAAAGCCCTTATTAGTATTACTAGCTCTTAGAGATATATAATCACTTGAATAAGTTATACTCTAATCCTAATAAGCTATAGAACGCTCGTTGTAACTTTAGAAAGCTTATACTTCACTCTAGTTATATATTTCAGGAGTTCTATACCCGCTTCTTATAACTATTTATAGAAGGTAATATTACTAAATAGCTTAAGTAAGAGTTAAATAAGAAGCTCTTAGCTAAGCTCTAGGAATTAGTATATATATATTATAATAACCCTTCTATTAATATTATTTACTTTATATAGTTCTATACTATAAATAATTAGTAAATCTAAGCTTCGTATAATAGGGCTAAGGAATATAAGAAGACGATAATAGGAATAACTAAGCCCTCTTCCTTATATACCCTATAGTAGGTAGTTAAGGAAGAGCCTATATCTACTACTATAGTTAAGTATAAATCCCCCTATAAGTATAAGTAATACCCTATAATAAGTAATCCCTCGATAGTTAAGTACTTTAACTATAACGAGTTTAGTTACTATATTTATAACTACTTATATAAGTATACTATAGAAACTAAGGTAACTCTATCTTAGGTTAAGCTAGGCTTATTCTTACTAGAGACTTATAGTAGAGGCTCTAATTCTAAAGAGGAACTAGAAAACGAGTACCCCTAGAGAAAGTCTCTACTCTAGGGGCTTATAGTATTAATTTAGTAGAGATAGACTTAACTCGTTTAATAGGAGGGGATACTCTTATAATACCTTATATTATTAGTATAAATAGATTAGGAATTAAGTCTTCTTCCCTTATTAATACTAGAGTAAATAGATATACTTTTATTAATACTAAGCTCGCTTAGCTTATAGAGTAATTCCTAGGGGTTAAGCTATAACTCCTCCCTTTACTATATATTATACGAGGATTTAATAGTAAACTAGTAGAGTCTACTAAGAAGTATATTAATATACTACTCTTAATTAATAGATATATTATTAAGGCACCTATAATTATCCTAAACCTTAGAGATCACGATATTATCCTTAGTAGGAAATAGGCTATATATATAGATATTCTAGTTAACTACTAAAGATATAGGCTTATATAACCTAAGAATAGTCCTAAGACTATATAATATAGCTATATTATTAGTACTTCTTAGTAATAGCTAGAGAAGTAGACTAATAAGAAGTACTAAAAGAACACGAATTATTAAGATACTATTATGAGTTATTCTTAGAAATTCACTATTCTCAAGTAGTCGTCTACCTTCTAAATAGACTAGAGAGAATCGTACGAGTCTATAGAAAAGGAACTTCTATAGCTAGATTAAGAAGCTATCCTAAAAAAGAAGCTAAAGAAGTAAGATAAGACTCTTAATAAGGAATATATTAAATAAAGGAGCTTATAGGGTATTACTTTATAGGAATAATATATAGTAAGAGTAAGAGGTAATAGATAATTAGGGTATATTTAATTAATGAGGGAAGGTTTAAGAAGTAACGCGTGGGCTATTATATACGGTAGCCGAGTCACGTGTACTCTTCCGAGCTAGGCTTAGGGATTCGACTTAGCTCTTTAATACTCCCCCTCAGGGCGTGTCCCAATAATTAGCCTACTAATTCTAGTAATAATAAAATTATCTATTTGTTTTATTATATGAAACTATATTATATAAGAGGTACTAATACCTAGTTATCGATAATTCCGAGTTACCCTCTAAATCTCTTAAACTTTACTTATTAGAGTAGCTTAGTTATTCCGTTAGTAATTATGTCTTCTATTAGAATATACTTAATACTAATCTTTCCCTTCTTTACTAGGTCGCGGATGAAATAGTAACTAATATTAATATATTTAAATCATTTATAGAGATATAGGTTCTTTGTAAGAGTAATTACTCCTTAGTTATCCTTATAAATCTAGACTTTAGCTAAGTTCTTCCTAATATACTTATCTAGCCCGAGGTCCCAAAGAGTTTATATAAGCTATTAGCCTTACTTTATATAGGCGGCTAGGGCTATATACTCTAATTCGTAGCTCGGTATAGTAATAGACTTCTGTTTCTTACTCGACTATAATATTAGCTTATTATATAGTATAGTTATACTCCTAGAGACACTCTTCTAGTTAGTCTTATTACTTATCTAATCTATATTAGAGTAGACTCTAAGATACTTATCTACTCCCTTAGGACTATAGTATAGCTTTTATTTAATAATTAATTAGAGGTACCTTATAAGAAATTTCAGGGTATATCCGTAGTACTTAGCTAGTTTACTTATATACTAACTTAGTTTCCTAATAATAAATATAATATCAGGTCTTATAAGTATTATTACGAATATAATACTCCTAATACCTTATTAGAATTCTATAATATCGATTAACTCGTTATCTCTTATTATAGGTTAAAGGTTATTATAGTTATTAGCTAGGATAGCTTTCTTCTTATATAATTCCTAGGTAATTCCGAATTTCTCGAGGACTATTATAAGGTATTATTCTTAGTAAGGTAAATAGTTCATTTTAACTTATTAGGGGTAACTCTTATACTAAGGATCTTACTAATCTCCCCTAAGTTCTTAGCTTTAAACCACTTAGATAGTTTAGTATAGAACTAATTAAGATCTTCTTAGAGTCGAGCGGTTATATAGATATCGTCGACGTAAACTAGAATATTAATATTATATTCTATATACGTGAAAAGATAAGGATCTATAAGACTTTATATAAAACCCTATATAATAAGTTCCTTTTTAATTAATAAGTTCTAGTCCCTAGCTACTTACTTCAAGTTATAAAAGCTATATAAAGCTTTTAGTATATGGCCTTTCTTATATAGTAGACTAATAGGCGGGATGAGATAGATCTCTTCTTTTAGGTATAACTCTATAAATATATTCTTAATATTATAATATTCGTATTATAGGTCTTTAGTTATAGTAATAGTAAGAATTAGATATAGAGTATCTATTCGAATAATTAAGGCATATGTTTTAGTATAGTCTTCTCTATAGACTTAGCTAAATCTATAAGTAATAAGTCTTACCTTATATTAGTTAATAGTCCTATTATTATTTAGTTTAATAGTATAGACCTATTTATAAGATACGAGGTTTACGCTATTTAGGGATAAAACTTCTTCTTATATACTATTCTTAAGTAAGTTTAGTATTTCCTTTACTTCTATAGATCTCTAGATATTAGCTTATTCGCTTTTCATTACCTCTTTCTAGTTACCGGGTATCTTAATACTATTAATTTCTTTTACTAGGAAGGTATACTCAAGTATTCTATTATAAGTACTCTCGGGGTCACTCTCTTTATTAAGGACTTATATAATTATTACTCGAGCTATCTTAGCTAGCTTTTTATTTACTTCTATATTATCTTCTCGGTAATACTTTAAGCTCGACTAAGTAAAGTACTAAGGGATAGTTATATTCGGTAGCGTTTCTATTAGTAATAATACTAGAGGGTCTATAATAAGGTCTAGTATTATACTAGTATCTAGCGCTCGATGTCTAGTATCTAGTATCTAGTACTTAGTACCTAGTATCTAAGTATCTAGTACCTAAGTATCTAGTATCTAGGTATCTAGTACCTGAGTATCTAGTATCTAGGTATCTAGTATCTAGGTATCTAGTACTTAAGTATCTAGCGCCCGAGTATCTTATACCTAGGTATCTCATACCCGGGTATCTAGTATCTCGCCTTGAGTTAGTTTAGTATTACCTTTATCTATAATATCCTTCTCTATATAAGTAGGGATATTTACTAGTAGTTTAAAGAATAGTATTACTACTTATAGAGTTACTTTTAAGGTTAGCTCTTCTAGTAAGTAATCCTTTCTCGGTTGTCCTTTAACCTTTTAATTAGGGACTATATTCAGTGTCCCTCGTAGTCTAGCCTTAATATATAGCTATAAATCTATTATTCTTCCCTTAACTAATTTATCGACTCGGATAATACTCCTTAGAATTATATATCTATACTCTAATAAGTATACTCTAAAGTACTTAGTAGTATTACTACTATAACCTATAAAGATACCTATTCTACTAGGGTTAACTAGTTTATTATATCTCTAGTCTACTAGGATAACTTTTCTATTCTTATAGTAGTAGTATTTACTCCCCTAGACTTAGATATAGTTAATTAACGGGACTTTTCCCGTAAATACAAACTCCGGGTATATCTTCTTACTAGTAATAATAGGACTAGTAGTAGTCCGATTTTATATATAAGTATTAGCCTATAAAGCTTTATCCTAGAACTCGAGTAGTAATTATACCTCTTTAAGTATTACCCTTATATTTATATTAGCTATTTAGATATTATATTTAGCTAAGCTATTCTAGTAAGATAATATAATAGTCGTAGATTCGTGTTATACTCCTTCTTTAACTTTCTATCCTTAGATAAGCTTTAGTAATTTAGGGGTATTATCTAAGTATACTACTTTGATTTATATATCGACTTATCTTTCTACTCCGACTTTCTATATTCGTAGTTCCTTAATTACTTCGTCTTTGTATTTTACTAGAATAGTTTATTCCTAGTATAAAGTATTATTAATAATAAGGAGGAAGTATCTATTCTTACGAAGAGTTTCGGGGAATAGTCTTATAATATTAAACTAAATTAATAATAAAATAGTCGTCTTCTAGGGGCTAATTATCTTTAGGATTCTATTTCTTATTTTAGTTAGAGTATAGACTTCGTATATCTCGATATCTTTTAGTACCTTAATACGCTTTTTAAGTATTATTACTTTATATAAATTACGGATTTTATTAAGGCTAAGATATATGAATTATTAATAGAAAAGAAGGTATTTATTTTTCTCGGTTTATATTAATAGTTAGTTCCTTAAGTCGTCCTTAGGTAGCTTCTTAATAACCTTAGAATTACTTTTCTTAATTATCTAAGTCGAGCTCAGAGGATTAGTTAAGGTATTAAACGTATAAGCCTTTTCTACTTAGCCTCTAATTATATATATCACGATATAGAGACTACTTTATATTATAGCTTTAATAATTATTACTTTTCTAAGCTTAAAGTATAATTTCTTTATATTAAATAATCTATATAACTCCTTTTTATATAATCGACGAGTAGAGAGAAGATTAATACCTAGACTAGGAATAAAGAGGATATTAGATAGTAGGGTCTATAAACTATTACTATATTTGAGAATTACTATACCCTTATAGTACGAGTAAATTACTCCCCTACTAACCTAAATCTTTCGATATCTAATTATAGTTAAGGATCTAAAGAGATCGGGTTAATTAGATATATATAATAATATAGTAGTATCTCTTATTTATAGAGATAAAAAGGCTTTACTAATATCTTCTTTAGATAAGTAGTATTCTTTAACTTCTGAATTAGTCTCGATATCGGAATTAGGATCTTATATAGTTAATTTATCCGAATTACTTATATTAACTATAAAACTAATAATCTTCTTATTACGGGATTTAGAGGAAAGAGTTAAGGTAGTCTATATCGACGACTTCTTCTTTAATATACTATTATTACTCTTCTCTCTCTTAAATCACTAGAGGAGTTTCTTAGTAAGAGGAAGGTTAGGGTAGTTATGAGCTATATATTCTTTATTATAGATATAGTAATCGAATTTCTGAGACTCTCCTAAATTAGAGTAGGGGTGACGTTAATAGTGAGAGTGAGACGAGTTGTCTCGTCGAGGGTTAGAGTTATTATAGTAAGTAGATTAAGGACTATTATAGCGCTATAAGGGGCTATAAGTCCGGCTTTTAAATATAGCGTGAGCTTTCTCAAGTTCTCGACGCTTTACTTCGACTTCCCTAAGGATATAGATCTTTTCTTTAACTATATAGGACTAGTTAACTCGGAAGCTATCCTTAGTAACCTAGTAGATTTCTGGGAGTTTCCTAGTAAGGAGGAGGAGTAATACCGAGTCTAGGAAAGTAGCCTTTATTAACTTATTTACTAAGACTAGCTTATAATAGTATTCTTTTAGCTTAGTCTATAATACATTAATCCTAGTATTCTTATCGAATAAGAAGTTCTAAAGCTTCCTAAGGTAATAGTTTACTATAGACTTATTCGTCTTCTCGTACTTTAGCCTTAGCTAAGTCTAGACGTTTTTAGTTATTTCGTATTCCTCTATAAAGAGTTCGTCGTCTTCTCTAAGTCTATTACTAAAGATTAGTAGTATAGTAGCCTAATCCTTTATATACTTCGTTTATTTCTCGCTATTAAATACTCCCTCGAGTTACTCGAACTTCGTACTTAACTTAGAGATATTATTATCTTATAGTATATTAACTCCGCTCGATAATAGTATTCTTATAGCTCCCTTTATATTACTAATCTAAGCGTATTCCTCGACTATAATCTCGACGGTATACCAAATATCTTTTAATTAATACTATAGCTTAGCCTTATAGAACTAGCTCTTATAGTTCTCCCTTACTAAGATTAGTAGCTTTATATATATTTTATAATTATCTATTATAGGGTTTTCGGAGGTAAGGAGGACGATTTGAGGTATTTGGAGTAGTAGGTATTCGATTATCGTCGTATAATACTCGAATAAGTTATTATTAGAAAATTTATATACTAATAACTAAGTATAGCTTTTAGTATTCGAATCTTATAACTAGGGCTATTCATATTAGTTACTCGACTAGTAATTAGTACTCGACTAGTAATTGGGTGCTCGACTAGTAATTTAGTACTCGACTAGTAATTTAGTACTTAACTAGTACTATATGTGACTAGTACTTTTAATAACGTGACTAGTTAGAGTTAAGACCTAATTCCCTTCTTACTTTCGTAGTCCGGGCTTATAACCTATTATCGGTTCACTAGTAACGCGTAGCACTGTCACGTAGGCGTGGAATGCTAATTGCGTAGGTTAGTGAAGTTATTATTTTCTGTAAGTAGGGATTATAGTATCGAGGTTCTAATATATGATCCCTAAATACGCTAATCCTAATTAGTACTAGTGTCTAGCATGTCCCGTTCCTATATCCCATATCCTATGTCCTATATATAGGAAATCATATGATATAAATCACATGACCTTCGGGAAACCGGTTATACTAATACTAGTAACACCTGAAAAACGCGAAAAACCGACGTAAAAGTACTAAAAACGCACGAAAAACAGTATCCCCTATTCATATATAGATTTCCTAATCCGGCCTAGTACTAGATTATCCCTAAGTACTTAGTGTGCCCTCCTATATACCTATATCCCTCTATATACCTATTCCTCCTATTCCATATATCTATTCCTTCTATTCCATATATCCCTATTTATTTCGACCTATTCCTTAATATCTAACTATATAGTATTCGTATTAATTAGACACTTAAGGGTATTCGAGGGCTTCGATTTCGTTATCGAGTCGTAGGATTCGATTCTCCCTTAATCTACTTAACTTCTGCGATCTCTCGTTGTTCATAAGCCTAGTAGAGGCATATTACGTTAATTATAAGTCGCTTTTCTCGTATAGTTCCTAGCTTAACTAGGTATTTGTAGAGGGACTTCGAATCTATATAGACGACTAGCGGGACTTCTATTTCGAGTATTCTATTAATTATAGTCTTAACTAAGCCGCCTATATCGAAACCGTGAGCTATACCATATAGTTCTAAGGCTAGAACGCTTCTAGTGACTCTCTTATACTTCGTAGACGACTAGTAGATAATATTAGCGTATCTAGAGCTATCTCTAGGACTAGAATATATCTAATCTAAGAGGAGAAGTCTCGATTACCTATAAAGGAGGCGTCTATAAAGATAATTAGGCATAGGGACTCCTTATCTAGCTTAACGAAATATAGTCCTCTAGCGGCATTTTCGATTTACTATTAAATACGCTTATTAAGGGCTTTAATGTCAGTTTCCGTAGGTTCAATAGCTTAAGCGGCTACTAAGTAGTCGTACGAAGCCTCTAGTTAGTAAGTTAATACGATATAGGCTCCTGAGCTCACTAGGCGACGTATTATTCCTTAATTATAAGGTTTCGACGTATAACCCTCTACTACTTATTATAGTCGTATTCTTAGCTATTACCGGGTAGAGGTTACTATACTAGTATTCCTATATAAGGGTAATACTAGTAGAATTAGTGTGAATAATACCTCTATTAAACTTGAGGTCGTGGTTAGTCGTAAGATATTCGCTCCTTAGCTAGGAATTTAGCCTCTAGGAGCTTTAGATACTCTACCTTAGCGAAGTCGTTATCTCTAAGGAATAGAGTATCGTTAGTCTAAAGGCTAATGATTCCGAAGGGACGATTACTATAGAGGAGGCAGGGTTCGTATATTAATTACTTTATAGCTAGCTCGTTCATATAGTGAGAGTAATAGGTCTTAAACTAGTAGTTTCCGGCTTCTAGTACTCTATAGAGTAGTTTTACGACTTTTAATACTAAACTATCCTCTAGATCTAGCTCTCTCGTAAGCTTAGGAGGTAGGTTAATATAGAAATCGCGATTTAGTAGAGTCGACGATTAGATATAGGCTTATGATATATCCCGTAAATATAGTCCTAAGGTATCTATAGTTATAGTAGTAATATAGAGGATAACTCTCTAGCTAATACGTTAGATTATTAGTGATTACATTAATACTATATATTTCTCACTATTATTATAGGCTTAGATAACTAGTCTCGACTTCTTATACTCCTTTTCCGTACCCTTATTCTTAATCTCGTCGATGAAGCGGGAATTAAAGATATATACCCCTTCTAGTACCTAAGATCTAGAACTAACCTTAAATACCCTTTTCTAGGAGGCTAGTGACTTTAGCTTAATAGGAATTATTATATAAGCTATCGTCGTTATCTTATAGGAATACTATTATATTAGGGTACTTACGGGGTTATCCTCTACTATACTTTAGTAGAATAATAAGAGGAATCGTATCCGTATTACCTTTATCTTTATTATAGAGTTCAGGGTTATAGAGTTTAGGATTATTTAGGTTATCGTTAATCTTTATATCCCCTTTATAGAATAGCTTTATAGAGGTTAATTAAAGGTAGTATTACTACATAGTAAAGCTAGTACATACGACTCTCTATCTATAGCTATAAGCTTATATAGTCCCTCCTAATTACCCTTCTAGCTAGTATTCCCTTATACTATACTAGAATATTCGAATTTAGTATAAGGTTATAGATATTAGTTATAGAGGGTCTATTTCGTATATTTAGAGTATCTTCGACTTAATACTTAGCTCATAGGTTCTAAATCTCTATTATCGCCTTCTTAAGGGCACTAATTACTAGGAGACTAAAGGTAATAGTGGTCGTATTTAGTTAATCGAGGTAGTATACTATAAACTAGGAGTATAGGAACTATACTACTAATACCTACGTATTATTTAGAGCTTTAAAGGCTATCTATAGTACTATTTCCTTCGTAATTCCCTTGACTTTAGCTATAATAATTAGGTAAGTACGTCGAATTAAGCTATAGTAGCGCTCGATGATTCCTATAGAGTAGTATACTTCTATAGGGACGATTTTCACCTTAGTTCCTATAGTATTATAAGTTAAGCGAACTCCTTACTCGTAAACTACTTTCGGTATCTATAATAATCTAATTAGGAGGACCTAAATAGGTATTAATCTAGTATAGCTTTAGGCGTCCAGGTATATATAGTACTAATATTCTAGAGCTAATAGCCCCTGTAGTATTTAGTGCCTTCGTCGACTATATGAAGTACAGGTTTCCGAGATATAGAAGATATCGACGATAATCGAGAAATTAAAGCTTATATTGTCTCTTAAGTTAAATCTAAATTATCTAGGGGATACTCTATTCTTTTAATAATATTCGTAGTACTTCGTAAGGTATTCTAGGGCTTCTATATTAACGTCATAGCTAGCTTATTCTAGGACGTTCCGGAGCTTACTAACTAATAGATAGCGAATCGACGGTATAATCGTCGTAATTTAACCTCTATAAGAAAGCAGGGATTATAAGTAAAGGACTCAGAAATAAAGCTTTATAATACAGTATTCAAAGCAGAAAATAGTGACCGAAACGTCGTACGATAAGTACTAATATCTAGTAAGAGTAACGACATAATTAGTGAGATTATTAAAGTAGACTTATAGCTTATCTATATTAGCTAAGCTAAGGAGAAATAGAGTCTTTACAAGTATAATATAGAATCGTACTTACCTAATTAGTGTTTCTACTACTATAGATCCGATAGAAGAAGAGGATCTAATACCGAATTAGACTATAACTTGACCCTTAGTACTCTCGTCGAGAATAAGGCTATTATTAGTATACTATAGAGCCTTGAACTAATTAAGACTAGTAGTTAAAAACTTAGCTACTCTAGTATTAATTACGACTCTATAAAAATGTTAAGTGTCATATCTAGATATACCTCTTATTATAAAGGTCTAGATATCTTCTATAGGTATTCCGTTAGGTTCTAAGTCTAGCTCTAGGGCGTGATTTTCGTCCTATTAGTTAGTATATAAATAAGAGCTTTATAAGGTCATCTATAAAGCTATTTGCCGTAATTATTAGTAGTTTAGGAGTTCATATATTAAGGGCTTATATAACTAAAGTAATAAAGAGGCTTTAATAGAAGTAAAGTAGGAATTAGTAGGTTAATCCTCTTTGTCTTCGTCGTCCGTATCTACTAAGAGAGCCTCAAAAGCGTTACCTAATTCGTCTTTACTACTCTCAAGTTCTCCCTCGATTTCGGCTATATACTATAATAAGCGCTATTAAAGCGTTTATCGAAGGTTCGGGAGGTTCGTGCCTTACTACTAAATCGACTAAGGTTTCTGCTCTAAATTAGGCCTTCTTAGCCTCTTATTCCTCTAGTAAGTGCTTCTAGGAGTAATAGTCTAGCTTCTTATATATAAAGCACGACTTCGTAGTATCCGAATAGTCGTCACGATTATGATTACGGTCGCAGTTATAGGGCTTATAGCTATTCGAGTAGCTATCTCGATTTCCGTAGTTTTGGCTTAAGGATTAATAATCACCGAACTAGTAGTTCTAGCTATTTGAGTAGTATTATCGATTAGTAAAGAAGGTACTAGAATTAGTCTATTATTCTCTCTCGTATATAGTAATTAACGACTAGAGCTTATTAATAAGCTAGGTGAGATCCGGAGGAGGGTCTAATATAGTATATCTATAGGCTCAAATACCTTAGTAAGTAGTAACGACCTTATTATATAGGAATTTAGTACTTCGTAAGGCGGGTGTAAGGCTATATTATAGTTAACGAAGCTCGTTAATTAGTATCTAAATAGCCTTAAACGTACTCTTTTTAGGGTATTTAGTAGTCGTAGTAGTTAGATTAATAGTATTCCATTTATCTAGGTTCATATAGTAGTATCTAGGTCCCTCAAAGAAGTTACGGATACTTATATAAGTGTCATCGAATAAGTAGTAGGATAGTAAGTTACTATAGAAGTAGTCTTAAGCTAGTCCCTTTAGTATAGTAGGAAAGGCTCATATATATATTCCAAGGGGAGTTCTATATATTAATAGATATTATAGAAGATAACGAGTTTATAGTCAAAGCTACTATTAGAACTATTATACTTCTATTCCTCTATATAGATCTTAGTTACTTCTATAACGAGTCTAGTAACTAAACCTAATTAGGTGATATTCGAGTCTAGTAGAGGTAGTAGGGGTAGTAATAGAAATACTAGTACGTTTACTAGTAGGAATAGTAGTATACTTATATTTACTACTCTAGGGGTATTTACAGGTACTATACTTATATGATCCGGTAGAGGTATAGGATACTATAGTAGTGGGGTAATAGAGGAGGAGGAGAGGTGGTGGAATTATAAGAGGTAGAATTATAGGAGGTAATAGAAAGGGGTATAGTAGGTCGAGGTTATAGGCGCTTATTCTCTATAGGAGTAATAAAGGCTAATCGAATCAGTCCCTTTATAAGATCTACTTCTGCCTTAAGTATATCCTCCTATATCTATATATATAGTTCCTTCTCTCTTATAATAGCTAATAAGGTGTGAGCTATTATAGTAGTACCCTTATTCTATTAAATACACACTCTACCGTATCGAAGGACTTTATATAGACGTTAGAGTTCTACGAAATCGAGTCTATTAAAGTCGGTTCGGGAGGTGAAGTCCTTGAAGTTATATCTAAATAGCTCCTATAGGTTATCGTTAATTATCTTATAGAGGTAGTAGAGATATAGCTTAGTATTCACGAATTCAGTAAGATCTTTATCTATAGCCTTAGCTACGACGATTCCGGGTCTCTATTTCTATACTAGCTCTCTATAGTTATCTCGACTATTATCGGATATAGAGGAGGGAGCGGGTTCGATTTAATAGATCCGGAGAGGATATCGTCTATTATACTAGCGGTAGTTCCCTAGGCTCATACCTAGTCTAAAGTATAGTAATTCGTAAAGAGGTAATTCGTAAAGAGGGTAGTTCGGGTAGTTCGTAAAGGTAGTTATAGGAGGTAGTTACTAGAAATTAAGAAATTTAGGGGCGAAATATCTCGATTTCCGGAAAAGAGGTTCTAAAAATCGGAGTTTCTAGGAGTTTAGGTAGTTATAGAAAGTTAATTTTAATATAAAAGAAGGTTAGAAAAATAGTCAAATAGCTAACTATTCGTTAATTAGTAAGAAATAGTATCTTTCCTCCCTATAGAACCGAATTATAGGTAAAGTAGTTAATAGTATTTCCCCTCTTCGACTTAAATAATAGCTTTACCCCTAAGGAACCGAATCTTAAGTAAGTATAGCTTAATCCTTCCTAATCTATATATATAAACTAATTAGTATCGGTTCACTAGTAACGTATAGTACCGTTACATAAGCGTGGAATACTAATTACGTAGGTTAGTGAAGTTATTGTTTTCTGTAAGTAAGGATTATAGTATCGAGGTTCTAATATATGATCCCTAAATATACTAATCCTAATTAGTACTAGTGTCCGGTATGTCCTATATCCCATGTCCTATATCCTATGTCCTATATATAGGAAATCATGTGATATAAATCACATGACCTTCGGGAAACCGGTTATACCAACACCTATTAAATAAAGGAGCCTATAGGGTATTACCTTATAGGAATAGTATATAGTAGGAGTAAGAGGTAGTAGATAATTAGGGTATATTTAATTAATAAGGGAAGGTTTAGGAAGTGACGCGTGGGCTATTATATATAGTAGCCGAGTCACGTGTACCCTTCCGAGCTAGGCTTAGGGATTCGACTTAGCTCTTTAATAGAATATATACTAGATCTAGTTATCCTAACTATTATAGTATTTAACTTTATAGCTAAGAGAGAAGAGAATATTATTAGCCGAATCTTTATCTATGAGATTAATAAAGAACTCGAAGCCTATAAATAAGAAGCTATCCCTAGACTAGAGGACTAATAGCTAGGAGAAATAGAACTCTAATAACTCTAGAGGATATTACTCCCTAAGTTTAAGGAATATATATCTATTTTCTTAAAAAAGGAATTAGATACCTTACTACTATATAGATTATATAACTATAAGATTTAGATTAAAGGTCTAAAGAGTACTAAGAGTATTAGATATTAACTACTATACTAGTAGTCTACTTAAGAGCTTCGGGAAATTAAATACTTCCTAGAAGACAACTTAGTAAAAGGCTTTATTAAAGCTAGTTAAGCTCCCTTTACCTCACTAGTTCTCTTTATAAAGAAAGCAAATAGAGGACTATACTTCTATATCGATTTCTATTACCTAAATGATATTATATAGAAGGATTAATACCCTCTCCCCTAATTAATAAGACCTTAAGCTAATTATCTAAGGCTAAGATCTATATTAAGCTTAATATCTATTAAGCCTTCTATTATATAGTTATAGCCCTAGACTCTAAAGAACTAACGACTTTCTATACCTATTATAGAATATATAAATATAATATTCTTTAGGAAGGCTTAACTAATAGCCTAGTTATATATTAATACTATATAAATAATATACTTTTCGAGTACTTAGATGATTTTTATACTATATACCTAGACGATATCCGGATTTACTTAGAGGACCTAGTAGAGTATAAATAGTATATATAAAAGGTACTTAATAGGCTATAGCTAGCTAGACTTTAAGTAGATATTAAGAAGTTAGAGTTCAAGGTTATATATACGAAATACCTAAGCTTTATTATCTCGACTACTAGTATTAAAGTAGACCCTAATAAGGTAGAAGTTATACGGAACTAGTAACCTCTTATAATAGTTAAGGGAGTATAATCTTTCCTAGGATTCTGTAATTTTTATAGACGTTTTATTAGGGAATATAGACGAATTACTAGACCTCTCACTATACTTATAAAGAAAGGTATTTTATTTAAATAGTTAGAGTAATATAAGGAAGCTTTTAATTTCCTAAAGGAAGCTATAGTTTCTACCCTAGTCCTATAATATTATAATTTAGACCTCCCTATAATAATAGAAATAGATATATTAAAAGGGGTTATTACTAGCCTACTCTTATAATAAGACTTAGAAATAAGCCTTTAGTACCCTATAACTTACTTTTCTAAGACTATACTACTAGTAGAGCTTAACTATAATATATATAATAAAGAAATACTTACTATTATACAAGTACTAGAGAAATAGAGAGTAGAACTAGAAGGTCTTTAAGACGCTCCCTTTAAGGTCTATTCTAATTATCGTACCCTAGAATACTTTATAACTACTAAGAAGCTCTTACTTAAATAAGCTAGATAAGTAGAGCTCTTGTCTCAATACTACTTCAAGCTTATATACTATTCTAGAAAGTCGAATAAGTGAGCTAATACTTTATTAAAGAGATAAGATAAAGTAGATACTTAAGGATAAGTAAAAGAGAAGATATGAACCTAAGTACTCTTCCCTAGAGACAAAATCGACCCTAATATAGTTTATAACTTATACCTAGTAGTAATACTCTATAAAGTCGGTTTATTAGGCTCTAATATTAGCCTAAAGTACTAGGTATATATAGAGGACCTTCTAGAAGTAGCTACTACCCTTATTAGAGGTGTGATTCTACTAGAAGAAGGTATCCTCCTAGAGGCTTTACTAGCTATATCTCATACTATAGTATTACTAGAAGCTCCTACTAAGTTTAGTAGTTTATAACTAGTAAATAAGATCTTATAAGATAATTGAATATTACTAGAGTTAGACGAACTATATACTATAGTATAAGCTAAGAGTAATATCTAGATACTATAAGATAAACTTCTCTTATACTATAGTAAACTCTATATTATAAATAATAAGATAATTACTAGACTCCCTTTATAGACTACCCTAATCTATAAAGCATATAATAAACCCTTATCTAGATACCCTAGATATATAAAGCTCTATTAGTTACTTAAAGAGCGATATTACTAGCTATTTATAAGTAAGAATATCGATTAATATTATAGTAGCTACTACTCTTATAAGAGATTATATATACTATAAAACAAGAAACCTAGTTTCCTTTACCTATTACTTATTCCTAATTACCCCTAGTAGTATATTACTATAGACTTTAAGAGTTATCTAGAAAGTAAAGTAAGGTATAATATAGTAGTTATATTTATAGATTAATTATTAAAATGCCCTATTACGATACTTATACGAGACACGATTATAGCTAAGTAGCTAGTACCCCTATTTCTACTATATATTATATATTAAATAGGTATTCTAGTGATAATTATATTAGATTAAGGACTCTAGTTTATTTCTGATTTTTAGAACGAGTTCTATACTAGAATTAGTACTAAGCTCAAGCTCTCTATTACTAATTACCCTTAGATAAATAACTAAATAGAGATAATTAATTAATACTTAATTAGAGATTATACCCTTATATTAACTATTACTAGGATAACTAGAATAACTAAGTAGCGATTATCGACTACTAATAAGCCTCCCTTTAGTATAAAACTATTAGCTAGTCTCTATTTATAACCGAAAAGTGATATAAACCTTATACCGCTTTTAACTAGAACTCCCTATAAAGGCTAACTCGCCGAAAGAGAAGCTTAATAGGGATAAAGCTAAGGTATTAGTGAATTAATTACACGAATTATAGTAACTCGCTTAGGGCTATATAGAGAAGGTATAGGAATAATATACTATATAAGCTAATAAGTATTACTATCTAATTAACTTTAAAGTAGGTAATAAAGTATAAGTTATAATAAAGTACTAGAAGACTAATCGCCTAAGCTATAAGCTAGGGAACTAAATAGAAGGCCCCTTCGAGATTCTAGAGGAATATAGTTACTTATTTCTACTAAAGCTACTAGAAACTATAAAGGTTTACTTAGTATTCTATATAGAGAAACTATAGAAGGACCCTAGAAACCCTCTACTAGGTTAAGCTAATCTAGAGCCTCTACTAGTAGTTCTAGAGCATAGGGAATAGGAATATAATATAGAACGGATCCTAGTAATAAAGCTAGTAAGAAAGAAGCTAAAGTATAAGATCTAGTAGATAAGCTAAGATAAGGATCTTAAATAGTATCTGGCCTCTATACTAAGTAATAGCTCTCTAGCCTTATAATATTTCTATGAGAAGTATAGTAATAATACTAAATTATTAGGACCTCTATATCACGGGTACGGCATTTAGGGCTTGGAAAGTAAGGTAGAAGGTCCCTTATAAAGACGATTCAAAGCTAAGGAAGGAAAGACTAGAATACAGGAGGTTATGGGAGTATATATGCACCCTATAATACGCTAGTCCGTATAGGGCTTAGCTTCCTAAATTTCCCTAGGAGTACTTTATCCAGATTCCCTTAGCGAGGCGGCCGCGTCACGTGCAACTGTCAGGTGACTTCAGATACTAGATACTAGATACTAGATACTAGATGTCGCTAGCCTAGGCAAGTGACTAGGTGTGAGAGTGGAATATCGTCATAATTACTCCCCCCTTCGGAGTAAGCTCGCCCTTAAGCTTAGGAAAAGTCGTTATCCCTATCGTTTTTAGTATTTTCGGTAGTTCTTATAGTACTTATACATATCATATAATCACGGACATGTCCGAGGTCATGTGACTTGTGAAGGTATATCGTCGTCCTTATATAGTTATAGTCGAATATCGTCTCTTATATAGTCTAGCTATATTAAAGGTTACGTGGAGGTCCTAGTAAGTTAGTATTATTACTATACTTCTCGTAGAAACGTTATAAGGCTAGAGGGCTATTACTTAGTATTAAGGCTAGATACTAGTTAGATCCTCGTCCTAACCTACTTACTAGATCTTGTACTTTAGCCTCTTTCTTACTAGCTTTATTACTAGGATCCGTTCTATGTCGTATTCCTATTCCTTATCCTCTAGAACTACTAGTAGAGGCTCTAGATTAGCTTACCTAGTAGAGGGTTTCTAGGGTCCTTCTATAGCTTCTCTATATAGAATACTAGGTAAACCTTTATAGTTTCCGGTAGCTTTAGGAGGAACGAGTAGCCACGTTCCTCTAGAATCTCGAAGGGGCCTTCTATTTAATTCCCTAGTTTATAGCTCGGGCGATTAGTCTTCTAGTACTTTGTTATAACCTATACTTTATCGCCTACTTTAAAGTGATTAGATAGTGGTGCTTATTAGCTTATATAGTATATCGTTCCTGTGCCTTCTCTATATACCCTAAGTAAGCTACCACGATTCGTGTAATCGGTTCACTAATACCTTAGCTTTATCCCTATTAAGCTTCTCCTTTAGTGAGTTAACCTTTATAGGGAGTTCTAGTTAAAAGCGGTACGAGGTTCGTATCCCTTTTCGGTTATAAATAAGGACTAGCTAATAGTTTTATACTAAAGGGAGGCTTATTAGTAGTCGATAATTACTACCTAGTTATCCTAGTCGTCTTAGTAATAGTTAATATAAGGGTATAGTCTCTAATCGAAGTATTAATTAACTATCTCTATCTAGCTTTATCTAGGGTAATTAGTAGTAGAGAGCCTAAGCTTAGTACTAATTCTAGTATAGAACTCATTCCAAAAATCAGAGATAAACTAAGGTCCTTAATCTAATATAATTATCTCTAGAATACCTACTTAGTATACGATATATAGTAGAAATAGGGGTACTAGTTACTTAGCTATAATTATGTCTCATATAAGTATCGTGATTAGGCGTTTCGATAGTTAGTCCACGAATATAGCTACTATATTATGCCTTACTTTACTTTCCGGATAGCTCTTAAAATCTATAGTAATATACTACTAGGGGTAATTAGGAATAAGTAATGAGTAAAGGAAACTAGGTTTCTTGTCTTATAGTACGTGATCTCCTATAAGAGTAGTAGTTACTATAATATTAATTAATATCCTTACCTATAAATAGCTAGTAATATCGTTCCTTAAGTAATTAATAGAGTTTCGTATATCTAGGGTATCTAGATAAAGGTTTATTATTACTTTACGGATTAGGGTAGTCTATAAAGGGAGTCTAGTGATTATCTCATCGTCTATAATATAGAGTCTATTATAGTATAGGAGAAGTCCGTCTTATAGTATCTAGACGTTACTCTTAGCTTATACTATAGTACGTAGTTCGTCTAGCTCCGGCGACGTTCGATTATCTTATAGGATCTTATCTACTAGTTATAAACTACTAAACTTAGCGGGAGCTTCTAGTAGTACTATAGTATGAGATATAGCTAGTAAAGCCTCTAGGAGGATACCTTCTTCTAGTAGAATCACACCTCTAATAAGGGTAGTAGCTACTTCTAGGTAGTCCTCTATATATACTTAGTTCTTTGGGCTAATATTAGGGCCTAATAAACTAACTTTATAGAGTATTACTACTAGCTAGAGGTCGTAGACTATATTAGGGTCGATCTTATCTCTAGGGAAGAGTACTTAGGTTTATATCTTCTCCTTTACTTATCCTTAAGTATCTACTTTATCTTATCTCCTTAATAAAGCGTTAGCTCGTTTATTCGACTTCTCGGAAGATATGTGAGCTTAAAGTAGTATCGGGATAAGAGCTCTACTTATCTAGCTTATCTAGGTAAGAGCTTCTTAGTAGTTATGAAGTATTCTAGGGTATAGTAATTAGAATAGACCTTAAAGGGGGCGTCCTAAAGACCTTCTAGTTCTACTCTCTATTCCTCTAGTACTCGTATAATAATAAGTATTTCCTTATTATATATATCGTAGTTAAGCTCTACTAGTAGTATAGTTTTTAAAAAGTAAGCTATAGGGTACTAGAGGCTTATTTCCGGGTCTTACTAAGAGAGTAAGCTAGCTATAACTCCTTTTAAGGCATCTATCTCTACTATTATAGGGAGATCTGGATTATAATATCATAGAACCGGGGTAGAAACTATAGCTCCTTTTAGGAAGTCGAAAGCTTCCTCGTATTACTTTATCTACTTAAATAGAATACCCTTCTTCGTGAGTATAGTGAGGGGTCTTACGATTCGTCTATATTCCCTAATAAAGTGTCTATAAAAATTATAGAATCCTAGGAATAATTATATTCCCTTAACTATTATAGGAGGTTACTAGTTCCGTATAACTTCTACCTTATTAGGGTCTACTTTAATACTAGTAGTCGAGATAATAAAGCCTAGGTATTTCGTATATATAACCTTAAACTCTAACTTCTTAATATTTACTTAAAGTCTAGCTAGCTATAGCTTATCGAGTACCTTTCGTATATACTATTTATACTTTACTAGGTCCTCTGAGTAAATTAGGATATCGTCTAGGTATATAGTATAAAAATCATCTAATACTCGAAAAGCGTATTATTTATATAGTATTAATATATAGCTAGGCTATTAGTTAGGCCTTCCCAAAGAATATTATATTTATATATTCTATAGCGAGTATAGAAAGTCGTTAGTTCTTTAGAGTCTAGGTCATAGCTATACGATAGAAGGCTTAATAGATATTAAGCTTAGTATAGATCTTAGCCTTAGATAATTGGCTTAAGGTCTTATTAATTAGGGGAGGGGGTATAATCCTTCCGTGTAATATCGTTTAGGCGACGGAAATTAATATAGAAGTATAGTCCTCTATTTGCTTTCTTTATAAAGAGAACTAGTAAGGTAAAGGGGGCTTGACTAGCTTTAATAAAGCCTTTTACTAAGTTATCTTCTAAGAAGCGTTTAACCTCCCAAAGCTCCTAAGTAAACTACTAGTATAGTAGTTAATATCTAATACTCTTAGTACCCTTTAGACCTTTAATCTAAATCTTATAGTTATATAATCTATATAGTAGTAAGGTATCTAATTCCTTTTTTGAGAAAATAGACGCATATTCCTTAAGCTTAGGGGGTAATATCCTCTAGAGCTATTAGAGTTCTATTTCTCTTAGCTATTAGTCCTCTAGTCTAGGGATAGCTTCTCGTTCACGGGCTTCAAGTTCTTTATTAATCTCGTAGATAGAGATTCGGCTAATAATATTCTCTTCTCTCTTCGCTACGAAGTTAAATACTATAGTAATAAGGATAACTAGATCTAGTATTCGTTCCTTATTAAGGGTCTCATCCCGCTTCTTTGGCTTCTTTTTTGGAATAGCTTCTTAATCTAGCTATAGAAGCTCCTTTTCTATAGACTCGTACGATTCTCTCTAGTCTATTTAGAAAGTAGACGACCGCTTGAGAATAGTGGGTTTCCAAGAATAACTTATAATAGTATCCCGACGATTCGCGTCCTTCTAGTGCTTCTTATTAGTCTACTTCTTTAGCTATTACTAAGAAGTACTAATAATATAACTATATCGTGTAGTCTTAGGACTATTCTTAGGCTATATGAGCCTACGTCTCTAGTAGTTGACTAGAACGTCTACGTATACGGCCTATTTCCTACTAAGGATAATATCGTAGTCTCTAAGGTTTAGGATAATTATAGGTGCCTTAATAGCGCGTCCATTAATTAAGAGTAGTATATCGATGTACTTCTTAGTAAACTCTACTAGTTTACTATCGAATCCTCGTATAGTATATAGTAAAGGGAGGGGTTATAGCTCGACTCCTAGGAATTACTCTATAAGCTAAGCGAGCTTAGTATTAATAAAAGTATATCTATTTACTCTAGTATTAATAAGGGAAGAAGACTTGATTCCTAATCCATTTATACTAATAGTATAGGGTATTATAAGAGTATCCCCTCTTATTAGACGAGTCAAGTCTATCTCTACTACATTAATACTATAAGCCCCTAGAGTAGAGACTTTCTCTAGGGGTACTTGTTTTCTGGTTCCTCCTCAGAATTAGAACCTCTACTATAAGCCTCTAGCGGGAATAGGCCTAGCTCGACCTGAGATAGAGCTACCTTAGTTTCCGTAGTACGCTTATATAAGTAATTATAGATATAGTAGCCGAACTCGTTATAATTAAAGCACTTAATAATTAAGGGATTACTTATTATAGGATACTACTTACGCTTCTAGGGGGGTTCGTACTTAACTATAGTAGTAGACATAGACTCTTCCTTAACTACCTACTATAGGGTATATAGAGAAGAGGGTTTAGTTATTCCTACTATCGTCTTCTTATACTCCTTAGCCTTATTATATAAAGCTCGGATTTACTAATCGTTCGTAGTATAGAACTAAGTAAAGTAAATAATATTAACGAAAGAGTCGTTATAATATATATATACTAATTCCTAGAGCTTAGCTAGGAGCTTCTCGTTTAACTCCTATTTAAGCTATTTAGTAATATTACCTTCTATAGATAGTTATAAGAAGCGGGTATAGAACTCCTAAAACACATGACTAGGGCGAAGTATAAGCTTTCTAAAGTCACGACGAGTATTCTATAGCTTATTAGGATTAGAGTATAGCTCGTTTAGGTAATCGTATATCTCCGAGAGCTAGCGATACTAATAAGGGCTTTCCTAGTTTATACGAGGGTTAGTTAAGGCGAGGGCGTCACTTATAAGTCTACTAGAAACATAGATAATCTTGAGATCCTTAGTTAGGTATATGTTAGCGTTTCCTCGTAGCTTATTCTTGATTTGGACTAGCTAGTTATCGAAAACCATATGATCTCTATAGAAGAGGGTTAGGTCTAGTAAGATAACTACTCTAGGGGCTCTATATAGTATATATGGAGTAAGGGATCCTTTATAGCTTCGAGGGTCGATTTTAGGGGCTACTTCTAGGGCTTATATAGGAGCGACTAGTACTAGTATAAATCGATTAAGGAGTATAATATAGCGCTTAATATCTACCTCGAGCTTAGTATTCTAGAGCTTTATATTCTCAAAAATACCCTTAGTGTCTCTATATCTCTTCTTATATTTAGCTAGCTTCGTAGTAGTATCTCGGTAGCTCTTAATAATTAGATTAATATCCTTAAGGAGGTTAATAGGGTCCTTGAACTAGCTATTTAGATTATGTGAGGTAATTAGATAATCCGTATCTAGGACTTTTCTAATAAATAAGGAGTACCCTTCCTTAATAGATTCGTCCGTAAAGCCTCCCGGAATATCGACGAGGCGTTCGGATCGGGAAGGGTCACTAATAAGATAACCTGATCTAATAGGAGCTTATTGAGAATTCGATATCCTTCCTAGTTATGTGGGGTCCTAGGTCCTAGAAAGTTAGCTTATTACACTTTTCCTTTATATATCCTCCCTAGTAGTCTCGTTACTAGCGTATATATAAGGCCTACGAGAGGGTAGGGCTTACTATTAGTAGTTAGGTTACTAGCCTATAGGTACTTATCGCTATAGGACTTGGTTAAAGAATAGCCTTTAATGGGATTCTTCGATTTTCGGGGGGGTTTTTTCAGGGGTTTCTGACGCACTACTAGTGTGTAAGGGTCTAGAGTAGTTCGTTACTCTTGTTATTCTAAAGCTTTAGCTTATGTTCTAAGGTTCCGTAATCGTGATAGTGCCTTTATTCAGAGTTAAATAGGGGTGTTTTTAGTTTATTTGAAATCCTCTATAGGATTAAAGGGAATGAGCTTTGAATACTATCACGGGTATAGTATTTAGGGCTTAGAAAGTAAGGTAAAAGGTCCCTTATAAAGACGATTCAAAGCTAAGGAAGGAAAGACTAGAATATAGGAGGTTATAGGAGTATATATGCACCCCATAATACGCTAGTCCGCATAGGGCTTAGCTTCTTAAATTTCCCTAAGAGTACTCTATCTAGATTCCCTTAGTGAGGCGGCCGCGTTACGTGCAACTGTTAGGTGACTTCAGATACTAGATACTAGATACCAGATACCAGATATCGCTAGCCTAGGCAAGTGACTAGGTGTGAGAGTGGAATATCGTCACACTCTATATAATCTTCTATACTAGCTAGATTATATAAGAGACGATATTCGACTATAGCTATATAAGGACAATAATATACCTTTATAAGTTATATAACCTTAGATATATCCGTAATTATGTGATATATATATATATACTATAAGAACTACTAAAAATACTAAAAACGATAAGGATAATACCTTTTCTTAAGCTCAAGGGTGAGCTTACTCTAAAAGAGGGAGTAATTATAATAATATTTCACTTAGTTACTTAACTATATCCTATATCCCATATCCTATATCCTACGCTACCACGTGACGCGGCCGCTTTACTAAGGGAATCTAGATAGAGTATACCTAGGGAAATTTAGGAAGCTAAGCCCTATATAGACTAGTGTATTATAGGGTATATATATACTCCTATAATCTCTTATATTCTAGTCTTCCCTTCCTTAGCTTTAAATCGTCTTTATAAGGGACCTTCTACCTTACTTTCTAAGCCCTAAATACTATACCCATAATAGGTTTAGGGGGGCTAAGATCGTAATATGTTCTCTTAATAAGACAAAATCTAGCTTTTACTCTTTGTATTTACTCCTACTAATACGGCCCCTAGTTTTAACTTATTAAAAGCTGGGTTTTATTTATGTTAGCTAGGTAGAGGGGGGGGGGGGGGGGGTTACGTAGCGCTAGGTGAGGGGGGAGGGGGCTAGTGTAGTAAAATATTCACGTGACAGTGAAAATTCAATAGCACGTGATCTGTAAAATTTAAATCCTTATAGGAAACTAAGGGGGGGTTTAGGGGGTCTCTCCTTAAGATTAAAAACTCCCCTTACCTTTTCCCACTTTCCCTTTTCCTTTAAGGAGGTTTAGGGTAAAATATATTATTACATAACCTAGAGAAATATTTGACTAGGTTTAAGAGGGGGGGGTTAGGGGGTCTCCCCCTAAGATTAAAGACTACTTTTACCTTTTTCTACTTCCTCCTTTCTATAAATAAGGGGCTCGGGGATTCTCCCCAAGATTAAATACTCTTTACTAACTAAGTCCTCTTTTAAAAGAATACTTTCTCCTACGCTACTTTGTTACTAGGGGGGTTTAGGGGGGCCAAGATTATAATATGTTCTCTTAATGAGGAAAAATCTAGCTTTTACTCTTTGCATTTGCTCCTGCTAATGCGGCCCCTGGTTTATAGAAGGTAGGAAGGATAGAGGTACACGGTGGGTAAAACGAAAAGGCGAGCACGTGGGCTGGGATGTTTGTCCAAAACCTTAAATCATTTTGGCTACAAGCAGCGGCTACTTGCCTGAGGCTACAAGCGATGACAACCATCTATACTAACTGTATTTAGCCTAGTGCTAGTTAAGTGTGGCGCAAATAAACTTGAAGAGAGTGTACAAAGCGGACACTAGAATCAAATCCCACTGTACTGAAAAATCATAGTCAGCCTTATGGTGACCAGGAAGTGCTGTGTCATGCGATGTCGCCACATCGGTTGATACTTCCAACCAAGCGATCGAGGGTCCCTGGTAATGATTACGGTGATTGCAGCTTTCATAATTAAGGCTGTGGCTGCTGGGCGGGCCAAAATCGGCTGAGTGCTCTTTCGGCTGAGTGCTCTTTCGGCTGACTGCTCTTTCGGCTGACTGATCTTTCGGCTGTCGCGACGAATTTGAACAGAACGACCTCGACAGTTGTCAGACCTGGTATCCTTAGGGAATCCGCTCTTTTATCGCCGCCGCCGCCACCATGAATTCCTACACTGCTTCGACGAGATAACCGTCCTCAAGTTTCCCGTGGCAATGACTGCGAATACAGCGGTGTGCACGACGATGCACGACGATACTCGACGATACAAGACGTTGGAGAGCGACCACCAAAACATATGACAAGGCATAATGGTGGGCATGACGAGTAAAACAGTGGGCACAACGACAGCGAGCACAACAGTGGGCACCACGATGGCGGCAACGTCATCGCAGGGCATATCAATCACGGTCATGACAAGCACGGCAGAGGGATACCAAATACTGGCCTCTATCTCTATTTTGTCCGTCTGTACGACAATTACTTTTACTGTGCAATAAGGGCAACGAAGACTAACTCTACTGTATGACAGCAGGTCGCGAAGCCAGCGCGAGCCTGCCTCGGACAGATCCAGTGCGTTGATCCTCTATCCCTTACCCTTCATCGATATGAAGGAAGAAACGCCCTAGCATTGTTCTTAGGGGGTGTTCGGTTGTTGAGAATGAGCACGGAGCACGGAGGGACAGGAACTAAGCTGTGAGGCATTTGCTGCAATGTTAATTCGTATACACAACTGGACAGATATGGTAAGTAGTATGCTTCTTCCAGCTTTCATACACACTACTTGAATACTAAAAAAATCACAGCCTGAACACAAGCAACGATAGCCGCAACTCCCGAAGTGACAGCAACTCCAAGATTCACGTCCCTTGTCGCAATACCCACTACGCCACCAATGCCAATACAAATGATCAAGTTCATCAAAATCAAGAACAGCAATCCTATCCAATTCAATCCTAGTCCAATCAACAAGACCTCTCGTTCGAGCCCTGCACCAGTATTTCCAATCTCGAAGCGGGCATTGTCTTTCACCAAATTCTTGGCGTTAAACAACAGCTCGGGGGTATGGAATGCTGCAGTGAGTTCGAGCTCTCGCTTTCGCTGTGTGACGAAAACTTGTCGCGTTTCGAGCTGACCTTCGAGGTCTGCGGCACTATTCTAGACAACTCTCGTCAATGACTGATCTTAGATAGGAAATCATTAGGTAAGACTTACCACTGAAAGGACCGCGGTCTCGATGACTGGGCTGAAGAAAACTGGTGTCTTGTCCCAGATATGGAATGGATGAAGACTCATTACTCGCTGATGTTCGAGTTTGAGCTTCTCGAGAACTTCTCCGCCGGTGTTGGTGTTTGAGAGGGATACTTGATGCAAGTACAGCTTTCCTCTGCATGTTTGGAACACGACACGCCACAAAACAGCTCGGACAGGCGTTGAAGCAGAGGTCATAATCGCAAGCTCGGCTGCATTCACTGAGGGACCCCTTGTAGTGCCTTCGATTGTATACCCAGCAAGAGGTACATTGCCTGTGGCGGATTTCGAGGACGGCATGGCGAAGTAACGATATGGGCTGTCTCTGAAAAGATACTTGATATTTTGGGGGGGCCTTTAGGATCAGTTCTGGACTTATAGCTCACAGAATTGGCAGATATGCTACGGATAAGCGTAAAAAAAGCTCCATACTCCTACAACCTCACCCAATTCTCGCTGTAAATGCTAAAGAGACAATGGGCGATGGTTCTGCCAACTGCATCTTCCTCCAGATTCCCGCAACTTTCTGTCATTGTGTCTCTTGCCAAATACAGAACTCTATTAAATTTCACCCAAGCTTCCCTTCAATCAGATTATGTCGCCAGCCTTTCGCCCATCCTAGAGGTTCCCTTATCTTCATTTAGATTTGTCCAATCAAAAAACGGTGGCAGTGTATCAGCCACAATGCAGTGTCAGGGACATGTTCACCCATTTTTCGCCCAGTCTTCGCCCGCTTCACCAAACGTCACTCATTTACTGCACGTTCTCACCCGTCGACTCTGAGGTCACGCATAATGTTGGACATAACAATGCCTTGCCGTTCGCCTCGATGAAACATAGCGTAAGCTACCAGCGCTTAGCTAGTACATGTTCGTACAGTGCATGTCAAAATCCATTGTGCCCCTAACATGTTCTCTTTGACCTTTCCTATTCATATCAATTGCTCGCTCGATACATACGACTGTGAATTCCAACAAGAGTGAGGAACAGTGGTTGCTCGTTGATTGGGTACGATAACAACGAGGCTGCGAGATGGCGCCAAACATTGAATTAGGGACAGGGAACACGTACAAGCCGGCTGACATGGAATTCCGAGATGACGAAGACGGGGAATGCTCACAGGCAAATCACAACGACTCGGGGTATCATTCATGGAGCTTAGAAAACTTCCCTTCGATCCATTTCGACGATGCATTCCAAGTGGAAGATTATGACCTTGAAATCGATCCGAGCTTCGAGGCGGGACTACTCTCCGGAAACTTCTTTCGGCCTCCCTCAGCATCGCACACTGCTCCTCCAATCTTGTCTCGACAAAGTGCGATTCAGAGCCTCGAATATCAGCATGATGACCTAGGATTGGAGCACAATCCTCAATCCAGATCTCAAAGACCAGTGAACCATATGGGAGACTTACACGTGAGCAAGAGAAAGAACCAAAAATAACTCCCGAACTAACGGGGAAACAGTTGCCGGGCAGCCTTCTCGGATCACAGATAGATACTGCACTCATTCCTGGCTATGAATCAACACCCTGGACTCAGCACAGTGTTCCTCATGGCGATCCCAAAGGATTTGCAGCGAACACACTTTCGGCAGGATCTGCAACCCATTTTCCATCAGAATTTGATTCTAATGCGTCTCCGAATATCTCTCAAAAAAGCCTGGAGGTCGGCCAGATCGGACATGACTTGGAAATCACTATATCTGGCGCTACGGGACCAAATTCGAAGGCTATCGCTATCATCAGAACTTGGATTGAGGTATCGCCTGAACAACTTCCTTCTGCTGAAGATATTGCCTACTTTTCAAGTTTTGCAAAACTTCCACCGGCAGAAATTAACAAGATTTTCCTCGGGATCTTGGCAGAAAAAGCAATCAAGGGTTCACGAGGATCCAAAGGAGCTGCCACAAATGATATAAAGCCTTTGGTACCAAATGTCCCATCTTCGCGCAGCCAAAGGGTCGTACTTGCAAATTCAGATGCCCTTCTTCGTGCTGGGGAATGGGTCAGCCAGCAAATTACTATCTGCAAGACTCCAATAGAGCATTCTGTGATGGCTCAATCAAAACGCCCTCGCGTTTCATATCCTTGCTCTTTTTGTGGACGGATTTTCTCCACGAAGGACGCTTGGAGAAGGCATGAGGAGTTGCGATGCCCTCAGGAAGGGTGGCTCTGCAATCTTGACACCATTGTCCAAATTGGACAAAGTTCTCAGTGCACTCACTGCAATGCGGAAGATCCAGATATGGATCATTTTCACATTGAACACCCCGAGTATACAAAGTCAGGGCCCTGTTGCAGACAGCCGTTCAGTCGTAGGGTATTCAAACGGAGGGATGTATTTGTAAGTCACCTCGAGAAGGTGCATCCAAGCATTCCTTTGCAGCTTCACAATGAGATAGTTGCTCGAAGCCATTTCGCTGTCCCCACGACCTTCGATGAGAATTGTACAATTTGCCGATCACCAGAATCGTATAAATTCCGAGACTGGGAAGACAGAATTACCCACCTGGCCCATCACTTCAAAAAGATGGCGCCCGGTCAGCCAGAACGTGACCGCCATGACAAGGACGACGAAGGGAAAGATGAAAGCGATGAGGAAGATGACGATACAGACCCTAAGCCTCCAAGAAAAAGAGTACTCAAGTCTCAACTCAATTGGAGTGGGAATACTGCAGATAAGAAGGTATGGCTGGAAGCCTCAAGTTGCAAGAACCCCACTAATTTCTGGCAGACTTCTTCCCCTGGAACGGTCTCTGATAGACAAGTTCACCCAGAGCTGTTCTCATCCGCTCTCAAAGAACAACTCGCAAATGCCTCTGTGGAATGGCCACCATCTTCAACGCACTGTTTCATCCCACAAGACACGTTCAAGCATCTACTGAAGAGGCATGCTGTTCTCGATGAGTTGGAACATTCTTTGGGCGACGACTATTTAGCATTGGGCGAGAAACGCTATGAGATTGTCGACTTCGTGATGGAACGTGCTGCGAAGCTATTTGCCATCCTGACCTTAATTGGGAAATGTAAGTCAATCTTAGACTTTATGGTGGAAGGTATTTCAGACATCGACCTGCCTTTCCAACTGAGCAACACCAAGAGCAGTGAGAACCTTCTCGCATCGCACAATTCTGCACGAACAATTCGTATCTTTACAGAGTGGTCAAACTGGGATCTTCAAGAGTTATCTCGCTTTCAGTGGTCCTTATTGGCTCCTGTGTTTGAACTGGGGCATAATTCAAAGCATTACGATTTCCAGAGCAACAGTATCCTTCCGTTCGTCGGTGATGATGAGGGCAGCAGGAAAACCGGTGGTTATGGTTCGGTCTGGCGTGTAAAAATTCATCCCGCACACCAAAGATGGAATGGAGATCTTGAAACTGAAAAGGTAACTCAATTCATCTTGTAAGGCGGACTCTTTACTAATGTAGACAGCTCGGTCGTCATCAAGTCGCGATAAAGAAGCTTCACTCCGCCGACAAGAGATCCTTCGAACTCGAGCGCGATGCGTTAAAAGCTTTCAACTTCAGAACAAGCTCCCATCTTGTCAAGCTTTTAGCAACTTACACATTCAAGGAACATTATCACTTCATCTTCCCATGGGCTGACGGCACTCTGCGTTCATATTGGCAGCGAGTCAGAGAGCCAAGACTTGTTCCAGATCAAGAAGAATATGTCTCGTGGATGGCGAAGCAATGCAAGGGAATTGCCGATGCAATTTTCACAATTCACGAATACAAGACAGCCACAGACAATACGGATGACTCGCCTGAGTCGAGCGCAAAGTTGGAAGATGGAGTTGAATGGTACGGGCGTCATGGAGACCTCAAGCCCGAAAATATTTTATGGTTCAAAGACCAAGAATCAGGTGACTCCGAGGCCACGACCAACGGCCGCTTAGCGATTGCTGATTTCGGCCTCACACGATTTCATAAAGAAGAGTCAAGATCGAACGTGGACCCAGCGAGCATTGCGGGCTCACCAACTTATAGGCCTCCCGAGTGTGATCTCCGCTTACCAGTCTCACGAGCATATGACATCTGGTCCCTTGGGTGCGTTTACCTTGAATTTATCACCTGGTACATCCATGGTTGGCAAGGCGTCGAGAATTTCGAGCGTGCCAGATCTGTGGATATTGGTGGCACACGAGATTTCAAATTCTATACCATCCTTGGCTACAAACATAGCAATAGGCGATCAGCAGTTTTGAGACCATCCGTCACGCAGTGGATTGAACAGCTTCGGGAAAATCCTTCGAGTACGTCTTACATCAAAGATTTTTTGACACTGGTGCAGTATAGTCTGTTGGTCCCAGATCCTAAACACAGGATGCGTGCAAAGGATATAGTTGCAGAACTCTCAAAGATGCTAGAGCGATCACGGAGTGATTCAGGGTACATATCATTGAGAGGTCAGTGCCACAATTTGAAGAACAGTGATCCTGGAGATGACCCTCGAAAACGTCATCTGCGTACAACCCAAGGCCGAAATCGAAATACAGCAGCAGTGGATTTCGGCGGAAGAACAGCACTCCAAGCAGCGGCAGGAGGAGGCCTCGTTGAAGCCCTTCTCTCACGTGGAACTGCTGATGAAGGTGTGCATTCTGCTCTTGTCACCGCGATTGGCTACGTGATACAGGGTGTTGCTTCACCAGAACTGCTGGAGCTGCTTCTGAGCCACGATGCGGACGTGAACTTCGATCACGGCAAAGCTCTCCAACTCGTTGCTGAAAGTGCACGAGAGGATCTTCTCGAAATGCTACTACGGAAAAACCCAAGCTCGCACTCAATCTATATGAGTTTGCAAACTGCATTAAGAGTTGGCCACGAGGAGGAGATAGTCTTTCATTTTTTCATGTTGGCCACTGAGAATGAGTTTGTCCAAGAAAAACCGGATGTCAACAACTATTCAGACCTTGGTTATCCATTACTGTTCTATTGTCTCAGCAACTATCCAGCGTCAGCCCGTTTAGCAAGAAAAGTATGCGAGCTCAACGCGGACTTGTCAGCAACCCTTGATTGGGACATGTTCGAAAATGAGTATGACGACCCGCTTTCCGATGGTTTGACTCCTCTTTTGATTGCTTTGGAGAAGGGTTGTTCAGATGATGTGATAAGCGTCCTGCTTGACTATGGAGGTGAGTTTGGGGAAATCCTTTTCAACAACCTACCGTGTCCATGCTAACTTGCCTCCAGCGGAAATCAACTTTCCTACAGAGCAGTATCAGGTCAGCCCGCTCATGACTGCTGCAGGGAAAGGAAGAACATCAGTAGTATCAACTCTGATCGACCGTGGTGCCAGTGTAATCCAGAAAGACTCTCGCGACCGAACACCTTTGTGTCATGCCGCTCGCAATGGTGATTTGTCAACTATAAGGTCTATACTGAAGAAGAATCCCGCACGCAACGATGGCAGTCTTCATGAGGCGGCAAGGGAGCTTCACGCCGATGCGGTTAAATTACTTGTCAAAGCCGGCCACGACATACACTTTCCATCGTCGAAGCATGGGGGACGTAGTCCATTGTGTGAACTATGCCTTGTCTGCAGGAGGGCCTCTCAGGACCCGGTCGGCCTCCAGAGAACTCTCACTGAACTGACTACTGCTAAAGCCGATCCTCTGAGGAAGTCTCGTGGCAGAACGGCTCTCTTTATGGCGATGGAAAACGAAAACCCAATCCCCGTTGTTACAGCCCTGATCGAAGCATGCTTGTGGAAGGATCTGAATGATCCACAAAATATTTATGAAGAAGGAGACTACTTCTACTCGCCCACAATGTACATCAAGAGAGGTAGAATTCAACAACCTGAAGCCACTCAAATGCACTTACTGGAGAAGCTCCAAGACTTCAGCGCAACCGACAGGTACTATGCCAAAGAGCGCATGCAGCAGCCCAGAGATGCTATCGGAATGCCACAACGGTTACAGGATTTGGACCACAAGAAATGGATACGAACAACTCGAATCGAAGAGGAGGAGGAAGATTTCGAACGCAAGCTCAAGAGAGCAGACCAAGAGGCGGCCAATCGGCAGATACTTAGTCAGAGACAACATTTGATGCTGATGGAGCAGCGCGAAAACATCGGACAGCAGCAGTCTATGCATACACTCGACACTCATCTCCTCGGCATGAAGCTGAAAGACAGAGAACATGGCATAGGACTCATGCACCAAGAAGAGCTCTACGACCGACGTTTGGGCGAGATGGCATCTGGAAATGTGATGAAGCTGAACATTGAGACTGCACAACACCAGGCAAAGTTTGGCATGCAGCAACAAAGTCGGCAAGCCCAGTTACAGCACGATGGTCTGACCCAAGAACAAAAGTTGAGCTACCTTGGTCAAGAACAAGGCATGCAGTACTCCAGTCTCGAAGCACAACAGGACCTCAGACTGGAGGGTAAGTCAAGCGAAGCGGAACTCAAACGGCAGCAGCAGCAGGATGAGCTCAGGTACAGAGAATCAAGGAGCGGTGTAGATAGGGGCGATCTCGACCACAGACTACAGCATGCTAATCAGATGAATACTGGTAAAATTCAGGCGAATCGCGAACTATCGGATATGGAGTACAATGCAAGGCGAAACAAGAATCTCCTCGAGGACGAGAACCGTCAGTCGCAATTGCAACATCAATACGCAACCGACGAACGGAAAATCAGCACTCAAGGCGCTCTGAACCAGCATGAATACGCTCGAAACCAAGACCAGATCAACACACTCAGGAATAAGGGTCAGATTGAAATTGGAACTCGTGCAGCAGTGGGTCAGATTGAAACCGACACGATGCACAACAAGCTGCAGATGACGCAACAAGATCGCAGTCACAAGATTGCAGTAGAACAGCAGCTGGGACGGGTCCAAAACCAGAACCTGGCAGAGAAATTCCAGATCACCCAGGAAGATCGCCACAACCAGTTGGAAACAGAAAGCAGAATGGGGCAGATCAAAGTTCAAAACTTGCAAGGCCAACTTGGTACCAAGCTGCACTACCAGAAAGCTTCAAACCAGGAGAGGCTAGGCTTTCAGCGACAATTTGACCATCAAACATTGCAGACTCTTCAGACCAAGGGAAATATTGAGAACAGCACTCTTGCAACCAAGGGCAAGATTGAGAACAGCACGGCATATCAGAGAGCGAACATCAATTTAGAGTACCAGCAACGCAGTGAGAATATGAAGTTAGGGCAGCAGAGGGCAACAGAGCAGATTAAGGCTGCAGGCAACCGCTTCCGGCATCAGGATAATTTGAATTTTAAGCAGCTTGGTGGGTAAGAAAGTTTGTAGCTTGGACAGTTACGGTCTCGTTTGCTTGTTTTGGTATTGACTTGCTCTTGACTTCGTTTTAATTAGTTCACGAATGGGATGACATGAATAATCACTTAGTCTTAACTTGCGTGAATTCGGGTCCAGCGCTGGCAATGCATCAGTGGGTGTAGGAATTTATTACCTAATTATAGGGTATTACAACGATTGAAGAGCTGGATCACAGTGATTCCCGGTGCTCAGACCACCGTGTTCCGGGGAATTTTTCTTTGTCATGCCCCGCCCCCTTTTTAAGCGAGTTGCTGATCCAGCGAGGCTGCACTCATGGCGATTCCCCTGAACCGAGACTGGCGCAAACAACGCAATAAAACATGAAGATAATTTATTAGAGAATCAGATTTCAACATGTATACAATGTGAGAATTCAGCACGGAAATGGAACAGGCAAGTGTTAGTAATACCATAAAGGACCAATTAAAAGTCCAGAATTATATTTTATAGTGGTTAGACAAGGCTTGAGGAATGTCGAGAAGACTTACCAGTAGGTTGCACAAAATTTCCTCCAAAGGCTCGTTTCTCTCGCTGACTTCAATTCTGTATTCATCCTCGTCCAACTTAAGGGACTCCATTGCAACCTTCCTTCGGTCGAGAGACTCACCTGTAAGAGGTACCAAATCTCCCTCAGACATTTCTCGCATGGCACGTAACTTCCATGAGAAATGCAGTGTAGCTTGGGTGATCCTGGCATGTATAGATATGACTTCTTCCACTGGGCTCTAGACCTGGGGCTCTATGACCGCAAAATATGTGATATATCACTACATGCCTGAATGAAATCGCCATAATGAGAGTAGTTGTGGGAGTTTGGTAATTCTTGGAAGCCTGAGGAATGTCGAGAACTTTAAAAGAGAAGCGACAGTCGAGGAAGAATGAATGGAGCAGCTGAGACCCAGAGTTCCACGTCCAGTGCCATAAGAGAGATTTAAAACTATTGACCAGAAAATGAATGTATGAGACAATGCAACACAACCGTTCAAGAGAATAAAGAATAGAATGATCTGGCGGGTTATGGGGTTCGTGGAATCTCTATCAAAGAAATCAGATAAACAACAATAGAGTGAGGGAGGTTCTTTTTTGACACAAAAGTTATGGAATTCGATTTGTTCTCAACTTAGGGGCGAAGATAATACACTGTTAAGAGTGCAAAGGTCGGGATCACTCGAGTATGTTCTACATTATTTACCTATACTCAACAAATTTGATGCAGCAAAAGATGGAAATTAAAAAAAATTAAATTGGTGACGTGCCACGTGGAAGGGAGTCAAGGAGTGTTGCTTTGCAGTAAATAGTTATGAGCTTAGCATTTATTAACTGAGAGGGTCTGCCCCAGAGTTAGTTGGCATTTTTAGTTCTACGTTGCTTGCAATGTTGTGTCATTTTCTCCTCAAGTCTGCAATTTGGCAGTGCTACACGAAGGATGGCTGATATATCGAGAAGAAACTTTCTCAAGGTTGAGGGGCTAAGGCAGTGATTCGGAAACCTTCTCTCGTAGTTGATCCGCAAAATATCCTCCAACTCTTTGAGCATGTGGATAGCGCATGAAATACCATCAATATACTCAGAATTTCTCGCTCACCAGTGAGCTTCTTGCAATAAATCTACTTGAGTCAGGAGTTTATCGTTTGAGAACATGTAATCAATGTCCTCTGGTACCTCAAGAATGGCATCATCAAGTCGTTCCTGCCGTGCGTCCAGATTGCCGTTCGGTCCAAGGAATACTTCAGTACTTTTTCCAGGTTCCCACGGAGAGCTTGTCGCCGCTGAGCCTTGTCGTAAGTCAAGCGTTCTGGAGAAAATACTGCAAAGATATGCTTCTTCAGGCTCATTCTTTTGATTCAGCTCAGCACGAAACTTGTCGCCTTCAGCCTGTAGAAGTTTGAAATCTGCTAGGGCTTGGTTTCTATTGCTTTGGGGAAGTTGAGGCGAGCCGTACATGCAATCAGGGCACTTGGCGTTCACTAATCTGTAATGATCGGGCTGATCCATGCAGCCACATTCATTTCTGCATTTCTCAGCGATTGACACTAGAATAGTGTACCCACACTTGGCGTGATAGAGAAAACTACTGACTTGACACATTTTGAAGACTCCGAGTGGAAAATTTCTGATCTTTTGGGTTGGAGTTGGGGTAAATGTTTGGTTGGGAGAGCATTGAGGAGCTATGAGTATCGGAGATATAATTATCAAAGCTGTAAATGCTGGGTGATCCGTAGAACTGGGAACCTCAATGTAATCACCGCAATGCCGTCGTTCTGTAATAAGAAAGATGATAACGTAGTGAGGGAGCCGTTGAAAGAGTCTTTGTTCAAATCTTCTTATTGTAAGCAACAAACAGTTCGTCTTCTTTTCCTCAAAGGACTCGTTTTAATCTTACCTGCCAACCAATGAACCTTACAAGACCAATAAACCGAAATTGAGACAGTGACTATGTGTCACGTGCCTGAAGAGATAAGCCCAATAGCCGAGGCGAGAAAAGGGCTCTTTTTCGGATCGCCTTCCGTCCATTCAGGAATCTTGCATTTCTGAATTTTGCAAATCTGCCTATCAATCTGGCTGATGAGGCTGTAGTGCAGTAGCTCAGCATCGCAGCCTCACTGTGACCAAACGAATTTTCGTGAGTGTTCGGCCACCCAAACAAGACTAGCGCACTGCACGGACCAAGCTGCTCTCACAGTACTTAGCAGCACCTCTTCAGCCTTACACGATCTTGATTCTTTAACCATCACTCTTAACCTCCAATCTTCAACTTTCGACCTTCAACATGGCCGTGATGAAGGGTCCTGTCGCCTCTCCCGTCAGCGGCAGTGCTAGCGCACCTGCTGCTGTCTCTTCACTCTCATGCGACTGGACAAGCTCAGCCTCACTCGTGGCACAGATTCAGGCAGAGAAGCTCATCGTACCCGACGTCGTAGCACAGTGCGCGAATATTTGCCAGGTTGCTTTCAACTCTACCAGTGCACCTGGAGTAAGTTCATCACGAATCCTTCATCTTTTCTACATAGCTAACCCGCTCATCAGGCATTAGCAGGTGAAGGAGTAAGTTACCATCACTTTCGGGTCAGTTTTGACTGGACTCTTGCTGATACTCTCTTAGATTATAATCTCGTACTTTATCCAAGTAGCTCTCGTATGCCTCTTCGGAGCTCTCTTCCCAATCCTCATCTGGCTCTTCAACGTTTTCTCATGGAAAGTTGCTATCCGAAGAACCCCACTCCTCCGCAAGCTCCAGAAATCCGTCTATGAAATCAACGCCTTCTTTAGTATCTCTCTCTTGGTAGCCTCAATTGTCCGTTGGCGTCAGGCCCCTTCGGTCATGGAGACCGTCTTGATCTCTTACGTCGTCTGGACTCAGCTCTTGATCCTCACCACAATGCTGTTCGGCCAACTCTCCGATAACGTGATGAACAAGGCGAATTTGACTTGGCACTGGCAGCTTTATTACTTTGCGATCTGTATTGCTCAGCTGGCCACGAGCTGTGTGGTAGAGGTCCCACACCCAGGCATCTACCAAGACCTGGCGAAGCAGTGCCACAGTCAATACGGCTTCACCAATCTCAGCGCCTTACTTCCGGCATCCGAGAAAGGATTAATGACGTTGAAGTGGGACATTATCGGAGCACTGGGCGGTTTGGCGATTGGTATCATCGGTGGGGTCTTTGCCAAAATGCTTCTGAAATTTACTCCCGCATGGCTGAGGAAACACGGCGAGGTCACCTTCCTGATCACCATTCTGCTGTTGAACATTACCTCGGCTGTCGCCAACGCTGTTGTGACCGGAAACCTTCGTGATACCCTAAGAGAGCTGAGTGGAGATCAACTTCCAGACAATGGCTGGAGTTATGGTCAGATCACTGCCATTCTGCTGTGGGTTCCGTTCTTCTGGGGAATAGCGAAGGAGACTTTCAGTCAGTATTCCGTACTTGGTTTGCTATTGATTCGTGCTAACATCAGACAGGTCATTTGAGAGAAAGAGATCTAGTTGATCAGAACGGATCCGAGATGCAGGCAAAGGGAAATCCATCCGCGGAATTGGATCTTGTGCCACCACCATACACCCCTACTCCCAAGAAAGGCGACGCAACACTGCCTGTCTAGTCGGTTCTAATATCGCTCTTCATTGCATATCGCGTCTAGCTTATGTTACGACTACTTCTGGGAGAGGAAATACGGGAGAGGCCTATTGTTCTTTCAAATTGGCGGCATTCGGTCTCGGCTACGCGGCGTGCGCGAACATCTTTCAGAGAACTACTTGATTTGGTGCGCGGATCATATACGACTTCATGATACACGAGATGAGAGCTGTGGCTGCTGCTGTGGCTTGACGAATGGATCTTTGGTAAAATTGACACAGCTCATGGAGAAGAAAAGAGGAGTGCGGCGGGGTAAAACGCGGGGTTTAGCAAAATCCGCGCCCAGTTCTTCACCCATGATCTATATCCCCGTAGATTTCACGTCCGTCAATGAATACACATGAATGCAATTGAGGATTATGCGTTGAGGGTTGTGTTTTATTCAGCGATATATCCAGATTAAAAGTCATGACCTTACGCCTCAACCCTAACTCCTAACCAACGCCCTGCAATGCCAAAATGTCACAGCATCCTGTCAACCAAGACGGCAATCCTGACGACGACTTCTTTGTTATATCCTGTTCCCAATCTTTTTCATCTCCTTTCCTCCTTCCCTATTTCTTTCCCAAAATGGTTGATCATTGCGTCTTCTTGCCATTCGCGAACTCCTTCTCACTCACAGCAACCGTCGGTCTAGATCTCATCAGCACCATCCCCAAGAACAGCGAAGATAACTTACACAGCAGCAACAATTGGCTTATTCTCATGCCCATGATACGTCTCCCCCATCTCATCCGTCACCCCCTCAACGCCCATCAGCAAAAACGGCATCAAGCCAAACAGTAACAGCACTCCTGCTCCCAGCCCACCAGCCACATAATCCGTCTCCCAGATCCATTCGCTCCAGCCTTTCTCATACATGAAAATCCCGCCCGCCAACTCCGCCACCAGCATAAAGCCTAACGCTAAAATTCCAATGGCCAGCCTGAATCCTCTAACACGCGGGACCTCATAATTCACGACTATGAAGCGCGCCCAGAGCGTGTTGAAAAGTAGGAAGAGGGGTAGCGTGATAAGTTCGGACTGCGGTTGCGTGAGGTGGTTTATGGGCTGTAAGCGTGCGAGGCGGAAGTATGTTATTAAGAGCCCGGAAGAGAACGAGAACGCGAAGTAGAAGAAGGAAAGGCGGATGATGAACAGCGCCAGCGCAATGTCCCACAGCAGTTCAAACACCGAAGTGCTAGTTTCGAAGAGGATCATGTTGAAGGTTGGGTAGTATCTGTGGTGCCCCCTATGACTTGTTCTCGGAGTTGGTGTTGACGACGCTATTGTCGGCGATTTATTTGATTTGATTGTTTGATTTGCGATTTCTGGATGAATTGGTGTTGAATCGGAGGAGAGAGGCATTTTTGTGCGAAAGCGTGGTTTTATGGAGGATAGGGAGCGCGTCATGGTTGTGTCGCTTCACCTTACCATTGAGTGGGCTGACTTGTCACACCACATTAGCAAACGCGTTAGGCACCACGTGAGGAAAACGCCATGCTGATGAGGCGCCGGAAGTAAATGGGCGCACATGACATATATGCGGTGGCGTGAGTGAGCATGTGAAGTCTTTCCGGGCAAGGTGAGTTTTGGAGTTCCGAGATGTTTTGGAGGTTGCAGCTTCCCCCTTTTCTCGGCCCGGGAGAGCGTTTGCCGAAGCGAGGTTCTGTTCAGCAATGAACTTAGTCACAGCGACCCTTAAGTAACAATTGAAAAGGAATCTTGTGTAGAACACTTTCACATTTCACCGTCATTTTCTCATCTCGTCTTGTCGCCTGATCATATCTCGTATCACGTGCTTTCTCATCACTTTCCGCATCTTCCAGCAAACTAACCTCAGCCTCCACCATTCTCTCAGTGATCGTTACAGTACTAGAAAGCAAAGGGGACCTCCCTTTATGTGCCAGCATCCTCTACACCAACTCCAAGCTTTCAAACTTATTCTCCCACTCCTTCGCCAACTCTTCAAAATTTTCCGTTCTGCGCTAGGCCCGCATCCCGACAACAGGAACAAAAGAGACGTTGGAGACCATACCCCGCAAGCCGGTGTTTGCGAGGAAGGGTGCGATGTCAAGGTGTACTGACTGCTTTGCATGAGTGTAGTTCGACGTTGAGGGTGGAGAGGACTTCGAACGAGGTTCGACGGGGCCACTGGGGATGGAGGGGTCGAATGCGAGTTTCTTTGGTGTCGGACCGTCGGTTCTGGGACGGTAAAACATCAAGACTCGTGTATGGGTCGAATAATTGCAAACAAAGCAAGAAGAATGGGAGAGAAAATACAGTAAGTGTTTATGGAACCAGGCGACGCATTGCGTTTGGGGGTTGTAGCCAGCTGTCAAGCTGTCTATTACCTGAAGCGCGCATGAGGGTTGGCCTGGGCTCGTGATTTCAGGCTCTCCGGCTGGGCGAGATACTGTCGTAGCCAGATTGTAACATCGACGTGGACGAATGATCCACCCAACTCACGGCGTGAGAATTTGTAGCGGCGCACAAATTCGAGTATTTTTAAGTATACCTGGATTTCCTGCCGGAGACGAAGTTGCTGTACTAGAGTCGCATGCGAGCCGGATTCAGGAGTTAAGAGTCGACAATGCGAAACACAGAATGCGGAGTACAACTCCAACCATTTCACCAAAATAAATCAGCTGGTGATTGAAATGATGCCCAAAGTTTGAATAGCCAGAAATATTGCAAGTTGCAGGATGCCTTCAAACCCCGATCTTGAGATAAGGTTTGGTGGCTATTTATTGAAACAGGAATTCCCTTCATATCGTACGAACCTGAGGTGTCCCGAGACCCGACGAATGGGTATCACTGGCCTCACAGAATATTTCGAGGAAGTCAATTTTTGATGAAGAAGTTGCCCATGCATTTATCTTCGCTGTTCAATATTCCTTCGACTAAATATAGTTGCAGGGTTTAGCTCTTCTTAAATACAGATTACGGGGAAAAGTCGAAAGCCCTTCTGTCTCACGAGACTTGTCTAAGGCTGTGTGGAAGCTGCTGTGAAAGTTTTGAGCTGTTGCCAAGATTCGATGAATGCTCCGTAAAAAAGGTGTTCCCGGATTGAGAATTTGAGATCGCCAGGTTGGCCCAGAACATCCCTTGGTTTTGGGGAAGTTGCATTGATGAGAGGACCCGGATCCATTCCTGTTTCCTGTAAGATTGTATGACATGGTGTACGAGCTCGGATAAGCCTACTTAGTGACTATTTATATCTGGCTCCGATTTCGATAATTGTGAGTTGCTATCCTTCTTCTTCCCAAATTTCTTTCGATACAGACGCCACGTTAGGAGGGTAGCGGCCAACCCAGTCACGACGGGTGGGATAATCCAATAGTACCAGCTGTAAGGTTGCTTAAACATTGAAAGATTATCGTCTTTCCAGGGCCAATCGGCACCCAGTGAGTTCTTTGGGAAAGTCTGATCTGCCAACCACGCAATTGTGGAAGGCCCTTTCTGCAAAATCTCCTCGCAAGGGTGGGCGTAGATACTCTAGCGCAGTATTAACATTTTGCTCCTTTGGCATGTGAGAGGCGATCCCTACCGAATTATTCGCCTGGCAAAAGGTTACCAAGTTCATCTGATTCTGCATCTTTGCCAGGAAGTTTCCGTTATTTTGTAAGCCAGTTCCTGCAATTGCAAACATTCCAAAGATAATACCAGTAGCCACGAGAAGCCATTGAAGGACTGCGTTACAGATCAAGTGCAAAGGCGTTGTTTGAGAAACCAACTCGTCTCTGATAGCCTGAAGCAATTCCAGCTGTCGAGATGTCTCAGTGTCTCGTTGCGCTCGAAGATCCCAGAGGAGAGTCTCATTCCTGATCAATATTTGCTTGATGTCTATGTCTTCGTCACACTTCCTGCTCGGAAAAGGTGATTCTTCGAAGCCCGGGGATTCGCGACGTGGGTTGGTCGACTGGGCCATTTGGGAAATAGATTACCCCAGTATGGGAAGAGCAGAAAGTCAGAATGAACCCAGAATCCGGGAAGCCGTTCCTTATGGAATGAAAATTCGCGTTGCCGAGGCTGAGCAAGCCACCATATCTCAGCCATGAGAAAATGAGACATGTGGCGCTGAAACCATTTTCAGCTGTGGAAGAATCACAAAAATCAATATCATGAGAATCTAAACATTCGAGCAGACGAGGTTACACGAGAGGATTAAGAGTATTCACGAGTGAAATTTCAAGTTGTTTGTTCACTTGAACCTACCACTTATGAAATTCGAATGACCGATACATCAGAACCAACCTTCTCCAAGTTATCCGCCGGGGGGCGGGCCTGGGGGGTGGACGGTTCGCAATGTGGACTTCTCCAACTGAACGTCACTATATTGCCGCGATTGAGACATGCTACAGCACACCGATCAAATAATTCAACATGCCATCGACATCAAGTATTCACAACGCGCTAGAGTATTTGCAAAGAAACTCTCGACGGCCGACCTTATGGACCGCCGCCGCCACATGATTCTTAAAGTCCATGAAATTCCGAGCGGCTTATTGACTTTAAATGGCCTCAAGGCGAAGCCCTGCCACGCATCCTAAATTCAGACGTCCTCACGCCCTAAGCAACTTTTTGCCCTTTTCCAAAGCATCGATCTCATTCTTCAAGTTCTTCCGGAGCTGCTTGGTGGAAATATCTTCTCCTGCAATGAGATCTAACTGAGTCGCAGATAACTCGCTCACGAAAGCTGTCTCGAAGATTCGCAGCGGTGAGGTTGGTCCTGTCAAGAGGTAGAAATCGACACCTTGCATACATACAGTATCTACGAAGCGTTTTCTTGCAACCTGGTAATATGAATCCAAGATATCATGGATGTCTTGGATGGTGTGTTCCGAATTATCCATGGCCATGGATTGCTTGATCCGGTCAAGCCGGACAATTTGGTTACGCGATTGCCAGGGGGTGGGATCTTTTTGAAGTTCTGTGTGCGTCTCCAACAGCTTCTCTAGGCGGTCTATCCTGCACTTCTGCAGGTTCTCATTGAAGTAGCGATTCGTCGTCAAAGGCGTGCCAAATCGCTCGACTCGGATGATGAACTCCACATGGTCTACGGCCGCTCGATACCTGTCAACAAGTCGCTCTTGCAGCACCGACCACAGGCCGGAACGCACCCCTTCATCAGGGCAGACGTGGGCAAGGGCTTTGCAAGTGAAGTCGTGAACGAAGAACACGATATCGGCTATGTATGTCAAGGTCAGACCTTTCCAGTTCTTTGACTGTTCCTGCCATATTGTAGGCAAGATTGAAGGCCCAATTGTTGCAAGGCCGAAACCTCTCGCCTTCCGGTACTCTTCTCCTATCCACTCGAGGATGTTGCTGTCACTTGGCTCGGGAGCCACTCCGTTCGTCGAGATCAGGTCGGCGAGTTCCGGGTACTCGAGATGAGGATTCTCAGCGCCCGCTTCCGACCCATTTGAGGACATAAAACCGGAGGCTGGGGATTTGGTTGCCTCATCCTCTCCATCACCCGATTCAAAGTCGACAGTATGCCCTAGTGTCTCGATATCTTTTGCGAAGCGCTCCATGCGTTCGACAGCCAATGTGGCAATCCTGAGCTCAGGAATGCTTCCGAACACCGTATGGCGAGAATAGTACGCATCCAAGGCGCAGTTCGCCACATCCTGGAAGTTGTGTGACATTTCGAGCAAGAAACGGCGCTGCTGGTCCGCCGATTCACGATCTGCACCGAGGTCCTCGAGATGCTTGCGGCTGGTCGAGAGCCTTTGAAAAATCTGGGCTTGGACCTTTGGGAACTCTCGGCGTGTAATACTGACGAGCAGCTCCTGTAGACGCCTCTGGAGTGCCGGTGTTCCCACCCGATCTCGGTCCAACCTGGACCAGGGTTCCGTTGAGAAGAAGTCCTTCTCCGTCCTGTGGCGCGTGTCGGCATCGCTTGAGAGCTCGCTCTGGCCCCTATTTCGGACAATGCAATATCCAAGACGGAGCGGGTTACGCTTTCCCTCCACGAGGCTCACCACATTTTCTTCCCCACCTTTGTCTATCAGGTCGGGTTTTGTGAGGACACCTAGCGTCCGGAGGCCTTTAGGGTCTAACTTCTTAGCTATGGATAAGATCTCCTGAGTAGCAATGTCTGTGTTACTGGGGATGACTGCAAGAATGATAGTCCTCTCGTCTTTGATATGGTGCATCATCATCCTTCTCACCAAATCCATGTCGTTCACTGTTGTTACACCCTCCGTCGGCGTTCTGAAGATGCCCGGGATATCGATGATGCTTAAGTTCTGTTTATCTGGGCCACAAAGCTCTATGCTGAGGATGTCATCGCTGAAGGTGGCTTGACCCGATCCGAGACATTGGCCGGGGCCGGGGATACCCATCAGTTTGCAGACCTGCGGTGACAGAAGTCAGTCGAGTGGTGCTTGGAGTACTATGGCAGACGACGAACCGCGTGAAGGATGTCAAGAAACTCCTTGCTAGTCAGAACTGACAGCCCGTCCTTCACATAGCCTCGGAGCTTGTTCGCTTCTTGGGGGCTTCGATCGGGCCCTGGGATGATGGAGACTTTGATGCTCGTCGTGGAGCCACGCCGGAAGATGATCTGCGTTACGAATCTAGTGCATAACCCACTGTCTCGTGGGAATGGGAGCTCAGAGAAGCTTTCAAGAACGGAACTCTTGCCACTACGACAGTCAGCAGAGGAGTTTTGGAATCTAACCAACTATACCTCGACTGATCTCCCACTACGGCAAGCTGTTCGAATCCAGTTGTCAGCGAGGAATACCATACAAGATACGCCTCTTACCTGCGGTAGGGCAACATAGTTTGACATTCCGAGCCCGCGTAACCCATCGATGATATCTAGCTGCGCTGGACTTACCAAATTCATCGCGGTGTCAGCCATAGCACTGATAGCAGCAATGAGGATTCGTGCAAGGAAACTAAACAGGTCAGTATACCGGAAGGAACTTAGATGAGATTTACAACCTCCCCATCCGCACTTGTCTGCGAGCCTTATACCATTTTCTTAGAAGAGCACCATAGAAGAAAGGGCCCACCCCCACCGAGCGCCGCGAGTTAGGCAGCTTCAATAGAGAAGTGTCATCCACACAGATCCGGATGACGCTGCATCTTGCCAGCGGAGCAATATCGCAGGTCCTGCTGGCGGCTCAAAAGAAAAAGAGTAAGGCAATCGGATCATCAACCGCTCAGACCGGTTCCCTTGCAGGAACTGATGATAGGATGCGGCTGCCTGGGGGGGTTGGAATCGACCACTCCGGACCCTGCGTGCTTCTTATGCAGGAGGCCTCCTGCAGGGCAAAAAGTCGTGAATCAGAACTAGCAATTGGAGGTGGCAATCAATCATAGATCGTATTCGCATCTCCCTCGACAGAGTCTTGCAATAACACCTACCGTCTAAAGCCAGCTGATATAGGTAACTGCAAGTCCAGTACGCTTCGTCGGTAACCACGTGGCCAGCACTGGAACATTGCCCAACCTGATAACAGGATAATTATCCCGCAGTCGTAGCAGTAGGCATGCAAGCTCTCGCGTTGGTGGGCTTCAAGAGATGACTTCTGTGTGAAGCGCTGCCTGCACTCGGGACAGGGGTATTGGTCGATGGGGGATAGGCGGGCTTCGAGCATGCTTCGTGGTTGTCAGAGGGATCGCAGCAGGTGCAGGGGTCGAGGACTCAGCAACCTCCCTGGAAATACTCCCCTCACTTTTAGGTAAACAATAAGGGAGGAAGAATTTTTTATAACATTTGTGTGATTCATGGCGTTCGTTATATATTGCCAATTTAGGTTGTGTTCTTCTGACCTTTTCCGGATTATCATCTTTGGGACCGGGGTGAGGTTGGAAGGGCGATCAGGAGCATCTGAAATACAATTACGCAAAACCCCTCAATGGAACTCTACAATATTCAGGCTGCCAGGTATAAGCATAATGATAATAAATTTGATAAAGTAAAGTAGTCGGGTTGTTCACTTCATTACGCACTTTTCCCGGTAAAGCCTGTGCTTATAGTGTACTGGGCCTGGAATCACAGCATACCTCATAACTTTGTTGTCGGCACGGCAAAACTCCGGGCCGACCATGACGCTAGGCATGAACTTCAACCTTGCCTTTAAACGTGCACATCTCAATCATCACAAATATATGCCGGTTCAACATTGGTCTTTGCTTCAACAACTCGCAAATAATGATTATAGGCTTTCGCATAAGCCATGGCAAGCATCGCAGGGACAGATGTAGAGATATTGGTGCACACCACCGCGCCGAGCAGGGGGCGGGATGATACTCGATACCGCGCTCTTGCTCGAGCATACATAAGATTCCAACCCGAAACACATCAACGACTAGAAGAGGAGTCTGCCAGCAATGAGGTTGATGTCTTGGGTGGACAGGCGCCGAGTCAGCTGCAAGGAGACCTACTGCAATCAACACAAGAAGAGCGGGAATCAGCCGCCTCATATCGCCCCGACGAGGATGAGGATGCCAGTACTGGACGGCGAACTTCTCTCCAAAGCGAGATTCTAGACCTCTCAAGCCACGCTCACTCGCTGCAATCACCGATGCTCTCCTTCAACAGCGTCCAAGACAATATCGATTCTCCCGTCTTTCAAGGCCTGGTCACACGTGACGAGCCAGTCTCTGGACTTGGACAAATCCAGCGAACTCAGGACTCGTCGGACTCATGGCGGCATTCACGGAGTAGTATTGCTGATTCTCAACCCGAGAACAATATATCGGTGCCCGAATTTATCTCCCCTTCGCGGATTCTCAAGCTTTACCTTCCGACACATGGCAGTGCCGAGGAGCCTTCGCGACAACTAGGAGGTAGACAACATTCGGATCCTGAGACAAGCACCGGGAGCATATCTACTAGCCAAGTGCCGTTATCAGATTCGCTCGAAAGTAGCAGAGTTCTTTCCTCCCCATCTCCAAACAAGTGGACCAGGAAGATTGCCGATCAAGGTCCCGAGAATCGAAGTCACGATACTCCCTCTATACAGGATCCCGATCTTGGTTTGAAGAGAAAGTGGCCCGAATCAAGCTCTGGGGAGATTCGCACAACCTCCGCGCCGCCGAGGACTATGGATGACTCCACAATACCTTCAGACAAGCATCCTATTAGCCTGCTCACCAGTCCCCGGAAACGGCAACGTATCGATGTTTCAAGCTCTGAGAATATCGGAATAACCACCAGTCTACCCTCCAGTCAAATCATTAGGGCTGTAAGATCGAGTCCACCCAGCACAGATAGACCTTCCCCTTGGGCGAACCTTCTCGAAGTACGCCCAGCCCCACCTCCCACATCCACTGAGGACCTGACACCAGTGATGTTCATCACGGATACTCTGCACCAGCTGGCCTCGAAGATGCCTGCTGCACGTCTCTTTCGTCCTGTTGTGGTGACTCGGGAATTAAGACCAATGGAACGGGGTCACTGGCTACTTGATTGTGATAGCTGGGACGAAGACCTTCGAAGAAGATGCTGGAATTTCCTTGGGGACCGCATTGGAAAGAATCTGGTTGGATGGGGAGTATGGTGTGTCAGGGATGCAGAATATTCGGCGATTCGAGTCTACTGCTGGGGCATCATAGTGGATTATATATACCTGCTCTTGTACCTTGCCAGTGAGGGCAAGATCAAGAAGATTGGTGCCAGTTGGATAGGTGGCGATGGAAATGTTATTATTAAAATGCCATCATGATCACGATTTGTCTTCTGTATTGAACAGTGGGCTCTTACTCCATATGTTAGGTCGGTTTCCATTTAGAAATATTCGTTTGCTGCAGGCTTGGTGGCTAACTAGCATACAGTCCACCAAACTTCCGTCTCAGTATACTCGACACAGATCAGCCATCACCGGGTTCATCGATAAACGTGTGCTTGGTCTTACTCAAAGCAAGATCGTTCTGGCTTTGGCTCAACGCTAGACCCGCTGTGATTTCTTCACGTGTCCCAACGTTCCTCGCAACACCGGCCCCCGAAACGCTTTTTCTTGGAATTTGATTCCGATTATCCGTCGAGAAAATCAGCTTTGGATTTAGACTCGCCTCATGATCGGCTTTTGGATCGTGGACTGAGCCGTCCTTCGGCTCCAGGAGCGCTTTCACAGCAGCGTTGAATTGATGTCTCCAATGTCGCTGATACCACCAACCCACATAACAGGTGACGATCATCAAGACGATGGACGCGATTCCAGTGGGTACCCAGAAGTTGGTCGCGAGTCGGATGGCCTCCGCAGTGTTAGTGGAGATGTCTAGAGGATAGTCTCCCCTCGACCAGAACGAAATGGGTATTGAACAGAGGCAGTTTCGGTACACGCCCAGGAGTTGAAAAAACGTCCCGAAAACAGCCGTAAACATGGAAACACAGAAATTGAAACCGAGTAGGAATCCCATTATGGTTGGGCAGTTTTTTCTGGGTTTGGTGACGTACTCGACCACTTCGACACCAGATCGCTCTCCACTCGTCGAGGACCCATTGTCCTTGCATTTCTCGGTCATTGATCTCTTTTCGGTGTACGTTCCAAAAGGTAACCATGCAACATGCTTCGTCCAAACCAAGGGCGTGATGAAGTCGAACAACCAAATCATTCCGAGCCACACCTGGAAGACGAAGTACAGCAGGAAAGTAAGGCTTCTGCAAGCGAGTCCGATGGTTGGGGTATAGTAACTCGTAATAAATGCAAGAACGAACGGAAGCACCATCAGCCCCCCGCTGATGACAAACATCCAGATCCAATCCCAAAGATCAAAGTGGAATTCTCCCTTGCCATGTCGAGCAACATATTTGCCTCTTCCTTCAGCATCCTTCGAAGTCGGGGACGCTCCGTATCGGAAGAACAGCTCATCGATCCATATTTTTTTGTTCTTGCCTCTCGCCCACATATCAACCGGGACGTACACACTGTGGTAGTACAACAGATAGAATTTGCGAAACCCCTGTCGAACTTTCATGTCCCTTTCTTCCCAAGGTCCTCCTTTCTCGCTGGATACAATAATATCCAGCGTATTGGGGTTATTCCCTGCTAACAAGCAACCAGCAACGATGGCAACATGAGGAATTGTCATCCTGTCATCGAATTAGTATGGAGTCTTGCTGCTTTCTGATGAGAGTTCAGGAGCTGAGGAGCCAAGCTCTCGAGACAGGAATGGTATGCCGGCTCCCGTGAAGCTCCCAGGCTCCCAGCTCCCACAGAAGAAACAGCAATTCGTTATGGAAAGAAGCTTACCACCACATTCCGAAAGCAAGGGCGTGTGAAGTATCGTTATCCCCGAGGACGCTGAGATTGCTTTTTACGCCAAACAGAAAGGATCCTACGAAGAAGACGATTGGAGCTCCAACTGTTGCTCCGAAGCTTGCCTGGCAATTTAACATTCCCTTCAATCTTGTATCGGTGATCTTGCGATAATCCGAGTTGAGGATCATCTGTTTATCTACCTCTGTGTCCGTTTCTCTAGCCGAGGCAGGTTCAATGCGACTATTTGTTGTCGAATCTTCCTTCTCGTTCGAGCCACCTACGTTGACCCACCGGTGCCTTGGCGGCTTGACCAAATGGTAAACGTCTTTCCACACGCTTCGTGGCTTTTCAGGCTCGTCTTCTATGTCGCCCTTTTCTGGCAACCGGAGATTTCCAACGAGAATCGCATACAGCTGATGAATTCTCTTGTAAAACACTTCCCTTTCCGAAGTTCGGTCTCTCGGGCTCCTCGGCAAGTTTCCATCCGCCTCCTTCGTCGAACACTTCTCTTCGGCCTTCAACTCGTGCAAAATGCTCCTTATGACCTTCCTGTCTAGCGAGGCCTCATAAAGACCGCTCAAAATCATGGGTGCAGCCGCCGAGAACACCACCGACACCCAAATGAGGGTGTTTACCAGAGCTATCCCAGCGGCGAATGTGGCTCTGAACAACATGAGGAGGAACGTCTTTTGTACAATAATGAACAGCTTGAACAGCTGGATGCTTAATGGAACGACGCCATGCTTGCCAGACCCTCCTTCTCGGGTTTCTTTCTCAATCCAGTTTCTCAGGCGCTCTAACTTCCGATTCTTGAAGAAGATTGTGAGGAGGAAATGAAGGACGAACGCGAGCTCGACCAGAACGTCTGTCGAAGCAGGCAATAGTTCATCAAAGTGATCCTTGAAGAACCCATCCCAAATCCCGATCATCGATTTTCGAGGTACGTTCAAACAGAACACCGCTGCTGGCAAGATAAAACCTACGAATGGCTGGACCCATTGACTCAGAGCCGTATTCGTTGACTTCTCCCAACCACCGCAGTTCTTTTTGCACCATGAATACGGTACGAGGACAGGTTGGGCTCCGGATTTGTCGCCATTATAACTTGCACCGCATGGAAACTGCGACTGGCTCAGATTTATGGGAGGGAAATCGATGTAACCTTGATCCTTGTTTGGATTTTGAATTGGTTGTCCATTTTGTAGAACATATGACTCGCTCACAGCTTGCAAACAACATCGTGTGCTATTCCGGCCTCCATTATACGGGGAATGTTTGAGAGGAGCTGTGTACAATGAATCGAGTTGTGGAAACGCTTGCGACAGATTCGAGTAGTGAGCTGATTGATTGAATCCAGACTGACTGCGAACTGAACCAAGGTTGCAGAGAAGGAATAACAGGGGGAACCTCTGGTATGGCTGAATCTGAGCCATCCTGCTCCTTCTGGAACTCGTTCAATTCATTCAAAGTACCAAGGTTGAGAAGTGTGGTAACTCGAGGTTGAAAGATGAGGATACAAATCCCAAAGGTGAAGAAGCGTCATCGCGCAAAGGTAGCAGAAACCAGAAGCAGGCAAGAAGGAGAATCGCCAGATAAACTTCTTCCCAAACACGCCCCGCCGCTGCCAAGTCCGGACCGACTGTGGCCTCCCTCTCGACCCCAGCAAAGATCAACCCTATCCGAATCTATTCAACAAGGGAGCTTCCGAGTGCCGCAATTTCTCACCTGAGCACAACGATCAGGAAGGTCTAATCTCCACTCAAAAGCGGTGATCGTTCGCTTTCCGGTTAGCCGCATGCACAATGCCACACGGCCTATAAATACCCCAGATTCAGGAGTTCATGCAACATCATATTCCGCATCCAGCCGTGGTGAGGTGTATCTGCGCAACGCGAGATTCCGACTCTGCTGCACGTCAGACGAGGTGCAGCAACAATCTCCTGATACTTTCCACTCGCGGAAAGGGAAACTAAGCGTATCACAATACCCGTCGTAACTTTCCAATATTCCAGTCTCCATTCTGGTAGACGCCCAAAAGCTTATGTGTGCTAACATTGGCCCCACCCCCACAACTTTGGCTCCAGCAACCCACAATCTCAATACCAGCAAATCATGGCGCGAGAAGGCGAATTCGATAATTCGATCCATGTGTTTCAGGTGCGGTGGGCTCGTGGCGGGTTGCAGCAGCGGCGGGAACAACGGCCACTAAAATGGCAAACGGGATGGAGGGTGGCGTCTTGGGGGCCGCTGAAGATCCCGATACGGGGTGAGATTCAAGGCGCACGACCACCCGAATGGAAACAGAGAAAAGGAACAGAGAACAGAGAGCATTACGTGAGTGCATGATGCATGCGTGGGGTTTCCAATTGATAGCTTTCATTGGTCTGATATCTTCCAAGTCTAATGCCACGATTCGTGGATTCCCAATTTCAGATCCAGTCGTTGGATCATTTTGCTTTTCAAATTACATATTCTTTTTCTTCGGTACTCAACTATGGCAGGTCTCTTGAAGTCCCATTCTCCATCGAGCACTCACCATTCAAAGGAGAGATTCAACCTCGTTTTCGTTGCTCCAGCACTGAGGGCCCAGCTGCTTACTGAATGTCATCTCATTTCCAGCATTCACATTGGTGGCGCCAGACTTCAACAGATAGGGGCGAAATTCCTCAGTATCCCATTGGCATCATGCTATATTATTACCTACTTTCTCGGACTTGCGCGTTATTACTTGATATTTGAGGTTTCTTCGGATGTTCAAGCGGTCAAATCTTCGCGAGTCTCCTCGTGGAGTGACATCCAATTGGTATTTCCTTGTTGTACCGGAGACGAGGTTATTTTGACAATATACTCCCAAACCATTTTCCAATCCCTTATACACATTTGCACCAACCTCCTCAACTCCAGACTCATTGCCTCAACATCACAACTTCGCCTTCTCCTGATCCTTCAAAGCACCACTAACCGACCCCTTACTACCCCCCTTCCCCGCAGCCTCCAAAGCCCACCCACTAACCCCCATCATCCTCTCACTCTCCAACAAAAAGATCATAAAGCCCTCCATCCCCACCTTCTCCGGCCTCAACTCTTGTTTCCTTGCCTGCTCGTGCGTCCTCCTGTCCATACCATGCGGCACCATCGCCCCATTTAACGTCGCCCCAAACGGCCCAAACCCCTCCCACTTATTCCACACACTCTCCTCCTCCTGACTATTAATAACCACACCAGCAAACTCACTCATCGCATTCCTATGAAAGTATGGCGGCCGATACGTACCCTCCATAACCAGCCACCTGGGCGGAAAAATCGCAAAATCGACAACCGCAGTGCCAGGCTCACGATGACTCGGCGCCGTGAGCACAGTAAAGATACTCGGATCCGGATGATCGAACGAAATACTTCCAATCACACTGAATCTCCCAAGATCGTATTTATACGGGTAATACGTCCCATGCCAAGCAGCAATATCGAACGGGGTGTGCGCTTGGCTGCACTGCCACAGCTTCCCTGCGAATTTCGTCACCACCGTCCAAGGCTCTCTCTCACACGTCGCCACCCCGTTCGAAATGCTGCCTTCGAAATAAGCTGTAGGGATCTGGAAATCTCGCACATTGGCAAGAGAGCAAGAACCAATGGGTCCCAGTTCGGGAAGCTGGAAATACCCTTGATAGAGTTCACAGATATAGCCTCTGGCCGGGCCATTCGGGAGGTTGACTCGGTACCGGATCCCGCGCGGTATAACGCAGATTTCGTTTTGGCGCACGAGGAGGTGTCCGAGTTCGGTGTGGATGTCGACGGTCCCGGATTGCGGGATGATCAGGTAGTCACTGTCTGAGGAGGAGAAGACGCTCTGCGCTGGCATTGATTCAGAGGCAGCGTATATCAAATATGCTAGTCCTTCTTTCTTTTCTGGGGAGCCGGACTTGGCTATTATTTTCTGCGATGAAATCCAGTCCTGGTTAGGCGTTATGGGGAAGTCGTTCCAGCGTAGAGCGTTGGGTGTGAGATGGAGCTCTTCATCGGATGATGGAGTTGAGGGAGAGTAGTAAGAGGAGGGGAAGGGCGAGAAATCGGAATGGGAGAGGGAGGGGTGGACGCGGTAGAGCCATGTTTGGAGGTTTTGAGAGCGGGGGGCTGTGAATGAGGTGCCGGAGATGCGCTCGGTGCTTAGGGAGAAGGGGGGCAGTTGGGGACTGTTTATGCCAATGGGGAGAGCACCTGGTATGGCTTCAGAACTGTTTTTGTCAGTTAGGCAAAAGGGTAGCAATGAGTTGAGGGGGTTGTACTGATGGTAGCCCCCAAATCCGGAGAGGTAGGTGTATTTCTCTGGGACGCTGAACTTGGTTACCGGCATCTTGTCAACTTAGCCACTTCCAACCATTCAAAATCGCAAATCTTCATATCCAAGGAGCTGCTCACGCTCAAGTTGCATTACCGTCGACGCTGAGGTGTTGTAGAAGTTCACTTAAAGCCGCATTTCATTAAGTGAGTGATGTGTGGTGTGCCCCGCCTCAAATCCCTTGTCAACCCCGCACCTCTCCACAACCCCGAGGTTCCTCTCCCATACCTCAGTCATTCACACGTGCATCTTAAGGTCTCACTTCAACCCTACTATCTCTCTCATTTCCTAATCCTGGAAATATCCCTCTTTCACAAATATGAAGCTTTCATAATTAGATCCAATCCCTAAAATGGCAGAACCGACTCAAATGCTCATCCTCTCCATTCCCGCTTCAAAACCAATCGAAGATCCTACCTCCCCAGCTGGGACAACATGGCAAGAAATATTAGAACTGATAAGAAAGTCAAAAGGGTACAAGAGGTTATACTGGGGTCGTCACGTTGAGAAACCAGACCATGTTCAACTACACATCGGTAAGGACCTTCTCACTCCCTCACGCAATGCCATCACATTACATCACATCCTCAACCTTCATCTACCCATGCCCACAGATCTCACACTATCTCCTCGACACCTCACTTCCTCATATCGAACTACAAAAAACATCTAACACACAACAGTCCGCAGTCTCCTCTCACACCACCACACCTTCCTCACCTCCTCCTCCCCTCACCTCACAACCCTCCTGCACCCCCTCGTCACCAACACCAAGCCAACAATCCACCACGCTCTCATCTCAGAGTATTCAAAGCCGTGTAAGGGTTTAGGGAACGGCGCGCCAGTGACAGGGACAGCGATCTACCTCTCCACAACCACCACCTGGAATCTCGCATGGACGGCCTGGGTTTCTTTCGTGCAGAGCGTTCCTGGATTCCTCGGTCCCCCTCCCATCCTCACCTCTCAATCCCTACATCCCTAAAAAAAAAAAATCGGTTTTCTTTTCTTTTCTTTTCTTTTTCTAACGCTGACGACCATCAGGCATCGCCGGCGGGCCGGTGCTAGAAGCCATCAAGGGGGAAGAGCGAGCCTTCGTCGCGCTCGTGGGCTGGGAAAGCGTCGCTATGCATGAAGTTAGCTCACACCTTGCTAATCCTCAATCCGGAGTGCTGAACTGAACCACCGCAGGCGTATCACCACACCAGACATTTTCGAGAGCAAGGGAGGAGGGTGTTACTCGATGAGGCGGAAGGCGGGTATGCGCATTATGGACATATTGCTTTCGCTCATCAGGAGGTGAGGGGAGAGAATGGGGATGAGGGAGGAGGAGCGAAGTTGTGAGGTGAGGGGTTGGAGGGTGTGGAGATGGTGAAGTGATGTGCACGGCGAGAGATGTGGGGTAGAAATCAATCCAGGAATCTGTGATGAGAGAAGCCTGTGGACTTCCACCGCGAGAGAAGATGATAGGATCTAAAGCACTAGAACGAGGGAAGAGCCGGGCAATTTTATGTCTTAATATTGCAAACTTGACTGCTGTCTACAATTCACATGCCGCACCATCTGCTTGATATGCCTCACTTCCGGTGCCTTCTCCCTGGATACCAGCCCCTCCTTCAATCATCCCTTTCGCACCTTCACTCAATCTGAAAATCCTCCCGCAATCAATCTTTAAAAAGAGGGGCAAAAGAAGAAAAGAAAAAAAAAGGATCCCCAGCTCTTGGGTATTTCCACAACAAGGGGCACTAATTCCGTCAAATTCCAACATTGTACCAAAGGAAGCCCGCCCCCCTTCCCTCCCGCTCTTCCTCATAAAAGAGGACCCCCTCGAAAAACCCCCCTTAATAAAGATTTTGATCCCGTCGCGATAACACGCTTTTGCAAGGACCATTCTCAAGAATCGAAAATCGAAATAGCGAAGCAAGGAAAAGTAACACGTCCGTGTGTAAATGCAGCAAATAACCACACCTCGCCACCGCCATCAATTCCAGGTAAGTCGGTCAAAAAAACGCCTCTGAATCCCTGATTTGCATTTGATGCCTCCCGTCCATCCATGGCCATTCCGTTAACGCCGCGCTTGTTTCGTAAAGCAAAATAAAAAACTTGGTTGTAAAGGAATAAACTTTGTGTTTGATTCGACCCGAGGTGCGATGTTCTGACAGTGTGTAAAAGAAATTTTTTGGCGTTGAGTGGTGATGTGTTTTAGCGAGCATTCTTGCTCGGTGAGCGTTGCATGATATAGTCGGCGCGATTTGATGCTGCCGAGGGCGCTCTTGGAGTTGGCTCTTCGTCCAGTGGGTTGACTTGAGAGTAGGAAGGCTTGGGTGTTTCCATTAGGTCGATTGGAGCGACGTTGTCGGCTGAAGCTTGGAATTGCTCGGGAGGTGTCAAGGTTGCGCCAGTGGCCTCTAGGGAGGTTATTGTTTCTTCACTAACTGTGAGAGGTACCTCGACAGTATCTGCGCCTGGGGTGATATCAGAGCTTGACACCACGCTTCCTCGGCTGTTGGTGCGCATCATCTCTGTCCCGAGTTTCGAGCCACGGTGAGCCTTGACCGCGCTCTTTGGGCTCTTCTCTCGCACGTATACCCCCAGTTCATCATCCTCATCGTCACCGGATTCAACACATTCGTGGCGATGTCTCTCAATAGATTCACGCTTAGCTTGAATCTTTTCCGAAGATCGTTGCCTGATAGGAATCTTGTGGACAATTTCCATTCGAGCAGGAGCCGACTCTTCGTGAAGTAGACTTGGAGGGAAAGTCTTGGGAAGGTCGCGTGAGTCGAGGATAGCCTCTTCACTGCTGATACCCAGACCACCAGGCTCATCCCAATCTCCAGTAGCTTTACGGCTAATGACGACCGGTACATCCTCGTTCATCAATGACTCAGAATCGCCAAACATGCTTGAGCTAATCGAGTCTCCACGACTCGATCCCCTGAAGCTGCTGCCGAGCGCATGAGCATAGCCAGATGAGCCAGACGTTGGACTATCTTCTAGTCTCAGGCTCTCAGTTCGGAGACCTGAAGGCTGAGGGTACGGTATGGGATTCGAGACAGTTTGGCCAGGTGCCGGAGCCTTCCACTGACAAAGCTTGCACATCGCTTCCGTCAACTTGGAAGTCGTCGGAGGCTTGTCGATCAAAGCGTCGAAGTGATGAGGATCCTGCAACTCCTTGAGATAGCCAGTAACAGCAACAATCGGAGTCTGCGAGTTGGCATTTTTGGTCTCTCGAATCATTCGGGCCACGTCAGCACCGTTAATCTGAGGCAATTTAAACTCCATCAAGATGATGTCGAATTTGATCTCGCTCATAGCATATCGTAAGGCTTCAGCTCCAGTCGAGACAGTGATCGTTCGACATCGCAACTTTTCAAGCAACTTCTCCATGACCATTCGGGAGACAGGATGATCCTCGCAAATAAGCACATCAAGAGGACGGAAGATAGGTCCATCAGCGAGGGTGATATGTGACATGCGCCTGGAGCTTTGACGACGTCGTTGAACACGAAGAAGAGCATTGGCCTTCTCACCTTCGTTGTCTGACGACGATGGTGACATGTCAAAAACCTGGCTTCGTCGCTTCCGGTGAGAGAACAAGTCGGCCGGAATTGGGCTGCCTTCCTGAGAACCAACGGTCTGGGATCGAGCACGATTCGAAGAACCGCTGGTTTGTCTTGGCGTCGTGATCTTCTGTGGAGACAACGCTAATGGGGGCGGGATCTGAGCGCTTCCTCGACTCTTGATCGGAGACGACAGAGCTGAAACAGCCTTTTGAAGAGTGACAGGCATTCGAGGGGCTTCAAAGAAGCTTCCAGGGGCCAATGAGCTGCTTGACTGATGTGATAGACTTGACGAGTTGCTTGAGGTTTTGCGGCGTCCTTCCCCATTTTGGCCAGCGACAAACGAAACAAGCAGAGGCGAAGATGGTTGTGAAGCCCTGCTTGGTGACGAATTGGCTTGGCTGAATCCTGAGGGTGACGAGGGTCGATTGGAAGTCTTAGCATTGGATAGTGTCCGTTGTATTGGCATAGGCAAAATTGGACTTCCCTCCAGAGTCGGCTGGGGAGAGCTGACGCTGGTGGCAGACACAGGGGGGCTAGGGAGCTGCTTGCTCTGAGCGGCCATCGCCTCGGCCCGAAGCTTCTGAATAACATCCTTATTCGCCTTCTCCAAGACCGGCAAGTTCTTGAAGGCAAAGTTTCCGAAGTCGTCGGCAACTACTGGCTCGCTCAATCTGCGACTCTTCATGTCCCGCACGTGTGGCGGAATGTGTAACGGCATTAATCCTCGCTTGATCGAGTTCACTTGAGACCTCACTCGAGACAACGCGTCGTGGGGTCTCTCGTGGTACTCGGCACCTGGCGTCGAGCTTGGTGGCGAAGACTGATCTTCCATCTCTTCTGCAAAAGATTGTAGCGTAGCACCACGAGCATCGAAGTACTCTGTATCTTCCGGGTTTTCCGGCGCTGGAACGAACTGAGCATCGTCCTCGAGAAGCTTTTCCCAATTTACGCCTTCGAACCAAGCGTGGTGTCGGATCTCTTCGCCGCCGCAGGAATACTTGTCGTCGTTATTTCGTCCTAACCGATCCTTGGGGTCAAGGCAGAGGAGCTTGTTCATCAGCTCTTTGGCTTCAGGGGAAACTTCGATATCGTTATCGTCCGGCCAAGAGATTCTCCGTGCGAGGATGTTCTCAAACACCTCATCGGGTGTACCTGCATGAAATGGCGGATATCCGTAGAGGAACTCGAACAGAATGCAGCCAACAGACCACCAATCACTCATCTCATCCTGACCCACACCATTCACGGTCTCGGGCGCAAGATAATCCGGCGTACCAACGAATCGGCGATTCGTGTCGTCAGGATCAAACAAAGCCATCGGAGGCGGCATCATACTGTTTTGTGGTGGGGTGTTCTTCTGCTCGGAGCTAGACTGGCTTGTGGTCTGGTGAAGAGACAATGGGTCAGGCGAGCCATTTCCATTGCTTTCGGTCTCGCTCATTTCCTCGATGGGAGATCTTCTTTGATTGAGCATTTGTTGGGCTTGTGGGTCGTTGAGAGAGAAGCTGCTGAACATCTGGTTCAATGTTTCGCTACCACCGCTATCGCTTCGACCGGATGTACGTCGCGATTCCTTGTTCATAGTACTTTCTCGGCTAAGAGTGAAGTATGATGGTGTCGTAAGACCACCTCCAAGATCTGGGGTCATTTGAGGTGTAGAGCCAGGCGAGTGGTGCCCTTGAAAATCGAATGAAGTTGAGCGCGAAGAGCTAATCGAGGTAGTTCGTGCGAACGGGCCTTGCTTAAGCAAATCCGGAGCAGACTCGTTTGTTGTGCTGTTCAGCACACGCTTTTGACGACCAATCAATCCCATCCTCGACAGACCAAAGTCCGTCAATTTCAGATGACCTTTCTGATCAATCAGAAGATTATCAGGCTTCAGATCGCGATGAACGATCCCACGGCTGTGGAGGTGTTCCACACCTAAGATCACTTCGCCGAGGTATTTCTTCGCCCAGTCTTCTGGCAAGCCACCAAGAACCTTGATGAGAGATGCACAATCTCCACCGTTGAGATACTCCATGACCAGATAGAGGTAATCCTTACTCGAAAATGTCCAATATAGCTTTGCAACAAAATCGCTCTCGCCTTGCCACATCATGATGGCTCTCTCGGCTTTCACGTTGGTAACTTGATTCTTGGCAACCATGTCCGCTTTCTTCAAGACCTTGATAGCATAGTAATCACCGGTCGATCTCTTTTTGGCGAGATAGACGCTTCCAAACGCCCCCTTGCTGATGGGTTTGATGATTTCGAAGTCCTTGATGGATGGCGGCACTGCTCGTGCTTGCGGTGCACTGACAGAGGTTAACCGTGGAGATGGTGGAGGTCGTGAAGGATCCGAGCCAGCAGCTGACGACTGACGTCTGTGGTGGGATGGAATGATAGCAGGAGAGCTGAACTCGCTGCCGGGGAGCATTGGCGACGCAGTAGGGGAAACGATGCCTTCATGGGGAGTCGGCAGGCCAGCACGCGGCTTTGCTATCCTTAATGGAGATGATGGTTGGGGCATTCGAACTGGGGACTCCTGACGCCGAGGGGAAGAAGTACCAGGCAGAATGATGCTTCTTCGATGGCTTCGGCGAGAGCTTGCAGCACGTCGAAGGTCGCCAAACTCTGAGACAGGGGATTCGGTTCGTGGGGGTCGAGACATCAATGATGAGGATCGAACGCTTCCATCGCTATCACCAGCATCGCTCTCGAAGAACAGGGACTGCCGACGGGAATCCTGAGACTGCGAGAGAATACTGCTGACCTGACCAGTATGGGATCGTGGAGTTGGGCATTCCTTGGGACTGCTTGATCTTGTCGAGGCAATTGTAGATGAGGTTCTTCGACCGCCTTCTCGCTCTAGTTCAGCTGAACGGAGAGCTTGGGCCAAAGAGGATGGGCCATCAAAAGATCCAGTGAAGAACCCATCATCGTGCGCAGGAGTTCTCTCCTCATCCGCATCAGAGTCTGTGAGATGACCAGCGGCAATCTTCGCGGCCTTTCGCAACGCCTCGTCGATACAGTCCTGCACAATTACCGTGAATTCCATGCGAATACGTTCCGAGTACTCGATAATCCTTCGGTGGCGAAGGACAGCCTCAACTTTCGCCTTGGCTGCTCTCTCGCTGTCTGCACACAGCAATGCAAGCCCTTGCTCCTGATCCAGGGTGTTTGTGCTCGGAGACTGCCACTGGATAACCTGCGATATTCGGGATTCCGATTGCGGGGACTGCGTGCGAAACTCGCCAGGAGCTTTCGAAGATGCTTCCTTAATAGCTGGGGTACTGATCTCGATTGAGGTGTCACAGAGATCCAGCAGCAGCTCGACAATTCGTGCTTGGGGGCGTCGTACTGCGAATGACCGTGCGCGTGCATGACCGAAGCCGGAAGTCGAGGGATCTCTTGATCTTCCACTTGGAGTACCTGGCGAGGCAGTTCCGGACGAGGAGGATGTCGAGGAACTCGGTCCGATTGGCATACCTTTGTACTCAGCTTGCGGTGGTGCGAGGATGGGTTGTTCGCCCGAATTTGGTCGTGACTTCCGTGCTTCAAGAGCATCGAGAACTTTGACAATCGCATGACGGTGTTCTATAAGATTCTCCTGACACATCTGCACTTCCATCTCGGCCTTGTGTTCTTGTAGGCAGAGCTCAGTGTGCTTCTCGAACCACCACGGTGGAATCTGACGCTCGCAGATCCGACACAGGACCGGGAGAGGTGGTGCATGGTGCTGCGGGTCCTCCAAACCTGCCTCAGCGAGGGTTGTAAGGTAGCTTGCCAGGACTTCTGCTCCAGAGCCTAGGGAATCGACGATAACAGAAGGCAGGTCGATCTGTATTTCGCGTGGGGCAATCCAGGGTCGAATCATCCACATCGTCTGCAGCAGTGTCAGCAAAGTAATTAACGCGTAATAATTGTAACTTACGTGACTTTCCCCTCCAGATGATCTGTCGTAGACCATGATACCTTGCCCCTCCAGATCAATCGTAGAAGGCTCTTCCGTAGCCATTGGAACATCTTCGCCCTCGGGCTCCAGCTGGTCCGGAATCTCGATGGGCGCCAACCTCGAGGCAGGACCTAATTGAACTGTGAATCGTACAAGCTGACTTCTCGAGTCGTCCTTCTGCATCGACTCCACTATCTCTGCAAAGACCTCCTTGTTGTCACTGACCAGAAGGTCCTTGATGGGCTTTCCCTGGACAGACTCGAGCGTGGTGCCGATGACATCGGTCCACGAGGGACTGACCCATCTGATTGTGCCGCCCAAGCTGAGATCCATGATGACATTCATTGTCTGCTCTGCCGCCTCGCGCAAGTCTTCCCTCTCCTCGCGGATGTCTGCACTGAGGGAGCGTTCCATCTGACCACCAGCCTGCGCACGCAGCTGCGAGACCGCTGGGGGTGCCAGCATATCATTGTTCTCCTCCATGGCGGTGTAGATTCCTCCGAATCCAGTGCTTCGCCAACATTGACCGTGTCTTGTGGTGTGGTTGTCGAATTGCCTTCCAGACTAAGCAACCATTGGGACCATGCGTGAGCGTGCCTCTTGTTATCCGTTATCGTGGGCTGCAAGTTTGGGACCGTACTTGACTTCGGGCCCAGCTGTGCTGTCCGGCGGAGAGCCACGGACTAGCAACTTGTGCTGGCGAGAGACATCATGGTGATTGATGCTGATGTCTCCGTTTGTTGTGGTGTAAGCGCTGATGCTGCAGAGCGGAGCGGTTTGGGTGGAGGGGAGACTTGCTCCAGCGAAGGAGAAGCACACCCAGCTCTGCGTATCCTGTGTATCGTGTCGAGAGGCAGGACCAGCAGCCGCACGGGACCCTGGGGGCGGGGAGGGGGGAGCAATGGGTCGAAGTCGAGTTGTCGTGGGCGTGGGCGTGTGCAGCAAAAATAGTTGTCGTCGAAGGATTTATTATTCGGGACCCTTCAAGTTTCTCGACTGCTTGCTTGGATTTGCCTTTCCGAGCACGCGAAGCGACGGGCCACAAAGCGGGGATGAAGTGGGCTTCGCGGTAGAAGCTGAGCCAATCACAGGCCCGGCATGCGCCAACGGAGGGTGCAGCGCCCAAACAAAGCCCCAGGCCCCCAGTCAAGGAGTCACTTCAGGAAGAAGGGTAAGGCCAGCAGTCAGGCCAGCAGTCAGTCCAGTCATAAGTGCAGTCAGTCTCTTGGGGAACCGGCCCTCCACTGCCCATTCTGCCCGTTCTGCCCACGCTGCCCACGCCGCCCACGCTTCCCACACTGCCCTCCACTCCTCCTGGCGGGAGCCACACGAGCCACTCGAGCCACTGACGAGGCCAGCTGCTCGCTGCATTGCTGTAGTTGTTTTGGGTTGGCGCTGACGAGGCGCGACAGATTCAAGGAACGAACCAGCGCGGCCTGGCAGTGCCTGCACAGATTGATTGCCTTGGCCGAGAGCAGTGAGCACTGAGCACGATGGAGCACAATAATAATCAAGCTTCGCAGCCAGCAGCTCTTTGGGCCAGTGGTACTCGGGTACGCTCCCGCTTCTGCTCTTTGACTTTCTCCTTCGTCCCTTCTCTCTGCCTCCCTCCTCTCTGCCTCCCTCCCTCCCTCCCTCTCTCCTCCACCCACACACCACCTGCGTCACTGCCGTTGGGAATAATAAAGAGCACATGTGCCCATCTTGTGTGCCAGTCAATTCAGATTTGCAGATGTCTTGGCACCTGGCGCGTCTACGTTTTACAGCGCTGCATTGTGGTTTCTGCTTCTGCCGCCCTTTTCCCAAACAGACACCAGATCTTGCCTAGCAACACTGGAGCTCTCCGACCAATGCAGCGTGTTGGATCGGATCATTTCTGGATCACCCGCAATGGAACGATTTGCGCGTCATTGGAGCCCTGGCCATCAGCTGCAGGGTGGTCAAGCTAATTACCCAGATTAGGCCTTCTCAGATGCTTATCCATCGTCAACTCAACACTTCTCCTGTAACGCCAGAGCTGGGTGTCGGGGCAGAAATGCTGTCTGGATGTACGGCGGCGGCGTATCTCAATATCTGGAATGCAGACATTACTTGGATGCATCCACGCATCAGACGGGGATGGGGGAGGGGGGGTCTGGTACAGTAGTCAGATGTATCGAGATCTCGAGGCACGCTGCTGGATTCGGACCATCCTGCCCTTCCGATGCACCAGGATTGCCAGATTGGTGTGCCCTCAGCCGTGCGGTTGCTGTTGACAAACCCTCCTCGCCGGCGCTACAGCTGCAGATGTGTTCCTCGAAGGTTCCCTCTGTGCAACCACGGCCTGCCCTGTTGCATTGCGCCGGGGCTGGCGAATGAAGAAATTTGCCACCCGACCCTGTGACCGAAGCAACCGGAGCCCGAGGCAGCAACCCCCTGGCATATATCAGCTCCTCTATTTGTTTGTCCCAACTCCCCCCCATGAGACTTTGGCAATTGGCATGCACCACACAGAGAAGCGCCAGAAGCAAAAAAAACCAGCTACCCTATCCCACACACCACCATCCATTCCTGCGGAAGCAATCCCCCCCCCTCACACCGCTTTCCTCGACGTATCGCAAGCGTCCACCCTGCCAAAGCTCTCCCTCGCAGCAGCTCAACCCCGGCACCTACATGACGACCTCCCCGCCGTGACCTCGACCTCCAAGCAGACCTCACAGCTCCCTCTCACTGGGCAGAGGTCGCCACACTCTCCTCGTCTGCAAGCACGTTCAAGGTACCGACAACATCCACCAAGCACCAAAACCTGACGTCTGTCTCACCCCAAATCGCAACCACTCACGAGCATGCATGCGGCCAGCCGAATTCTCCGCGTGCCAGTCACCAGGCCGGAAAACGGGTCATCGTATCGGGCTCTCCTCCTGTGCGTTAAGCACCCCCAAGCTGCTGTCTCCAAGAAATGCCATACAGTGCTCCCCCTCCCTCCGCTCATGGTGGGGCCACCTGCATGCTCAAACGGGCGACTTTACTTTTCCATCCCTCTGCACCCCAAGACAGACATCGACAAATGATGCATCACAAGACAATCGATCGCCCTAAGCCCCTTGAAAGCTAACCCCTCTTCCCCTCCCTGCCTTCCAAAATCGCTCGAGATGTCTCAGTCTAGCATCTCTCTGCGCTAAACGAGTCATTGGCCTATCCGGGGAAGCAGAATCTCCAGCCCGAAATGTGGGGTTTTTCCAGCTAAAACTTCTGAACTCCGTTTGAAGAGGGGAAGGGCTTCAAACGCGCGCCAGTCAGTGGTCCTGTGACTTGACTAAAGTCTGCACGTGACCCTTTCAGTGGTCATGGCAATTGGTAATGCAGTTCACTGCATTAGTTATGCACGAGCTCAAAATAATACTTCTCGTACTCGGACGCTTCCCTCAAGCGTGTTAGGTTGTGCTGGTCGGGAGGATTCGAAGGAATTGTGGGGATGACCAGATGTTGCGCTGGCATTGTTTCGGATCTAATCTGGGTCTCACTTCCTCTCCTTGTCTTTCTCTTCCTCGCATCATCATCCCGTCAACTGCCGTTGCTTCCTTTGCATACACAGACAACGTATACACACCCATCTTTTAGCGTTTGTTTCGCACGTCTCAATGTGGAGAACTGACGCAAAAGTTGCGCGGTCTCACTCGTAACCTTGCTCAGATGCACCTCAAGTTTTTGAGAAGCCAATGACGGATTTTCTCACTCATCCTCACTCCTTATACACAGGCACTCAAAATTTCTAGAGAGAGGATGAGTGGGTATCGCGTGTTGAGACGAATTTGCTGACGAGGTGTCAGGATATTTCGGATGCAGTTTATCTTGACTTTGAGCCATATTGAGAGATGAGACTATCAAGCGATACAAACCCACATTATTATGGAGGTCACGGCCGCACTTACGTGATTTGGCAATACTTTTGATTCGTTGAGAGTGGTTCTACGAAGATTACAATTCAATATAGCTGTCAAGGGCTCTTGATATGAATAAAAGTACGAGTAACGCAGGTCGACTGAGTATAAGAGTTCTCTGTTCGCTCAATAGATGGCCCTCACATGGCCATGGGATTTAGGCAGTCTTCGGATGACTCTGACCATCGAATCTCGACATCAAGTTGGATGCCAAAGCTTAATCACGTGATTCTTTTCTGAACTCTTTGATCAGCTCCGACTCTCAGAGCGAGAGCGTCTTCTGCCACTGTTTCAAGTACTGCACGCCACGGTTCAAACCTGCCCTCAGATCTCAGAAGCATTTCCATTTCAAGCACAAGCTCGAGTAAAAGTCACGTGTTTGCCAAGATTCGTAATTCGTTGCTTATCGCACATGAAGATCTCCGCCTTGTGTTGCATGTCGCACAGCCCCCAGCTATCTATTTCGGTGACCAATTGCATCTTCCTTCTTGATCCTTTGTTGCATATCGGCATTTAGAAGTTGACTGGATCTGCAAAGTACATCCCTGCCATATATTATTCCCTTCTACAAGCTCAGTCTTGCTAGGTGTGAAGATACTGTCGAGAGGATCTAAGACTTTGATGTTCTCCTTGTTTCCTTTGACTAGCTGCGCACCACGACTCCCCATCTATTTGACCAGTCTTCTCAAGCTTCTGACTTCTACATCTCACGATTACAAAAACTCTTTAAAATGATGCGCAAAGATCTCCGGCCTGTTATAATGGCCAGCATAATCCTATCCACCATCAGCATTCCTTCCTCAAACTATCCTTAAGTATCAACTCACCAACACATATTTAAACCTCACCAACTCCTCCCCATCAACCTCAGCATACACAATCTCCTCGCCATTACCCCCCTCACCTGCCCCATCAGCAAGAACCACCCCCCACGGCCCCACAATCGTCGCCCCCCTCTTCTCCCTCTCTTTCTCCAGAAACCCTCTCACCTCCTCATTCACGCCATAAGCTAGGATAGCACCCTCATCCACCACCGCCACCGAATTGATCACAAAACATCCCAACGAGCTAGCTAAAGCCTTCGTATATAACAAACTCGCATCCCGCACACTTCCCCCAGGCGCAAAATGGCTTGGCCAGGACGCGACATGCACAACTGGATACTCCAACCCAACACAGTACTGCGCAAGTGGATTCCCATTCTCACCGCATATCAGACTGCTTACGCAGCCAAAATCCGTTACCATCGAACACTTGGACCCAGTTGTCCCAGGGGCGTGAATCACCCTCTCTCCTTTCGTAGGAACGAATTTCTGATGCTTATGCAGCAGTTCGCCATCACGTCCAAAGAACAGCTGCGTATTCCACAACGTCCCCGTCGTCCCTCCCCGCTTCTCATTGATCCCCACCACCGCACAAATCCCCGCTTCGGCACAAGCAGCTCCGATCGCCTCTGTCTCCGGACCCGGCACTTCGACCGCTTCGGCGAACAGCCTTGTGAAGAGAGACGTTGCGGGTTCCGTGGCGAGAGGTAAAACTTCCACCCAGCCTGGATATCCCGGGATGAAGGTCTCCGGGAAACCGATGATGTCTGCTTTGTTCTTCCCTGCTTCGAGAATCAGGGAGCGCACTTTTTCAGTGCTGGATTTCTTGCTCAGGAATACGGGGGAGGCTTGAACGGCTGCGAGTTTGAGGAGTCGGTTCTTCGTTTGCGGAGAGGTGGGCGTGGCCATTTTGAAGTTAGACGCGGGAAGAGGTTGGAAGGTGGGAATTAAGGAGAGAGGTTTGTAAAGGTGGATGTTTTGGTTTGGATGGGGCCGTACTAGTTGTGAGTTTGATAAATTGACACTTTTCTAAAATTGCTAACGCCTTTGGGTGCACGAAAGGCGCACTCGCTTGGGCGATGTTGGGTAACTAGGTAAGCCCGGGATAAACCTACTCCGAAACCATTGGGGTTTCTTGTATATGCAGGAAAAGTGTTTGGCTCATCTCCTTCATAGGAACTCTGCAATGGCCCCAACTTTGGGAGCTGTACGTTCGAAGTACCGTAACTGTGCCCACGACATATCGCCAAGTGGAGACTTCGCGAGACTTTAACGCTCCTTGATGTTTACAAGAGCGATTTTACGATATGAATCTTAATGATATTTGGTTTATTCTATACTTGAATACGTATTGATATCTATACCCTTGACTAGTACAATGCTCCCTAGCGACATGTCCCGACTACACCAGGCAGCATAGTTTCCAAACTTTTCTTCTCACTCTCTCTATTTTCTCTATTCCCCATTCCGTATGAGAAGATGGCCAATAGCGATTGCTCGTACTCTACCCTAGAAGAGTACTGCTTTTTTACCAAACTTCTGTCTCGTAACTCAAAATTGGCATTTCCGCTACAGCTCTAGAACGTATGGGAATTGACAGGCTTCTATCATTCCTGGATTTGTTCCTGTATAATTTATTGGAAGAGCACTGTGTTCTTGACTTCTTGGTTGAGTATGATGGTCTCGTATGGATCTATGTGCTTCTGTTGGACGTTAAATTCGTCTATTTCGGGATTTGCTGAATGGCTTTCAAAATGGACAATACCATGCTGTGGTTTCACGGTTGACGGATCTGTCACTGAACCCTTCGTTTAGCAAGCCACTCTAGTACTGATTTGGGGGTTGCTTGCTCCTGATGCCCTGAACATTTACCCACCAGAGCCTGTTGCGGCACAGCCAGACTCAGACCATTACAAGAACCAAGAACCAACATCGACTACGCCTCCTCGCAATCTGCCACATAGCTCAATCACCAGCTCTACCTTTTTTTATCTTCTTCTTCTTCTTCTTCTTCTTCTTCTTCTTCTTCTTCGTGGTCTCGAACATCGATTACGGGATTACTGATAGACACCTATTCCCAGCTCTTGATCATGGCTTCCCTTCTCATCACAAGTGGTCTCCACTCTCTGATCGCCTCTCGAGACAGCACCCCACACGAGAGCGTCGCCTGGAATGCAATCACAAGACGGAATTCCGAGAATCATCAAGTCTTGTCCACCGTGTTGCTCTTTGTATGGGCTATGGTCAACATCGTAGTCTTCGTACCGGTGTTTTTCATCGTGAGTAATCCCCACAAACTATAACACACGTCTCGAATCTCGACGACGTTGACTCACAATTCTACAGCTCGTATACACACTCACTAGGCTCTAACCGACGCTTGCAATCGTGGAGGCAGCTGATTCCCCTCCTGACTATGAGCTTGTCTCCGGGAAGGAAGTTGATATCGACGATGATGGAAATGTCGACTCAGGCAGCAATTCGAAGGACACGACCACCGAGGCTGACAATTCATTTGATGGAAAAGGAGCCTTAGTAACACTCATGCCAGACGAGACAGCAGGCATCCCTCCTACCCCGTCTCAACCAGTGACCTCGGGGCTCCTCGCCACGCTCCGCCTCCTCCGCGCAAGTGGCGGTGGTCTCTTCAAAGCCTTCAGATGGCAGTTCCTGTCCAACTGCGTCGTAATTATAGTTTTTGCTTGCCTCAGCTCAGTCCCGCACTTGCCATATCTCGCCGCCTCCATCATCGCCTCTCTCGCAGCAACCAAGGTCGAAACAGCATGGACCCACGCCGCCGTGTCCACGCAGCGGGACGGACGTCTCTGGAAGAAGTTACCCAGCTACCTTGCGATCTTCAAAGCCACAGCTATCCCTCTTGTCGCCGAGGCTGTAGTAATATAGATCATCAACGCCGCCGCGTTTCTGCCTCTTGGTCCAAGGACGGGCAGTTTGGACTCTCTGGGCGTCATCCTCCGGTTCGCTCACAGCGAGAGCCTCCCGAAGCTCTCTGTGGTCATGGTGCTCTTCTTCACACTGTAAACCTTCCTCCTGGTCCCGACAGAAGTCATCTTGATCCGGACGCGGGCCAGCAGTATGAGCACCCCTTCCCTTGGCCAAAGAAAATTTGCCCCGAGCAGTTTTGTGCTCATTTCCGCTCAAGACAAACCTCAAACGTTCATTCATGCTTCTACTTATTATTTTTCGTACGAGCAAAGTGCGATAGCTGACCAAAAGCTTTTCTCTAGTGCTCCCTGATGATGCTAGCACACTGGTTCCGCTCGATTCCTCGATGCGCTCACAGAAGGTGGAGCAGATGGGCTTCACGTCATGGATCCACGCATGGCGGACGTTCTCTCGCGCATCTTGGGTCAGGATCGCCAAGATCCACGCCAAGATCTTCGCCACTGCGATCCTGATTGAGCTCGTTGTTTCCGGGCTCATTGTTGCGCAAGCTCTGCTTTACTCAGTCGTGATGCAGCCAAAAACGGCTCATTAGTGTTGGGAGATTGTTCACATTGAGGCTATTTGGATTAAGTTGGTCAAGCTTTCTGTAAGATAACAGGTATGGTGAATGTGAGAAATATAAATAAGGTGGTTTATCCTCCCCTGGATCCGTTGGGAAATAGAGGGCACAAGTGTCCCGAAAATACCCACCTGCAGTCCCGTCCTCTCGAAATCAATCGTCGAGGGAGCTAGCTGCGTTCGCACGTCTTGCATGCCGTTGGAACTGTTTTCCGGACTGCAAAGTGGCAGGTATCAAGATATTGCAATAGCTTTAGATACTCTACATAGTAGTAACCAGTTCTCAAAACTTCTCCTGCTTCCTCTACCCTCGCTTGTGTTGATATCAACAAAACGGAAACGGAAACGGTCTTCCATCACGTATGGTCCCCGCGTAATACAGGGAGAGGCATTAATGGTGCGTCAAAGGTCAGTGTCCACGCCCCCCTCCTCACATGGCGCGATGATACACAATTAATCTCAACGCACTCCCAATCTTAGTGATCACAACACTCCATGAGTCCTGGACAAAGCCTTCTGGAACGGTTTACACGCACGGCAAAGTACAATTAAAAGTGTTGCTATTTCTTGCCTCCATGTCTTATCAAGGCCAGGGATGGGGATCGACTTGAGTACGAGTTGCTCAGCAATGGAAGCCTAGATTGCGTGTTGATTGAAAGAAGAATTCGTCTGCGGAGAGAGGGCGAACGTTGGACTTCTGGAGGTGATTTGAGGTAGGAGCGAGCGCGGCTGGTTGCTTGAAGGGTCGGAAGCTGGAGTTGCTGGAGCGAGTTGTGCTGGGATGCTCGTGGGAGGTGTTTCCGTGGAACAGGCTTTCGCAGAATACCTTCTTGCAGCTTATGTTGCGTGCTGATTGAGGGGAGGAAGGATGAGTGTCGACGGAGACGCGATGGTCTTGGAGGAGTAGGAGCAGAGGGCATGTTGGCTTGTTGAGCGACTGCCTCCTTGTGCTCTTTCCAAAAAGAAGAAAAGTCGATAGCTTGTGATGTGATTGGGTGCCATTTCTGTGCTCTACTCTGCTGTTGATTGTATCTCCAAGGGCTGACAAGAAGTCTAGCGAGGCTTTGATCTCTGTAGGGAAAAGAGCGCGAGGTAGGTGCACGAGGAGAGAGAGTAGAATGTGCCAATATGCTGCAGGTCCAGGCTCGGCAAAAATACCTGAGGTATCGATAAGGTATCGATAGTGTACTAGTATTAATAAGGTATTAGTAAGTATTGATACGTATCGATTCCTTATCGATTCCTATACCGCTTTCTACCCCGTACCTTCTAATTTTTCACTCTCTCTATTCTCACATCTTTTATTATAATTCTATTTGGATTATATACTTAAAATGTCTTCTTCGTATGAGCTAGACTCTTCCTCTCTAGCTTCTGCTTTAGTAGATCTAGAACTAGAAGCTCCCTATAGCCGAAAATTGAGGGCCCCGGTCTAGAAGCATACGCGTGATCCTACTAAGGAGGAGAACTAAGCCTACTTCTACTATATCTATTATAATAAGGAAACGAGAAAACTATATTATACTTCTCTTTTAGAGAATATGAAGAAGTATATATAAGGCTATTATAAGATCCTTATTAAGATAGCTATTAGTAAGAACCAAGCGATAGTTAATTTGTAATTAAGGTAATATTACCACTAAGCTACTAGAACGAGCGAGTAAGAGGAGCTTGATACTAAGATCCTAGAAGCTTACCTTAATATCTCGGTTATTATCGAAGCTCTAATTAGTCTTATTATTATACGGAATCTGTCCTATACTCTCGTTAAATAGCTAGAGTTCTATACCCTTTACTAAGCACTTAATCGAGCTATTAAAGGTAAGATTATAACTTCGTATTTAGGAATTACTAGCTTAGTTAAAGCCGCTTAGGAAAGGCACTAGGATACTATACGACAAGTAGTCTAGGCTATACTCTCACTTATCCATATCTCTCTAGATATCTAGACCTTACTAAATCGATTACTTTTACTCGTAATCTGTGGCTATTTTACTATATATAATAGAAAGTAATAAAAGGCCCTTCTCGCTTTAAAGTAGGTCCCTAGCTATAGCTTAGAAGCTCAAATATCGATCCTTTAGCTAGTTCTTTAAGATTATAGTATTACTTATAAGCTTAGAGCTATTATATGTGATAATACCTCGATAAATAATATCCTTTGTTAATTAGTTTAAAAGGAGCTAAAGGATAAGCTAAGCTTGAACTAGGAGGTAGATCACTAGTATATTCGTTATCTAGGCTATATTATTAATCTAGTTATATAAGCCTTCTTATTTACGAATTAGGTTAGCTTAGAGAGCCTTAATTTATATGATAAGTAGGAGCGGTATACTAGAGTCTTTAATGTGATAGAGGAAATAAGGGCTTAGTTTAGGCTAATAGGACCCCTTAGCTAAGCATATAATATTATGGTTTATATTCGTGAGTTAGCTAGAAGAATAGAGGAGTTTTGTATACTTGTGAATAGGCTAATTCTAATAGATAATTATACGAGGTGGAATAGCTAGTATAAGATACTTCGAGTATTACTTGAATTAAGGCCAGTAGTAGAGAGGTATTATTAAAACTATGAGGAGGAGCTTAAGGAGGATATCTTGACTCCTAAAGATTAGAAAAAGCTTTATATAATTAAGGACTTCCTTAGACCCTTTAAACGAGCTACTCTTATAGCTAAGGGCTTAACTTCCCTCGATTCTACCCTCTTTATAATAGATGTCTTAATTAAATACCTTTAATAAGAGAATATAAGTTATCCTTTCCCTTTATATAATCTTATGTGACTATACTAATTCTAATAGGCTAAATATTAGAGGAGTAAGGATCTAGAGGGGAGAGACTTCCTTTATTGAATCGAGGTAGCATATAAGGTTCTAGATGATTACTATATAAGAACCGATATGTCTCTAGTTTACGCTACTATATTGATCTTAAATCCTCGTAATCATACGAGGTATATTAAGACACACTAGCTAAAGAAATGGTTAAAGCTAGTCCTAGCTAAGGTTAAAAAGCTCTAGGAGAAGTATAGGGAAAGGCCTATTATTATACCTATACTACTAGCCTTTCGGTAAAAAGGCTCGTCTTAGGAGATACTAGAACTAGATATGTATAATCGTATTATCTTGTCTCTTAGAGTAGAAGCTCGGCTAGTAAATTAAGACGAGTTTGAGGACTATAACTCACTAGAATCGTTTAATCCTAGTAAAAAGGGGGCCCTTATATAGTAGTGTTAGGATATATAGAGACTACACTAGCTAAGGCTCTCTCTTATAGCTATTAATATCCTCTCTATTCCACTAATGAGTGATGAGCTAGAGAGAGTATTCTTAGGAAGACGTTGTATAGTAAGCTAGGATAGGGCATAAATAGAGGTAGAGATAATTGAGATACGAGAGTACTTAAAGTACTAGAAAAGGAGTGGGATTCTAAATACTTTCCTTGAGGCTATAGGAGAAATCTAAGAAAGAAGAGAGATTCTATACTTTTCATATAATACTTTAGGGCTAGATTAGAATCTCTTCTCTTACTTTTTAGGTACTATATAAAAGAAATTATAATTATAAGTAAAATCAAAAGAGGGCAAATATTAAGAGCTTAATATAGTCTATTAAATATTGCATAAAAGCTAGGTAATTATATGATATAAAGAGAGTAAGTAGCCTTATTTACTTATATAAATAGGTGGCTAAGGATTCGCTAGCTAGGGTAAAGTCTAGGCTTTGAAACCCGTCCACTTCGTGTAGTTTTAGGAGATTTAGGCTTTTCTCTAGAACCTCCCTCTCTATTATTATTAATATCTCGTGTACTATATTAGGTCGTATAACTACGACGAATATAGCTACTACATGCCCTATACTATTCTCTACCAGGAACCCTTAAATACTCCTCAAATATACTTTAATTATTCTCATAAGCGGTATAAGGAGTACGAGTATTAGCTTAGTTACTATATTAGTTAGTATAGATTATGTGAACTCAGAAGAAGTAACTTATACTCGTTAGGTCAAGATTATATTAATAACCTTAGGGAGAAGTAGGGCATTAAAGGTACTAGGTATATAGGGACCCTTAATCTTAATATCTAAGGGTACTAGATTATTAATATTAAAGGTACGCCTCTACTAAGGGCTACTATTAATAACTAAGGGCTAGAGCTTATTTCTTGCCACACGAAGGAAGTAATAAACCTTGTTAGGGTTATTATTATCCACACGAGTCCAGATGACGAGATTCTGTTGAACTTGAGCTACTATTATGTGTGTATGAAGTGGTGTGTATGAAGTATTATATGTGAGGTGTGTGTGAGGAGAGAGTATATGTGTGTGTGTGTGTGTGTGTGAGGAAGTTGGAGGGAAGGCTGGGAGCTAAGAGCTTATTTTATAGATATCTAGGGCTAAAAATGACTCAAATGGGAGCTTGAATGATTCAGATTAAGCTATGAATCAAGCTGTGAATCATATGATTATTTAGTATAGTTCAGATAATGCGGGTAAAATGATTAGCTAGAGCCTTAGAAATAGGGCTATAAGCTGTGAATCATATATTTATTTACTATAGTTCAGATAATGGAATTAAAATAATTAGCTAGGGTATTAGAATTAGTTATATTAAGCTGTGAATTATATGATCATTTGGTATATCAGATAGTGGGGTCAAAATAGCTATGGCCTTAGGCAAATACTGACTAAGTATCGATAGAACTATCGATACTATCGATACCTTACGATTCTGGCATCGATTCCTATCGATACCGGAAATTAGGGAATTTTTGCCGAGCCTGTGCAGGTCCACTTTGAGAACCTTTGGAAATGAAGTTCGGGTGCTTCAACACAGCGGAGGTGGTATTGAGTTCGTAGTGCCTGTAGAATTCAGGATGGTCTTTGGATCTCGAGGAAAGCATGGGAGAAGGCTGAGGGTATCGAGCGTCAAGGGTGGAGTCAGTTGAGGCCAAGATCCAAACACGAAGGGGGGAGGTTGTTGAGGCGTACCCGTGGGATGAGAGTGAGAGCGATATTCTCGCAGTATGGAGTGACCGTTCCTTCGTAGAGTTCTCGATAGCTCGGCCAGGGACGAGGGCTTTAGTGAAAGATGCTAATCAATCTAGTTTGTCAAGAGCTACATTTTTGACGGGCATTGGAGGCTGGGGTTTGCTTCGTAGTTCTTTTGAGCATTCTCGGTAGTAGTCCATGAGCTCAGTTCCCCACGTCCATAGAAGCCAATGTCGTAGCGCCAAAAGGTTGTATATACTATTAGGAATGTTGCTGACTTTCATGTTTTCTCTCGCTCTCGCTCTCGCTCTCGTTCTTAATTCCTTGTGAAAGAACTGAGAATGTAAATGAAGGAAAGGGGGAGAGAGTCGGGGAGGAAGACTAACTTCAGGAAGCCTTTCAAACAGTCAATTTGTGCCTCCATGAAACAGAATTTGACTTCATGACTCGTCATAAATGGGAGAAGACAGACAACAGGGCTCCTTAATCTACAGTGTTCCGCCCTAGCTACTCCTAGACGCCGTCCAATTCTGGAGGACGTATCTCAACTCATACAAGAGGTGGGTCCAGAAAACCAGATCCCGTGACTCTTTCCCTCCAATTACTGATTTGTACAGTACCACCACAAGCTTTTAAACAGTAGCGAAATAATACTCAGTATAGAGAGTATCTTGACTTACCGTACTCGTATCGATATCTGCTTTGATATTCGTCGTACCAACAGTATCACGTCCCGGGGCTGATGACCTGAAGGAAACAGCTCTGTTGGGTGTGGTATGTAACGTCTAAAGAGAGAAGAGAGGAGCGGGGAGCTCGGGTCTAAGTATAGGGTCAGGTCATGTGACGCTGACGTCACAACAAAAAGTTAGCACAGCACCTATTCATAAAATCTTTCATAACTACACACCTATTAAAGGGGCTATTACCCTTCTGGTAATGCTCACATCTCCTAGTCCCGAAACGTTCTTGACCAAGCACGAAAAGCAACCCTCCCTCCTTATAGGATGGGCGGTCCTTTGTATCTTCGAGCCCGGGTGCGGTCTTCCCCTTCCTTAACTTTATCTCTCTCATAAAATGTGTATCCACCAAAGACGCCAAGTGCTTCGTTTGCTCCCGGCTCTTTGGATGGCTGTTGGCCCAAGCCACTAACCGGGGAACAATTAGCTCCTTCGAGCGTCATTATAACCACTCAAGCCTCAGTTTGGTCTTGGAGCCCTCGCCAAAGCGTTCGGAAATGCCCTTTGATAGTTCGGAGAAGAAGGACTCTGCTTCCTCAGAGTGAAGAGCGCTCAAGTCGATCTCGGCGGAGCTCTCACGGAGTAGTAAGAGAGCGGGCTATATATCTCAAAGTCCATCGCCATTCCACTATTTGCTGATTGGTATCCGGGGTCATCGATCGACCGGATCAGAGCGCTTGTAACGTATTTTGGAGTACCATTATTAGTAGAAGTCGCAGTCGTGTAATAGGCGTCCTCTCCATCTTCGTTCTTTGATTCGTAAGCCTCGTCGAGATCAGAGTTAGCACCCAATAGATGCTCAATCTTAATATTCCCCACTTCCATCGTCGGGCGGGGAATAATATTCTGGGCAACACGCTTTTGAGTTGATTCTGTTGTTGTTCTCCTTTATCCAAGCGGAAGTTAGCATCATCTCCTAAATGAATCCAGTCAGGAAAAACTTACATTAGCTTCATTGTCTGGAGCGTTCATGCGAGCAAGCAATTTATGAGGATCATATTCCAAATAAAGAAGTCGCCAGTCTTGGCTGTATCCCAAGATGAAGCAGGAGGCAATGGCTCCAGATATGCGACTACATGGTCTACCAAATCTGGCATCATGTCGACCACGTCTGCCATGTCCATTATATCGAAAGCGACAGCAATTTAGCAACGCGTGATTTTGTTGTGGCAACGTTCCAGGAGCTGTTCAATATGTCCGTTATCCTTCTCATTCTCTGGTAGCCGATAGAAGGAGCCTCCGCAAGGTCTTTGTGCAGTAGTTCGGAAGAAACGAGAACTCTTCTCGGCATCCCAGCCACCGCTATCGTCTAAAGATTAGCGTGATTATCTTGAAGAGTAGCAGTGAACTCACTAGTTAACGAAAACGGACTCTCATCCCAAGACTTCAGACTCCAATGTGGGGTATCCACAAGAAACTTGCTTCAGTGTATCCAGCGGTGACAGCATGTATCTTTGGGCTCGCTTGATGATTGAAGACAAATCAATTAATTGCCTTCGCGGCAAACCCGACACTTGAAAAGGATTAACTTAGGTAGGGTCTTGGGCTGGACTGTTGATTGTGCCTACTGTGCCTGCCTAGGAAAGCAGGAGAAGGAGAGGGGGTGACGATTGTGCCTGGGAGGCAACATAGTCAAGCTTAAAGGCGAGATGTGAGGAAGAGAAGCAGAGGGTGTGATGAGGGTAGAACAAGAAGGCAACAAGTTAAGAGAGTAGATCAACTTTGTGCGATGACTGCTCGCTTCGTTGAGTACTATCACGTGCAGAGTGGCGGAGGCATAGGAGGGAGTCCCCGACTGCGCGGGCGATACCTAGTTTGCTTCTTTCCCAAGCCTTTCAATACCAAAAAGGTCTATCTCCCGCAGTGCACCCTGCCCACAACGACCTCTCCTTATCACTTACGCGTCTTCCATCACCGCCTGCCATTTCTCTTACCGTCCCATAATTCCCAATATCCCTTTCGTCCCAAATACCTCCCCTGTCACATCCTTCTTCTCCTCACAGCACCGCCCTAGGAATTTGAGCCTTCGTCACGTATTGAAGAGGTTCTCTACAGGTCATTCGTAAGTCCGAACTTCTTTGCCTAGCAAAAGGCAATATGTTTAGTCAGATGGTAACAAGTCCTTCACGTCGAAGTGCAAAGAGCCTTCTGTTCTCGCCTTCAGGTCCGCATCCTCTGCTCATGGCGAGGCTAATACAAGCTTTTCCTTCTACGAGCATCCAGATTTTGTTTGTCTTCCTCTCATTATTCACTATCTACCTTCCCGCAATCGCTTTTGGTTCGGGGTTGGTCTTCCGTCCGATCTCGCTTTGCCCCTTTCTGCGCTTCGCCTTTCATAAAGGCTGACACTATACACCCAAGCACTTCCTGATCTGTTAATCTTCGCATTTCGTTGCAATCTCTTTATTAAAGACAAAAGTCATCTGCTATGTTGGTTTCTCGTCCGACAGCTACTAATAATTTGACAGCAGTTGGCATGGTGAATCTGAAGGGACGAAAGTCGGCCGCTCTCCGGCTACAACCCAGCTTGTTCGGTCCCTGCAAAGCTTCTCTCGTCACCGAATGTTCAAGCTATAACTCCGACAGAATCAACCAAGTAACTAAGATGGACACCAAGAATCATTGCCTTCCACCGGCCAGAATCGGGGCTATATTATTGGCATCCGGCGAGACTGCCTCCCTCGGGGTGCAAGACGCCCCCACAAGGCTATGCGATTCGTTAAGTCATGTCAATCACCAGAAACGTATGTCGAGCTCATTGCCAAATTTCTCTCTTCCTAGAGTTAGCTAACAATTGGAGGTATCTAGAATGATGAAGACTCAACTGTTTTGTGTCGAAGCCTCGAAGGCATTTGACCAGTATCCGACGGTATGTAAGACCCATTTCACTCCAATTCTCTCCCTCCTTCTCGTAGATGAGCATTTATTGACTTGAATCAGGGATCTGAGTCTGGAGATGTCTCTTCATCCAAATCTGCGAAGATAACCCACTGGGCCAACTTCATTATGGCGGGACCCATTGTCTTGTCAAACCTCAAATGCCTTCCTATCCGTTGGCGCCACGAGACCGCATCAGGAACGACTCCTGGCTGAATCCACCGCCAGTTGCTTACGGGATCACGCGAGAAGATGCATCTGTCATTGCAGAAGGCTAGGCAGTGAGGGTCGCCTTCTTTGCAAGTTTTACTGAGATTGTTCATCCAACACTCGGAGCCTTTTGACAACCTCGACAAGATGTTTCAACAATACAGGGAGAAGGTTGGTGAGATCTTCCAAGAGCCAAAGCAGAATCTTGACGACATGTTAAGTCGGGCACAAAACCGGTTTGCCAAAGTCGCTCTTTGAAAGAAGAGCCATGGTGGCCGTTGTTCCATTGGGATTTGTGCTTCTTTTGATATCATAGAGTCTGTTCCAGGAGCCCGACAACAAGATGGTCACTTCGGACTACAAAAATCACTCCACCAACTAAGAACGGCCATGTATCATCACCCACTGCCCCTCCGCAGCTCCTCGCCGTATCTCCTGGCCCGCCCCAACCCACGGTCGGCCACAGCCATATCACCCTACTAAGCAGGCCCGTGGTGCTCACAAGAGCTACAGAGGCAATCCACCGCCAGGCGTAACTGACGCAGAGTGGATGACCGCCTTCAAGATTTCCGATGACACTTGCTATCATCGGTTTCCAGAGGCGACTGCGAAGATCAATGCCCAGCTGGCAAGAATTGATGGTCGTACTAGGGATTACACTATCGAGAAGATGATTAAGGCGGGCATTTTGGCACATGGCTTCATTGACAGTAGCCCATGAATGTTCTGCTTGAGGTAGGGCAATCCGATCCTTGGTTAGTCAAGCCCTAGGTGGTGTGACGCTCAAGAGGAGCAGAATGAGCGTGAACGTAGGCTTATGCTGCAGGTCACCCAATCTTCAGCGTTGCTACCATCCCCGAGGTCATTACTCAAGGTCTTCATTCGCGTCACCACCTAACACAGCATCCGGGAGAAAAGCTGGTCGCCGCCAGTATGCTGATGGCTCAACAAGGGGAGGAAGTGCCTTCCTTTCCCTTTCCCTTTCCCTTTCCCAATCGAAACTCTTAATTATCCACTGCGCAACGAATCCGCTGCCTCACTCATTCAATACAAGCACATGTCAACTAACATGTCTTTACCGACAGCTACTCCTGGTACAACATCCCTCCAGGATCTATGGCGCTAGCTGGCATGGGTCAGAAGGATGGTGACGACGCCGGCAGTGAAGGCAGTAAGTAGCGAGAACCTGGAAGACACCTAAGGGTGGCAAGAAGGCTCTTGCTCGTCTCCTCACTCAGTATAACACGCAACACACGCCTTGCAGATCAGAGCAAACGTCAAATTCAGCAAGCAGGATGATGGGTGGCACGCTCCAGCAGAACCATCCTGAATCTTGGGTGAACGGGGCTCCTGAATATGTCTTTGGATTAAAGATTCCCATTGCACAATCTCGAGGCACGTAATTTTCCTTTTCCCACTTTTGAGAGGTGTGACGCCCTTGTTCGGAATGTATGCTGAAGTGTATGGATAGGACCGGATCGCAGCGGGACAGATTGGAGGATTGACGGATAGATACCTGGGTTCTGGCGTTGGAGTTGGAGGACCGGTGGCTGTCTTATTTCTGGCGTTGGAGGGCGTTTCTTTCTTCCGATACTCCGGGAGCAGTAAGGACAGAATCGTTGAGATCAACGGTTTATCGTCGCGCCAGCGGACGAAGCGGGGTCGTGGACTCTTACTTTCGACTCTCCAACGGCCGTTTCTCAAGTTGATCATCTTTGGTGCGAATAGCAGCACTTTGCGAGCACCCTTCTTCCACATCACCCCGTCGCTACTACCAATTGAATGGCTCAGTGAGGACTTTAGAATGGCGAGATTGCGGTATGTCACTATGTGAGAGTTTGAGAATTACTATGTACTCTAGAGCAAAGAAATCCAATCATTTTTCTCTTCACAAGTTTGGATTCTCACTGAAGACTATTTCAGAACTTGAAAACTACAATTCCTCCTCAGAACCTGGATGACCTTTCTTGATCCTATGCTCTCGCTTCAATTCTTCAGCATAAACACAATCCTCTTAAACCCCACCTCCGCCAACCTCGCTTCCCCCTCTCATTCCCCGTTCTCAACACCAGCCATCCCATCCTACATTCTCAAGAGTTCTTCTCTCCTTCCAGTAACCTTCATCCTCCACTTCCTAAGCCCCACTAACCCTCTTCCCCTCCATTGCGCCATAAACATCATTTACAACCCACAACCTCTCTGCCCCACCTCTAATCCTCTCATACAGTTCCCTGTACACTTCCTTCTTCACAATGCGATTCCAATATTTAATCGAGATTGCGAATTCGGGATATCAAGTGGGGAGGTCTGGGTATCTTGCAGAAGGTGTTGAGCATCAGCTCTGAAGGCGCGGGGAGAAGAAGAAGAAACAGAGCCGGGATAGAGAATCCAGAGAACGACGCCGAGCGTGGGATGGAGGTAGATGCGTCGCATGCCGAGGGTGTGGATGCTGTACCATTCTAGAGTGAAGGATCGGGACTCTGGGCTGATGTGGATGAGTGGTGGGATTTGAAGGTCAAGAGTGAGGTGGGAGCGTAGGGCGAGGGCGGGGTTGTAATGGATGTAGCGGGGGGTGAGCATTTGGGTGTAGATTTTGAGGTGCAGTTCGAAATGGAGACGGCGGAAGAGATAGAAGATGGGCGGTGTGGCTGCTTGGTGTTAAATATGTTTTGAGAGCGTTGGAGGAGAGAGGGTGAATACGTACGGGACATTTGGAAGTCCGAGAGGGCAGTTGAGAGGTAAGAAGCCATATTTATGAAGGCAGGTCAGTACCTGTATTGAGGAAATGGATCCGTGAAGTCCGGTCGATTCACTGTGGCTTGTCAGCTATCTATTTCCAACTAAAGAAAACATAAAAGCCTGTACAGCAAGCGAGGAAGTCATGGATCAGTCATCATGGGCATGGAAATGGCTGATAAGACTTACCTCTAGCAATTCTCTTGGAATCGAATTTGCTCAGTGCATATCGCTCCAGCCATGCAAATTTCAATTCTGGAGGTTTGCTCTGGATGTTAAGACGGCGCTGATCATGCAGCCACGCGTCCCACTCTTCTGTATACCCGTCCGATTGGTAGGAAACCAGCCTCACGTTAGACGCAGAGAGAATTTCTGGATATTTGTATATCTCAATAGCGTCCCAGTAGTGTCCTTGAACGATTGTGATTGTCTTAAGGGTGTTGTTTTGAAGAACAATTTCGTAGCTGCCCGTAATGTACGAGAGGGGACGCGGAGGAAACCGCAGCTTATGCCAAGCGGCTCGAGAGAGCGCCAGGTGATGAACTTGCTGCACTGTTGTAGGCAGATCGGTCCACGGAAGGTCCCAGTCGTGGTCTCGACTGCCTGGTGGGCTATCACCGTAGAAGAGAGTATCGACCTCGTTGCTGAAATAGATCCTTGACCAAGTATCAATATTGTTCCTCCCTTGGACTCCTGGTACTTCCAAATTAACCGAAGGATATGTCAGAATGTGGTAATTGAGCAGTCCTTCAGCTCTCGATTCTTTGCAGACTTGTAGGATTATTGGAACGGTGGTCCTGATTCTCGGGAGCATGAAAATTACTCGAGGCTCGATTGTCGAAGTCCAAATCTTGAGCCGCAGCTCTGTTGGGAGCTTGGAGAACAAAGGAAAGTACGGTAGAGTTTCTTCAGAACTGATTCCAGACTCGGCAGGAAGCGAAGTTGCAATCTTAACTTCAAGCTTCGCTGCCTTCCTCTTTCGAATGACGAAGTTCTTGGAGAAGCAAAGGCCAAACATTCCTGTAATTTCGGAGTTCGCGCAGGCGCGAGTCGAAAATTGAGGTTGGAGAGAAGTTGGTTCTGAGCTTCAAGAATCAGGCCGTTGTACTCGTACGAAGCAGAACCTCCCCAAATTTCTAGATCTAATATTCGAGATATGGACGCTCTTCCACTGAAGCGTATCTGATTTTAAGAAACTTGAAATGCTTCCCGATGGAGGCCCACACTTCTATGTTATGACGAAGTGACCTGCCCTCATAGTAAATCAACCCTGTACCGACACTAGATAAATCTGCGTAATGATCACTGACAAAAGTGAGAGTTTCAATGTCTCGGATGCATACATCTGATGGAGGATTGGGGTGTGGTATTCGTCCTCAGTGCCGAGGCCAGCCCAAAATAGCTCGCTAATTGCCAAATGACGGATTTTTTCACGGCGTTATTTTGGGCAAGGAGGTGGCGGTTCCGATGTTTATTTGGCCTAAGATCCTTGTTCAAAAACAAGAGTGTGTCGATCTCTACATCGAAGTAGGTGGGAGATCCAGGTGGCTCGCCGAGTATCAATGGTTGGGAGTGGGGTAGCCGTTCGACTCTCGACTCTCTACAGACGTAGAGAAGTGCTGGTACTGGGCTTTGTATCCTTTTCCGAGATAGAATGGTTCGAGGTTAAATAGTCAAGTTCCATATCTTGAGTCGTAGCTCCGTTGGAAGGAGAGAGAACTGAGTGAAAGCTGGCTGTGGAGCTGAAGTCGTCAGCCGGATTATGCAGGGGAAAGGTTCAAAGACGAACTGCCACCAGGAAGAGCCGACATACCTGGTAAGATGGGGTTCCAACAATACTCAGCTAGGCGACTTATTTCCGCTCCCATAATGAGACTGGAAGTTGCGTCTGGGATGAGTCAAGGAATTTTGAGGTCGAGCGGTGTGGGTGTGGCGGAGTACGCTGCAGGGATGCCTGAGTAGAAATATTCACGGGCCAACCGCCCTAAAAAATTTGACCGCTACTTAAACGACGATTATTCAACAACTACAACTCACTTTACTATCAATTAGATTGTCTCTGAATATTTTGCTACCTGCCAAAATGCTTATTAAGAAAAATCACTATCCCGAATGCAAGGGCAATCCCAATAAGCTCCTTAAAGCAGTAAGGCTTCAAATGGCCCACAACTATTATCTCGACCAAAACAAGAAGAAATTAATATGACAAGTTACTAGGGAGCATAAAGTTTATTGGGAAACACTTTGAGATCAAATTAAGGGAGAAATACCAAAGGCAGAGGTTATAATAGTATAATAGCAGCTATTACTAAGAGAGGAAGTAGTGATCAAATAATATATTCTGAAATTAGAAGTATCGGGATAGTCGCTAATAGTTTCTCAAATTTAGAAGATAGTAATTAAGTTATTGAAGGATAAGGCAAAGATTTGACTAAAAATCCTCTTGGAATTAATTAGTATTAAACTTTCCTTAACCACTATCCAGACCTCAAATCTCGAATTGTTTTACCACTCAGTAAAGACCAAGTTATTACAAAAGATTCAGAGTAAATTATGAGGTATTTCGAGCTTATTAGAACAAAAAAGCAAAGCATAATATACATAACAGTATTTGTAATTATAATGAAGGTATATTCAAACCCCGAATTTTTGGGGGTGGGCGGTTGGCCAGTGGATACTTCTATTGAGACAAATACGAGGCACGTTGACCAAAAGGGGCTCTTATTCGAGAAGACACTAATTGGTGGGTAATAGATGAGAATATAACGCCAACTGATCGAGACATTGATATGACTTCCTAGACCGCCTTCTTATGTTCCTCCTCGTCGCCTTTCAACAATTTCGCCGCAAAAAGAGACCCACTCAGGAAGACCATATTTCCAACGACATCCATCCACAGCCAATTGGTGAAGAAGCCCCGGCCCGGGCCAATAATAAACCAGGCGTTGAATCCAAGATATGGAATCATGCTCACGCCAAAAGCCGTGAAGCTGGCGACCGTCATGTTAGAGGTACCGAGGAGAAGCCCTGCAGTCATCGCCTGTGCACCAAAACATCGCATCAAGAGCGAAGTCGTGCGGTTGGTGAGGGCGTACTGCGGCGCCAGACTGAGTGCAATCACGGAAGAAGGGTGGAGCAGACACCTGGGCCAGTGGTCAGGGTTAATGACCCATAGTCAGGGCAGAAACGCTTACCAGGCACCCATGCTGCCATATCCCGTAGCCATGGCCACCTGAATCCTCCGGACAGTCTCCAGCGTCTGTGGGGTCGCCATATCCGCGTGCAGTTTGAGTCTGGTATGTTCGGATTTGTCTCTCGAAAGGTGGAATTGGGAGTGGGTGGTGTTGACTGGCTTCTGAAGATGGAAAGCGATGCCTTCGAGAAGACGAACGTCTAAAGTTCTGAACAAAAGCCCTGCAAGCGAGGGAGCGGGTGATCCAACGCGATTGGCTGACTGGAAAAAGAAAAAAATACATAGCGCGTGATGCTTCAGAGGTCTTCCTTCGCTCGAGGACTGTAATTGATATGACGGACTATTGGAAGTGAAACAACTGGAAAATAGCAAGGATGGGTGTGAGCGGAGAGTTTACCTCCATCATTGCGGGTTGTCTTATGAGCCCCCCCCCCCAACAAAAGCAGTGTGTCAAATGATTTAGCTTGATTTGATTATCGCCTCTGAATCAAATCAAATCAAGTCAAAATCTACTTAATCAAATCATAATCAACTATAATCAACTATAGTTAATTATAGTTGATTATTTAGTCACGTGACCGTGCACGTGCGCTCGGAGGTTAGAAAGCGTAATAAGGACTAAAATAAGGTTTAGGCTAGCCCATATCCGGTATCGCTTCACGCGTACCTTACTAAATCGGGTATAGTGCCGCTTAGTAAGCGAAGCGGGACGAGCCGAAGGCACTAGAACCTACTCGATTTTCTCCTAATTCCTCGCCACCTTATAAATCTTATTATTATAAATAAAATAGCTAGAAATAAGCCCTCTTACAAATAGATGCTTTGAAATTAGGGGGTTATTGCTAATTAGACGCTTATTAAAGAATCTTCTAGATTCTAGAGAATTTATATATATATAAGTGATTTTCCTCTAGTTACTCCCTTCTCTCCTTACTTCATACATAAATATCTCAATAACTATAGCTCTAATTAAGAAGCTTTCGACTATAAACCTACTTATATTTACTCGATATATCCAAAATGTCTTAATAATCTTCGATTAACCTTAATATCCTTCAAAATAAGGAGGATTTTGAGCTAGAACCACTTTCAAGACAAGCCCCTATCTTTAAGCTTGGCTATATGAAAAAGACTCTAGACCCCCTAAAGCTAATCCAGAGGACCTTAATAATTACCGAACCGTTACTATATCATGCCTATTTAAGGGCTATAAGTAAGTAGTATATATTTTTAATTTAATTATAAAGTAACTAATATATTTTTAGTAAAAATTCATAAAGCAAAGAATCGGAAAATCGATAAGCAATTATAAGAGCCATTACCTTAATAATCATAAGTCAGTTAATATAGACGCTATATTAAAGGGTAATGAGCTTCGTAAGTAATTAATCTTAATTTATAAAATAATAACTAATAATTTTTATAGCTACTTCTCAAGACTCAAATCAAATGTCTATTACCGAATCTTTTAGTAAAGCTACTAGTCAAACTAGTGAAGGCTTTACTATAGTTCACTTTAAAAGATTATTATTAGACTTTATAGTTAATAATAATATTTCTTTTAGAGCTATTACTACTCCGAGCTTTAAAAAGCTACTTCAATATTTAAACTAGTAAGTTTTATTTAAAAACTATTTATATTTATATATAACTAACCTTTATATAGTGAAGTACCGCCTTTGTATTCTAAAGTACTTACGGATGAGCTTACTTTAAGATATAATAATAATAGTAATCTTATAAAAGAAGAATTATCGAATAATATCTTATCGAACGGTACTTTTTCTATTACTTTAGATGCTTGGACAGCTATAAATCAGAAAGCTTATTTGGGAATTACTATGTGAGTTATTCTTATTAATAATAATTAATAAAAAAATTACTAATTTAATTTTTAGACATTTTATAAATAAAGATTTTAAATTAAAATCTTATTTATTAGCTATGAAAGATTTAAAAGATATTCATAGCGGTAAATATATGAATTCGGTTCTATTAGAAGCTTTAAAAGCTTTTGGTATTGAATATAATATTACTAGGTAAGTAATATAAATCTTATTTTTTTAAAATAATTACTAATATATTTTATTTAGTATTACTCGAGATAATGCTAGCTCAAACGATACCTTATTACAAGCTTTTATAAAGCATTATAATAAGGAAGGCATTAAATTTCAAGGAGATATTCCTTGTATAGCTCACGTATTAAACTTAGTAATTCAAGATATCTTAAAAGCTCTTATTAAGAACGATTATGATACTTCTTATTCTATGGATTTATACGAGCAAGAAAAGGACGAACTTGAAGAAAGAGAAGAAGGAGAAGGAGTAGAATAAGTAATAAGTAAGTTTCTCATATAATTTATAAGAGATTTATTAATAAATTATAGATTTATTGATTTGGAGAAAGGCTAGAAAGACTATTATAGGTCTTAAATATAATCAGGAAAATCGACGGCTATTAGAAGCTCAAATTAAAGCTTTTAATATAGAAAATGCTCGGTTCCCTTAGCTTGGTAAGTAATTATTTATTTATTTATTTATTAATACTAATTATTTATAGATCAAAAAACACGGTGGTTATCGACTTATTATATGTTAAAAGACTTTTTATACATATATGAAGCTATTAAGGTAGTAATTAATAGCTCGAAATCGAAGGCTTTTAAAAATAAAAGTCTGGTTTTAACTAATATTGAAATTACTTATTTAAATAATATTTTGAATATAATTTCAATATTTATTAAGGCTACGACTAAGTTATAAGCCGAAAACTACCCTACTATATATTATATTATACCTGAAGTATATAAAATATATAATAAACTTGAAGGTTTTAAAAGAGAGTTTAAAGTAAGTCTTCTTCTTATATTTTTTATTATATTAATAAATATACTAATTTTAATTAGGATAAAACCTTCGAAAACGCCATTGATAAGGGAATAGCTAAGCTTCGAAAATATTATCCTAAAACCGGCATTTTGGATAATAAAAGTAAAGCTTTATATTTAGCTCTTATTCTTGATCCTCGAATTAAAAGAGTAGGACTAGCCGGAATTGGATTAGCTCCCGGAATAGTATCTGATATATATAATAGGCTTGAAATAGACTATAACGTGTAAGTATATGTTTTTAATTTTTTAATTTTTTAATTTTTAAATTACTAATTTTTATATAGGTATAAACGAGACTATTTAATAGCCAATCCTCAAGACTCTAGTTCTGATACGTCTATGGAAGATTTCGATGAAGACGAACTTGATATTTATATAAATAATCAAGAGGATATAATAGAAGACGAATTAATAACGTATTTAGAAGAAAAGAGAGTAGATAAAAAGGTACGTAAAATCACTTACTTTACTTCAAATTTTCTTAGGAACTACTAATCCCTTTATTATAATTTCTTTATATATAAGTACTAATTTAGCTATAGATTCGGCCCTTAGAATACTGGAAAGCTAATGAAGCTAGATTTCCTATTTTATCCCTTATAGCGAGGAAGTACTTAGGAATACCCGCTTCATCCGCTGCTAGCGAGCGTTTCTTCTCACAAGAGGCTCTTATTAATACTAAACTACGTAATCGACTTAATAAGAGTACCTTTGAGAAGATTATATGTCTTAAGAGCTAGGGGATATTTATAAACGAGGAAGAAGAAATAAAAAAGGAAGAAAATAAGGATAAAAAAGATAAAGAGGGGGTTTCTAAGGAGGATAACCAGTTTTTTATTCCATATTTGGACTAGTTTTGTACTTTTATATATATTTCATAAGTCTTATTTATATCTTATTATTATAGCCGTTAGTTATTTAATAATCTTTTAAGTTACTTGAAAAATTCAAGTTTTCTTAGTATCACGTGATGATTATAATTGATTATAATTAATTATAATCATAATCAAATCAAATCAAGTCAAAATCTACTAAATCAAATCATAATCAACTATAATTAACTATAGTTAATTATAATTAACTAGCCTTGATTTTTTTTTTGACACACTGAACAAAAGTCACGAACACGATTTTGCACTCCTAAACACACTACAAAGGCGTGCGGCGTTGAAAACCGTCCAGCTGCCCAGCAGCCGAGGGACACCAAAATCGCTACGTTTAGAAAATCATACCAAATCTCAACGGAATACCCGAAACTCTTTAAAAGTTATTTGTGCAAATAAAAAGAAGCAGATCTAACTTTCGCGAAATTTTCATGTTAATTAAATATAAGGGAGAATTGTGAGACTTTCTGTTTGCGAGGGTCAAGATTGTGCCCGCCTCGCTTAGGGCGTTAGACGAATTTCAATGCCGCTCGCCTTCAAAATCAACAACTTTGATCTGTATTGTAGTCTTAAATTTGAACTTAGTGAACAGATTGAGGCAAAAGAACTGATTACTCCCGTATCAATTTATTAATTACGGTAAGCCAATCTTGAATGCTGCGTCTGGTTTCAGCCCAAAGACGTTGCGAGAATTCCAGTTCCTTTACCCGCATGCTGCGCCAGCTCAATTAATTGCTTTCATTCTCTCTGCGTGGGACTTTCTTCCTTCACTGGTGGACCCAAAATCTAGCATCTGATCCTTTGGTTCTTCGAGGAGCTACCGGTGAGATGTGGGGTCACATACTCCGTGAACAAGCGTTGGCCTTTGCGTTCCTTCTTGTACCGTGTAAGTCGAGCAATTGCACAAATGACTGCGGTTGACACACAATCCAGGGCTCGCTTCTTCAATATGTTGTGAAGTTCCTCTCTATCTGATCTCTAACTAGGAACACGCAACGGCTTTGAACGATTGTGCAACCAGAAACTGGAACATCGAAGGGATGTGGCTCTTTCGCCCACTGCCGTCGAGAATACTTCCTTGATCAACTTTTGGACGGTTGATGGTAGTGTCATTGCAGAGAAAGACTCTTTGTTGAAGGGTTTAGTGGTAGAAGGCTACCTCGAGGACAGCATTATTCTTCGGAATCTCAGCAGCTTTAATTTTGGAAGATCTCCCAGTCTTGGAGAATGCCGATGTAACTCCTTCTTCTTTGCTTGGAATGTTTACCTTCGAGGTCTCCCGGAGCTGTGGGAATTCGACACTCTATACCCATGCCTTTATGTGGCCGACGGTTTAGAAATAAATGGTGTTGGCTTCGGATCTATCGACAATATCGTTCTACGAAGTCCCCCGAGGCCATCCGTCTTTTCAATGGGCAGGATTCTAAATGTCAACAACTAATCATTTACTAGTGGGCGAAGTACAAAAACTCAGATCAATAGAAACGGCAACCTTTCGATGGTATTCGACTGCTAAACTTGCAGCCAAAAGACCAAACGAAACTTTGAGGTCTCAGCCAACACACTGGAGGTATCTGGCTTGGTCTACTTGGCAAAGAATTATATAGCTATAGAACCATAACACTCACTCAACATCAAGAATTTAACCACCGGCACAGTCAATGCTAGCAGAAATTCTTTTACGCTTCTCCGCATCGATTTAGATAACGTGACAAGTCTCTACGTCTAGGATAATCCGAATCTGACTGCGATATGGTATAATTCGAGATTCCCCAGCTGCTCCTGGAAAGAGATCATTACCACCAGCAACCCAAAACTCAGGTCGAAATCTTAGCGTTATGGGACACTGGAACAAGTGTGGGATAATACTACTTATTTTCCTGATCATGATCGAATCTCGCACGACTCTCCCGCTACAAAATGAGCCTGCCCGAAGAGGAATCTTATAACAATTATATTAGATGGGGTATTTGATAACGAGTTCTTATAAACTTGCCTCCTATCAAGATGCTACATGGCAGAGTGATCTGACTATTTACAGCCAGCCACTCCTTGAACTCGCCCACGCTGACAGAAACCGGTCAATGATTCCCCAGAAGCTTGCCGTGCAATCCTCACCTAGCAAGGATGAGTTCAGCTGTAGCAAATTGCATGAAGTGCGCAAGCTGAGGATTTTTAAAGGAGAATGTTCCTGTCAGAATGAAACAGTTGCTGATAGAAACGGTCCGGGAAGGAGTGCTGGGAGCTTCAGCATCATTATTTATATTCTCGGCCTTTTAATAATACAGCACTCCCGTTCTATGTAATTGCAATTCAAAGATTCCTAAGGAAAACACGGTAATAAGAGAGCGGAAGTAAAGATGGGAATACGGGAAGATGAAGCTTTGCAAGTTCCGTACTCCATCACGTTTTGAGCACAGGCCAGCGACTGCCCAAAGCTTGAGTTCAGGGGAAGATAGGGGTTTGTTGATTTTGAGCCTCAGGTGTGACATTATCAAAGCTACAATTAGTTCCGCTGTTAAACATTGAAGGTAGCTAAATCTGGTGTTGGATCAATAGTATTATTGGAGAGCCTGCTGGGTCTCCCTGAAAAGAGGCAATAATTCACGATAAATCTAGTTTGAGCAAATGCCGAGACGTTAGTACAAGAGGTGTGACGGCGAGATCAATGCAATGGTTGAAGGCTCAAAGTTCAGAGAATCTCATGTATTGAAAATACTAAGCTAGAGAGCAAAGGAGGGAGGAATTCCTCGACCTTTAGTAGTGCTTTGCCCAAGCCTCTGGCTTAGTTCCCCTGTTTCAGACCTGTTTCCTAATTCCTATTCCCGGCAGATCATGCAGTTATTGCCAACAATTACAATAGGAGATAATAGCAGCGACTGACTTCCTATTTTTTAATCTCCGCCGCTGCCTAACAACTGCCAACAAGGATTATAACCACCTGGTACTTTAAGAAATACTTAAAATAATTAATCAATGATTTATTTAAGTAAAACTTCAAAAATTCATGCGTAATTAGGTCACATTCTGCATCAATAATTTGACTTAATCATAGCGAGGCAGGAACAAGTAACATATATGATAGGAATAGATTTATCTTATCTAAACCCATCAGCCCTAAGCTTAGACCAACTCTTAGCTGGCCCGACAGGCAGTACTATGAGAGGCGCGCACTCGTCCTGGACCCCACATCCTGCGAGGCTGAGTGGAACGACAATATGCGAGGACCAAACTCAGAAAGACGTTAAAGTTTGGGATCTGAGAATTAGACCAGAGATATTACAAAAGTGAAGCAAGTCGCAACAACAACGCCAAGTAGGTTGGTGTGTTCCAATACTTGCGCTGCACTACTTGAAGTTGCAGCAGCGGTAGCTGCTCCCGTGGAAGTCGGTGTCGTGCCTCCATTTGAAGTAGACGTTGCCTTGTTCGTTGCAGTGGCGCCTGCCTTTCCCACTGTATCAGTCCAATATAAGCTGACTTCAGTACGGGTGCTTAGAACATCGGATTGCGTCGTCTCCGTCGAGAAAATTGAAGCAGCAAAGTCGGCCCTAAAACTCTCGAATGGGACCGTTGCGGAAGCGCTGCAGTACGATGAAGACTCAGCGTTGATTTCGTCCTGGTCTAAAAACCCTCCTCCATGCAGGCGAAGGCAATTGCTGCATCTGGAGACATCATCAGCAACAGATCTGGTAAAGACACTTTGAAAGTCGACATTGGGTATTGCCCACTAACCCCTGTGTATATCGCCAAACATCAGACCCCTTGCCATTAGAGTCACAAAGACACTTCTGCTGCTTGCTGAGGTGATCGGCCGTTGGGTTTAGGCCATCAAGATCAACACTTAATCCGCAGATCTGCATCACGCCTTGCATCTTGTTGCATGGAAATGGCGAATCGACGAGGTTTGAGACACCAGCGCTTGGTTGGCACAAGCTCGCAAGGTCACGTTTGAAGAGGGAGATTGGGGCAGGTGAAAAGTCAATTACACTTGCTAAGGAGAAGGGGAGATGGTTACTGGCGAAGAGGACGGCCGTAAGAGCAGTGGTGAAGTGCATCTTGAAGTAGATGGATACAAATGAAAGCTGAAATGAGTGATTGATAGAGATCCCCAGTTGTTATATATCAGAGAAAGTTGAGTGACCCCAAATACCGTCAAGATCTGGAACTTCGCACCTTGTCACCATTCACCGAGTCAAAAATAGGATTCCCATGGGTATAAACAAGTTGGATATTTTTGAAGGATTTGCCAAGACGGAACACTACATGCTTTAAATTGTTGTTGAGCTCTTATCCCATGTCAGGCAACGAGGCTTGTGATTTGCTCTGTCCAGAAGCCAAGGCAGGGCTATTTTTGCCCGCATTATCTTTTATCACCGTGCGGACAGAGGCATCAGCGAGTAATAACGCAATTTCAGCAAAGACGGCTCCAGGTACGCATTGCTCTCCTTCAGCAGTAATCATGATGGCGGTGCAGACTGTGACCCGTCAGGTCAAGAGAGCGACGACTGAGGTCGCCTAAGGCAGATCGTGGATAGCCTCATTCCTCAAATTGAAGCGGACAGAGCCTTGGTCTAGGATCTCAATCTTTCTCGACTCGAAATTAAGCCTAGCTCTTTTGGATACGAACGGTGAATCAATCCGCCGGCTGACAACGACAACGCTCGGAACAACAAACCAGGACGAGGTTCCGACATTTCCCTGCAATCGTCGGTTCACTAACCTCCTGTTGGTGCCACATTTAGCGCATCCCCCGCAGATTAAGTCGCAATAAAGTTCCGCAGAGTTTAAAACTGATTTGCAGGGCTGAATAAAGGCATGCTCCGTAACTATTGAAGCGAAAGGCTATCTTGACAACTGCGGCCGATCCCAGTGAGGGTTACATTCAAGGAGGTAAGTGAGGGGTTTTTCCGTGTTTCAAAGGCACGTGGACTCCAAGCTTGGCGGTGCGTACCAATGAAAGCAGAGCAACCAGGTGATTTTATTTATGGAGGTGCAGGATCCTTCTAAAACGCATGTACCGAAGTGGAGATTGAGTTCTTACTCGCTCGTCAAAATTCAAGAGCCAGGATCTCAAGCCTTCGGCAAATAAACGATCCAATTAATCGCATCCGAGATATTTCGGGAACTCTGCCCTTGTGATACTGTATGTGCGGGGGTCAGCGTCCCTGAAGTCGCAGCATAGGTTGCACAATACCGTCGACATCCTCATTTCAAATTTCAAAGGCCTTGCCCACTTTGCATTTCCTCTCAGCCTCTCCTTCCCACTTCACCTTTGTCCAATTTGTACCCAAGATACTTCTTACTCAGCACTTTTCACGCTTCATACATTTTATTCCACACATTAAGTCTGCTTGCAGCGAATAGGTCACAATGGTCAATTATCATGAGAACGTATATGTGCGCCGTGGGGTGGATGGCCGAGACCACATTCCGGCGTTACCTTTTTGGATGGCCATCATCAGAGTGGTTCAACTGGTATGTTCTTCTATTCCGCAAGACCAGTGGATAAAAAACATGAGCATCTTAATGTTGATACTGACCTTGGAACCAGCTTCTCGCCTGTCTCGTGATGATTCTCACAGCATACTCGTCAGCTACGTTCGGAGGTTCAGGCACAAATGGAGATCTCGTTATCCAGATCTTGGTAAGTGTTTCCTCCATTTCTTAACCAGTAAAATGATTTGTTACTAACATGTAGTAAACAGTTCCCGGGTTATAATATGAGCTTCTTTACTTTCGCATGGACTGTTTTATTCCTACTCTATGTAAGACCTCTAGCGTGTGTCGTAGGAGCGCTTCCTGACAGTGCAATTACAGATCTTCTTGATACCACTTGTCTTCCCCAAGTTTTACCTTTCCTACGCCCACCTGTTAGTCACTCCTTTTTCAAATTCCCCTTCGGGCGTTAACTTCCCATTAGTGGCCTGGAATTTTTGACCGTTATCTTCTGGCTTACTACGTTCGCCCTTCTTGCCGATGAAGGCAAATGGTGGGTCGTGGAACAGGAGTCCTTAGAGGCCATCAAAGACGAATTCAGTGGGTTCAGTAGTAGCGACGACGGAGAAGTCGACAAACTTTTGTCTGCTTGCAAAGCATCAAGGGCTGCTATCGGTATGGCTGCTATTGTTTGGCTGCTATTCATGGTCACGTTCGGTTTTGTTGGTTAGTACCGCCATTAGCTTCCCCGTCGCAAGCATCTAAGCCTTTTCTTTCTTTCTTTCTTTGGTCGCAGGTGCTTTTGTGGAAGTACTTATGCTAACTGTAATTGCTACTAGTGTACTACTGGAACAAACATCGTGAAGAGCACGGCGAAACTGGACTATCCTCCGCTCACCGCAGAGGGCCCACTGGTGACATCGAGGCTGCGCAGGTAGAGAAGACGCAGCCGTCGGTAGAATTACACAATATCCAGGGGCAGCCGCAGCATCCAGCTCCTGTCGCTTAAACGCTATTCCCACACCCAATACGAGACACGAGTGATACAGATCGAGAACTTCATATATGATGGGTTCTGTCTGGTGGAACCAATGGCAGATCCTTGGGAAGGTTGGTAGAGGAATGGCTTGAAGCCACAGATGGGACATTGTTGACTGGTCAAGGAGTTTCGATACCCTGATTTTTACACTCAATAGTCATTGATTCGGGTATTTTTCAATAAAATCTGTTTGTTTTTTTGGTGACCCGGCGGTGAATCCATGGGATTACAACCACTTGCCGGTGTGAATTTTTTTTTCTGGTGAGGCTACGAGCGCTGTCAGTCTCGCTTCACCATATAAAGGAAGCCCTTTGCCAAGCCCTTCCTGTCTCTCTCCCAACTACCACAACGCCAAAGACTCCGATCACAACACCACAGCGAGAGCCTACCATACAATGGCGTCTAACATGGCCAATCTGGTATGCAATCTCCATAGTTATTGCCCCAGTTATTAACAGCAGTAGTTTGCCCAAGGCACATCCCCCGACATCACAACTTTTCAAGTTGCATTCGGTCCCGTTGTCGCGTCAGGTCTTGAAACTGCTTCGATTACTATTCAAGTTGCATTCAGTCCCGTTGTCGCGTCAGGTCTTGAAACTGCTTCGATTACTGTTCAAGTTCCCACTGCTACCGCTCCTGTCTCCGCTCCTCAAGCCAGGTTTCAAGTCGGCGCTCAAGTCGGTGCTCAAGTCGGTGCTCAATTCGGTGCGGATGTCGGTAGTCAAGCTCTTCTCTCGCGTCCTCCAGCGCGTGATGGCTATTACTACAACAATCGGGGTAAACTCAAAAAGCACAATCCACCTAGGAGGTATGTATTTCGCAACCTTTTGATCGTACAACAACAGACTGGGACACTCAAATTGACTGACTTGGTAATCTAGTCAGAGGAAGGAATTCGGAATGCTTCAGACTCGTATTACTGAAGCTGAACTCAACTACCTACGACCAAACACCCTCAACCAGCGTCAAAGTGTGTTCGCCAAAGACCCTTCCCTATCCAATGCTCGCATATGGTTGTCAATGGGCGAGAGGGAGGAGTTGAATAAATACAGAGAGGTCCACGGAGGAAAGCGGGTCATTACTTCGGAGAGGATTTTGAATGACTTGAACTTTCAGCAGAAGGCGCCGGAGGCTGAACACCGCCGTAAGGTAGTTGAGCATATGAAGAGCAAAGGCCAGTCAACCCGTACGAAGGAAGGTCGGAGGCTGAACACCGCCGTAAGGTAGTTGAGCATATGAAGAGCAAAGGCCAGTCAACCCGTACGAAGGAAGGTCGGAGGGACTTAGATCACAACTGTTTGAGCTAGTTGACTGAGGACTGGAGAAGAAGATTGTTCTAGGAGAGTAGAGGGCAATTGAGATATTGAAACCCCCCCCATTGAGATTTTTACACAATGCCTTGTAATTCCTTCGGTAGTCCAACTTCACTTAAGTATGCAGGCGATCGTTCCAAGCTCTCTTAAAATATCCAAAGAAGTCTACTGGTGCTATTTGGCCGGTGGGCGTGCTGCCGCTATCCATGGCTAGCAGCCTGGGATGGTACTTGGCATCAGGTCGTATCGATATTGCCCCTATTCTTTTGATAGCGTTGAGAGCGATCTCTCAAATTCTTGAGTAGTATTGTTTGATAAATGATATCACTTCTGTTAGATTAATCCTGCTGGCTACGCTAAAATTAGTGCGCTGCATTGACTTGAAATTTAGAAACTCAGGAAAATTTGAAGTTCCAGTGTTAGAGCATCGAGACAGCGGGTTGTCTATCGCTTGGTGTATGTGGATAAATGACCTGCCAAAACTGCAACCATCCTCCATCCTTTCCAAACAACCTCGACTCACAAGCCAACACCAAGATACTGAACTGCAATGGCGTCCAACTCGCACAGAATGGTGGGTCCACTCTACATCATTGTACGTTTCTATTCCTAATAGCAACTCACATATTTAGTCCATAAATAACCGCGGCGTCCCCTCGCACCGTGCCAATATCCACGGAGACACGGACAATGAAGATCCTCAATAAGCTGTTCAACCCAACCCAACACAGTTCCTCACCGCATTCGGTCCCATTTTTGCAGCACATTGCAGCACGTTTTACAACTGCTCACGATTCTGTTGCTCTGAATGTTGCTGCTCCCATCTTCACAACACCAATCGCCGCTGACCCAGCCATCGATGCTACCGTCGTTTCGATCCCCCAGCAACTCGCCAGGAACCCAAAGGAGGATACCACTACAATGGTCGAGGCAAGTTTGAAGAAACGTGGGCCACCGACAAAATTTGTTTTTCCAAAACCGTCGAATAATTTAACCTCGGACTTGGACCATCAACCTTGAATTAGAAAAACTAACTTGAACAATCTAGACATACAAAAATGTATGGCCTCCCTCCGGTTTGGGTTACTGGGCTCGAGCTTGGCTTTATCCGACCGCGTACTCTCCAACAGCACCAAGAAGTCTTCCGAAAGAACCCTAGACGTGGAAAGACACGCCTTAACTGCAGCACATCTGAGATCTTCAAGATCAATGAATACAGGGAGCAGAACAGACTTTGTATGATCAAGTTTATGGAGAAGACACTCATGAATGAAGAGGTTCTGGCTAGTACTAAGTCGGCAGCGCGTAGGCATGGTATGGTGGAGGATCTCGTGGGAAAAGGGGAGAGCACGCGAACGAAGAAAGCCCTGGAGGACGTTCATCTCGCGCAGACTGGAGGATGGTGAGAGACAAAGGACTGTTGCGGATTTTGAGAGATTATTCTGAACCCTATGAGAACACTAGAAGATTGGGTCACATAGTGTTGAATAGTTGCTAATAAACGGATGGCAAAACTGTGGGAAATACCATAAGGGTGCTAGTACTGAGGAGATTTCAAGAGTCCCAACCCAATCTTTGCCTTCTCTGAATTCCTTACTGTGAAGTGATCTCAAGTTTTTAATGCCACTGTGACATATCCTAGTTCCAGCATACCGGTATACAATTTTACGCTATAACCATAAACAGCCACGTCATAGTAATTCTTGGCTCGGGCGTCTTAGTGTCGCATCCCAAGTCTCAATATGGTCTGACAATTGATGTGGAGGAGAGAAGATCTGTGCTTCATTCTGTCAAGCAAAATCTAGCCATGTACAATTCCCTTTCTGTCGACGTGTTATCCCCAAAGACCCCAGTGTTTCAGGAACTTGTCGACTTCATTGAAGATCTCCTCCATCCAGTCCCGCCTGAGTCAATCCTGCCTGAGCCAACTTCTGAAGATCTCCTCCATTCTGTCCTACCAAAGCCAATTTCTCCCGATTCTCCTTGCTATAGACATTGAGACCCTTTCTCTTCATATCTAACATCAACTTCATTCGCATCTGTGCCCCTCCCTCTTTGCCTTGTCTGGATTCTTCATCCCGGCAGGGGACAGGCGTTTCTGTAAAAGAGACTCCAGCCGACCAATCTCCTCATCAAGCAATCGGACCTGGGCGCCTGCTCCTTGAGGTTTGTTTTTGAAGATAGGAAGCGGCATCAAGTCGTAACCTGGACGGATGATCCTCAACTGATCCTCGGTGACCTTGGTAATACGTACACCATACTCGCGTCGTCCTCTAGTTGTTTGAATCAGTCAGTGTACGCTTGAGTGATGGATAGTACGTACTCGTATGGGCGGTGAGGCTTCTTTTTCACCAACTCTCCTCGCTTGTTGTATACATAACCCTCTGGTGCAGGAGGACTCAATGGCGCGCCGCTGGGCTGGTTCGCGTCAACTGCGAGAGGGCCATTATAGTTGACGAATGTGAACGGCGTAGCTTGTGCAGCCATAGTACCTCCAGGTTGAGAACTTCTTGTGTGGTAGGTGTTTGGCTTTTGATGATTGTTGTCTTGGTAAACCTATGGGAGTAGATGTTCAAGAAGAGGGCGAGTGCCGTTCACTTTGGAGAAAGGAATCTCTAAATACAATTGCGAAGCGAGAGATCGGGCTGGTTGCCAGCCTCGTCTGCTGAAGTCATAATGAATGATGACTCCTCCCAGAGAAAATATGGCAAAGCCATATTAAGGGGTTTATTAATTGCTTTCGCAGAAGTTGTCTTTATATCCTTTATTGCATGCGAACAATTGAAGTGGGTGAACAGAGATGCCTCTCAAATCCTTTTAAGCTATCCTTTGCTTCAAACTTTACTTTAAAAGCTTGAGTTTGAGGTTAGTTTGTAGATAGTTGCGCTATTTCTATGATAATACTTCCGGCTAATGTTTGGTACAAACAGGGGAACTTTACAAAAAACGTATTGAACGAGGATGAAATCACTAATATGCATGCTAAATAAGGGCTATCTGATGTACCATGACTTCCTACTTTTTTGCAAACAATGTTTGTGAATGACGTCAGGGGGTGATTGTCACTTTAGGGCAGTTGAACCGGTATCGGACTCAGTATGATTGAGAGCAGATGCAGGAGGAGGCACGTTGTCCACTCGCCATTACTTCGCCCCCACTCCATCCCTTCTTGGCCCAATTTTAAATCTCTGGCATCTTCTTCATTCTTGCGCCCTCGATCTTCTCTCTCCTAATTCCGTCATATGACCTTACTTTGCTCCCTACGCTTCTTTCCTTCCTTGAATAGCTCTGCATCCCACAATTCATCTCCGGTGTCAGAAGGTCCACAGCCCAGGTCTCAAAACAGCTCTGAGCTCTTCAAGGGACCGGGGACTTACAACGAATGAGAACTAGCACCATTGGCAGCCAGTCAGGCTAGTTTCATTCTACGCGTCTTCTACATCACGGCTACTGTAGCTTGGTATGTTCAAAACCAAGCCTGTCATGTTCAACACATCTGATACTGTTCAGAGACACACTTGCAAAGAACTACGTGCAATCTTCTGCGAATTGCAACCTACCACGAAGCTCTTCTTCAAAGGCGCAGCGCCATCTCTCGACTTCCACTCATCTATAAGGCAGACTGGACGAGATCCGGCCCGGGAAGAGCAGCAAGGAGTCGCAAAGGAGGTAAAGAGATCTTCCAATTCCAAAGTCCCTTTCTCCACCCCTGAAACTGTTCAGAGTCCGGAATAGGTCAGTTCTCTTAGTGTTGTATTGAAGTATTATATCAAATAAAGAGCAATTGGCTGACTGAGTTAGGTACAGGGCTGCAGGGCTTGAGAAGTTCAACAAACGAACCAGGGCTCTTGATGGCATATAAATTCGTCGTGCCAAAACACAATCGCTAAAGTCAATCTTCGAAAGAAGAGCTATGACGGCCGCAACACTCCAAAGCCATACACGCGCAATGCTGGTATGAGTCGAAAGACACTTACTTATATCTACCCCCTCAAAGTCACGAACGTGATCCGTTATTGAAAGTCCATTGGCTGGTTCCCTGAGTTCGATGAAGTTAATCAAAGCCCTTGTCTGCGATAATACATATGGCGAGTCACTGGGCAATGGTATCAATGGTAGAGGGCCTAAAGAAGCGCGGCCTAGCCTCAGCAGATCGTAGTAATAAGGCTACTCTATTTCTTACAGCACCGTCCTCCGCTCAATCCTTGAATTGATCACACCCCTGATCATGGATTTTCTTCTCAGTCCAGACTTAGAAGAAGGCAGAGAAGTGGACTGCTGACCGCGGTCTCGCAGCTCTTAAAATCTTTGGTACACAGAAGTTCAAGGAAGTAGGCAACAAGGCGTTTCTCGCATCCGAGCTCCTGATGCCCTTCGGAGGGGGCGGGGCAAGACCTACTTCATCATTGCTGGGGGCCGCGCACTCAAGCCTATCATCGTCCCCGGTCAAGCCATCGACAAGTCTATGAAGGAAAGTAGAATTTTGGATGGCCAGCTCCCGGTGAACCATTCCAAATGGAAGGGTCTTCCATATGTCTATTGGGAAGGGATGGTCACTTTTGTCATCTCTGGTGGGCCATCAAAACTTTGGTTTTTGACAGAGATTTGACCGTGCTCTGGATGGATAGATATACTCTAAAGAGTATAGAATTGCCTCTGATAGTGCATGCTTTCCAGCGAATTTTCTCATTGGGCGATAGCATTCATGCGATGATGTTGGCGATGGTTTTCGTGGTTGGAGGTTTGATTGCGCATTGCGCCCCTTGGTATTCCGAAGACCTAAATAGCCAATACAGACTCATACCTCAATCATTTAACTGACCTGACTTGAGATAATTGCTGTTGTTAAATGTTATGAAATAATTGCTGGGCTGGCGGTTAAGCTGCGATAGGCGTCGGGACCGGAGGTCGTGTAGATTCTGGAGTTGATGGCAGCGGTGGGTTCACGATGCGAAATTCGAGTCCAACCTGCGCTATGCAATTCCATAGACACAGGAAAGAATCCTCGAGTCTTGGTTTAGTACGTGCGCGCTCGAGATCAGTATTTGTGACCAAATGGGCAGCAATAATTCCATTGTTGACATTCTCAGGGCTGTCCCCTAAGTACCCGATGGCAACCGCTTTTAAGCGAGTTACCCCTATTCACCGCCTAACTTAAAGTTGATGTCGGCACAGAGAGCATGATTTTTTGATGACACCTAACGTGCCAAAACGGATGGGCTCCAGGTTTGAGGAATGAATAGGAGAGTGTGTCAAATAGTGAAGAATTGAAGTTTGATGGTAAGATTGTATGGTTTACTGATTCAAGATAAGCGACGCTTTTGATTTGGAAGGATACCCTGTGGCTCTGCTGCCTCATACAGGACTAGTTATTCTCGTCACTTCTTGACCTCTACCTCAGAAAGTCCGATAGCAATCATTTATCTTTCGTCGCATCTATAGTACATAATCGTGTTGTGTACAGAGACAAACATCATCAGCCAAACTCCATCCATCACAGCACGCATGACATGGGACGAGAGTGGAGCGGGCCTCCTTCTTGATTGTTTGTCCGTCGTCGCTCTGTTCTGGGCTCGCAGGAAGACCAAACATAGCGCCAAAAGTAATCCGTCCCTTTTTGTGTATTCTTTATACTGACTTCCTGTCATCTCGATTCTCGCCAAAGCCTTCTTATTGTCGGGTCTGGTACGGCGAGAAGCCGAATGTGGCACTCAGCTGGAGGATGACCAAGAAGCTACCGGTGTTTGGATGAAATCATGCTGCAAAATCTGTGACGAAACCGTCCCAGTTTCCACCTGGGCCGCTGGCAATGTTGAAGGGTCGGATGGGACCAGAGCCGCTGGGACTGTTGGAGGCTTCGACTGTTGCTTTCGTCAGAACATGTTTTGTTAGACGAAACAGTGGGCTTTATGTACATACTTTCCTCGCGCTCACAATGGATATGAGTAGCAAAACTCGTCATTATCATCGGTATGCTCAAAGTTAAAGGTTTGATAAATCTCTTGGTTATGTACTCTTTGTTGCTTCTATTGGTTGAGGAAAGAGAACCCAAGTTCTGATCAAGGACCCAAAGGAGCTTGCAGTGGCTGAAAGCTTTACCTCGGACTTTGGCTTGGTTGAGGTACCAACGAAGGGGTCATGGACAATGTCCATGGTTTCTGGACCCCCAGCAAGAGAGGAACCGCCGATTCAGATACTTGGTTTTTGCGACTGCCTGACAAGGCAGCGCTTAATGCCTTGAATTGAAAGCTTCCTGCGTTCCTTGTAAGCCAACTAAGCCGAGTCAAACTCCATTATCTCTAGAGCGTCTTCCATGTCGGTCTCAGCAGAAGCCTCAACCTCCATGCGCTCGAAAGCAGCTCCTTCTTCGATCTCAGTAGACTCGAAGTTGTCCTCAACACCACCACTCTTCTCTATCACCAAAAGATTTCCTTCCCCGCCGTCTCTAGAGTCGGGTTTTCCACCACTAAGTCTCAACCCCATTTCCTTGGCGCGCTTGAAGCAGCTCATTGTGGTGTATCCGAGATGCCAGAGCAGTTCATACCCGGCTGCGTCCGCTCCTCCTCGTGCAGTGAAGCTACCATCTTCTGGATAATGGCAGAACGCCTCTACGTCAGAATCGATGCCAAACTCAACTTTGGGCTAACGTCAAAGGCTCCTCCAGAGAGTGGACTTGGCATCACCAAAGACGCTGCCAATGGAACCTTCAACGCCTCATTGCTGGGCGAAGGAAACAAGAGAACCGCCGCCTTGGCCATCTTGTTGTTGCATTTGCTGTCCAGCTGGGGAGGAGTCATGGCTGGGCTGTTGCATACCGTTGCGCCGTTGTTTTCTTGACGACACATCTTGTTCGATCTGCCCAGCTCTTAAGGAACCTTCAACATTGTTTGAACTTCTTCCAAAGCTCATCGTTGGTAGTCAGCATAGTGTTTCGATGATTGCCTCGTCAAACCCTATATTGCTAGTTCGCCTGCCGCAGTTTTTCTGAGCACTATTTTTGGTTTCATTTTGATTGCGGCCACTTTGGGTTGTGCTTGTTTTGGCCTTTGAGCCTTAGAATTTTCGACGCCTCGGCTCCATAGGTATCTGATAATTGACTGTCAGCATTATTTAGAGAATGTGCTCTTGGATTGAGACACAGATCAAGAAACACATACTGTGCATCTTGGGTAGTATTCATCACTTCGTCGAAGATTCCTAGCCAGTTCGCTTGGATGTGATGAGGGGCAACACAGAACAATTCTTCGCTGTTGTAGGCTCCCATGAGGTATTGAAAGCGAACTTTCTCGAGCACTGCTTTCAAGCTCGCTCGGCCGCCCACTAAACCGTCGTTCTCTTGAATTTGCTGATTACCACCCCCTGCTTGAAATCGTGGCGTAACTCGCAACACACGGCCAGAAGATTCTCCGCTTGGAATCGACCAGAAACGCCTGTTCTATATATCCGTCAGCCTTCCGAACGAATATTTCCACCTCATTGGCGAGAATTGGAGATGAAACTTACATCCACTTGCAGTAGGGGGAAGTGCTCCCACAGGCGTGCTCCAGCAAGCGGACAGTAGAGAAGTTAGCCGCGTGACCACAACAGTTACCTTTTCGCCACATCTCCAAAGAGGTCTACATACTGCTGGTGGTATATGGCAACGCAAACAGCTGCCTCCACAGCGCTAAGCAGTTCTGGGGGCGCTGGACTCGAGGTCGAGCTCAGGGGCGAGCTTGGTTCCACGCAACGCTGGGACTTTGGACTAAAGTCAGTCGCAATGTTTAGATAGAGAATTCGGGATTCAGTACAGTGGTGTCGTGGCAATTTGGTTGAAGTTGCTATCAGACAGTTAGTTCTGACCCCTTTCGTCTGGAATCTAGAGAACTTACAGCTTTTGGCTTGGAAGGAGGCTGGTTGGGTTTGTTGAGTCTCCTTTATCGGGATCAGCACATCTTCTTCACAGCAGAGAATGGTACTGTGGCTTCCCGGAAAAGGAAGAGAGAGATTCATTCCACATACAGTCAATGTCTAGGGGTTTCTGGTCGCTGGAATCGATTGTTGACGAAGTTGCTGATGTTGTTGGAGATTGGCTTGAAAGCGGTCATGTGGAGGCTTGTTGCGACTTTAGCTTCGACAAGACAGTGAGCGAACTTGGATGATTACCATTTCAGCCAGAGGTGATTCAAGTCCAGAGACCGGTGGCAACGAGGATTTGGTGAGGCCAGATGAGTGACCGGATACTTTTCTTTGAACTAGGAACGCTCCCCTTCACGAGGGATGCTGATTTCACTCGGAGGTTTTGCAGTTGTGCAATTGGCCATTGACCGACGCGAGAAGATGTTGCCCGGCAAGTTGAGCTGAGTGCAGAGAACTACCCACAGGGTCAACACAACCTGCGTAGACATGCGAGGCAAAGGCGCCGCCTCCAACAAGCTGAACTCGTTGGCTCAGGCAAGGCACCCCCGCCTAACATCTGCGTCGATTGTGTTGACATCAAGGAAGTAGCTCTTCGCTATTGAAGCGGCCCTTTCGTCTCAAGAACGAGGGAGGTTTCGTTGATGGTGGTGGAAGAAAGATCATCTCTGGTTTGGGTATTTCGTCCTAGAAAAGACACGAATTCACAAAGGAGGGGCATCCGTTATCGGCGCTTGGACGGTAGACAGTCAATTTTCATTTAGTCCTCGCTGCTTTGACAAGACAAGTTCGTCTAGTGGCAATGGCATTCGCGAGTTCCTGGATTAAGTTTAATCCGACAAGCAGAAATAATATGTGACTTTTTGCAGCTGATCGATCTCTTTCCAACCAATTGTCTACAATCCCAAAGTTCATATAAAAAGTTACTCTCACAAATTCGGAAAAAATTGGCAGGCGTTTTCCTCTAAACTTCAGAAGAAATCATCGATACTTTCCTCCAAACCCACCACTTCAACACCACCTTCTTCACGCCAGAGACCCTGACCCTCCTCACGCTCTTCTGGGTCTTGTTGCTTAGCTATATATACTGGATGTTTACGGTTCCGGGGGCACGACAATGGTTCGAGGAGCAGGAGCAGGAGAAAAGACGGGCTGAGGAGGAAGAGGTCGAGGGGGCGGATATGGATTGGAGAGGAATGCAGGAGTTGAGTTGGGGCATTATCCTTGCTGGGATTTGTGTTTGTGTTTCGGACACCATTTAGGGGAGAATTTTGGGGAATGGAGGGAGGAGTTTGTGGGGTTACACTGGAGGTGGAGGAAGTCTGTCTGCAAAGTCTTAGGAGGAAGTTACGTGTAACCTTGCCATTCAAAGAGTAGCTAGCACACCACACACACTTAACACGTCGTTATTTGAAGGACAGAAGATGTTTAAACATGCGAAATCACAAACCTTTTGGGACGAAACAGTGGGACATGAATGTGGTTGTAAGTTGCTGGCGAGGAGGAAAGATTGAGTTACATCTTCAAATGTTGCCCATTATTCTTGAACAGTTGAACCAGAAACCGCTGCAACAGCACGGTGCTCCTAATGTTCCTTCCCTTCAACATCAGTGGAAACGGATTCTTGAAGCTCTTTTCCTCCCCACCTCCCTAGTAACCAACCTCGCAACATTCTCGCCTGCAACCCAGCTCAAATCAACCGAACTCCCAATCGCCTCAATAACACCTGTACGCCACAGTCCCTCCTCTCCCTTGAAATCCCCAAACTTCCCATTTCTTGGCCACATTAGAGGATACGCATTTCCAATATTTTCCTCCCACATTTCCAAAACCCCTGCTTCCCCAAAGGCTAAGATGTTCTCCTTTGAGAGCGATCGATCAGAGAAGATACGGTAAAGCTTTCTGACAGCTTCTGTGTTGACATCTGGTCCAAACACATCTCCTACGTAAGATATCTCATGGACGCCCTCGAGTTCGGATGGAATTTTTTTTGACTGTATGGGTAGGACCTGTGGTGGCATTTCCTCGGAGCTTCCGAAATACTCTTTGTTGAGTTCTTTGGTTGAGAGAAGGAAGGTAACCCATAAAGAGCGGTAATATACTTCGTCTTCGTGATGTTTGTGCTTGGGCAGCAGCGAGCTGGGGCCGGTAAGGACAACATGGTCGAATACCTCATACTCAAGGGCGTGGTGCCCAGGTTTCTTGAGCTCGAGAACCCAAGCCTCTTTCCCTTCATCAACTAACTCTCTCTTCAGGCCAGTAACTTTGGTGTCCAGCCTCAGCGCAGCTCCGCTCCGCTCAATGAACTTCTCCAAAACGCCTTCGAAACTCCCAATATCCCCACCAGAAACCTGATCCTCCTTCTCCAACGCCATAGAAATTGCAAGATCACTCAACTCCGTCGCATCCTGCCCAGTCTGTCTCAGGACTTGGGGAGAAATAACTTCATCGACATACTCCCCACCAACACCATTGACAGCCAGCCTCGCGGCTGCACTCAACCCCACTGGCCCCTCGATCCCCGCAGCCTTGACCATATGGCTCACGCTCTCAAAGGTCTCTCTACTTGCCAGAAACCTTTCGAAAGACTTCATGGTTCCTTTAGGCAGTTCCTTCGCATTCAAGAACGAGAACTTATACTTCCATACCAGGCCTAGCCACCCGCCCCAGCTCATCCCGGAGAGTGGTCGAGTGAGCTTGGCTACCAGACTTTCACCGTCGAAAAAGCCCACTTCCTTCCCTCTAGCCTCTCCTTTCTGCCCAAATTCAATGCCCAGAAAATTCCTTGCTCTCTCCCGTAAGATATTACCACCAACCTCACCGGCAGCAAGGTCTTCGGCATGAATCTTTCTCCCCAGATGTTCCTTTGGAAAAGAAGGGTTGAGCACTATTCGTCCTCCTATCTGAGATTTCTGTTCGAAGAGTACGATTTCGAGGTTGATGTCTTTGGATTTGAAGGAGGTGGAGAGAGTGTGTGCTGCACTTACTCCGGCGGGGCCGGCACCTGTAGCGCATCAGTTAGCATCATCCTTCCCTATTCTCTCTCTTGCCGATATCCCTTCAAAGGAAACAGTGATTCAGTAGAGTAGGCTGGGTCTTAGGTGCTACAAGACACTTCCCAGCAGTCTCCCATCTCATTCAACCCCTCGACTAATTTGACTCCACCTTGACATCCATGCCTATCTTTTTCTCTTACACCAATTCCAAATTAACCCGACATAAGAAAGCAGTCAACTCACCAACAATCCCAACCCTCAGCGTCTCCCTCCTTCCCGGCAACTGCGCTCTCCCCCCAAAATACCCCCACCGCCTAACCCCCACTGCAATAAAAAGCGCAACCAGAACCCAAAACAACAAATTACAACACAAGATAACCCTCCTCCTCCTCCTCTTTTTGCGACTCTGAGAGCACCAAGTCTGGGAGCATCCCCCTCTTCGTCGAACCAAGTATCCCCTTCTTTCCTCTTCCTCTTCTCCAGCTTGAGAAGGCAAGTGGGAAGGAGAGACAGAGCCCGGCCACCTAAGCCTCGGTCGCCATCCACGTGAAGAGACTACATCGAGTGCGCGATGGTACGTCGCGATGAGATACTCCCTTCTCAGTTCGCGAAATGCGCGGCGGAGAGTACGATTTCTCTTTGGGAAGTCGGAGGGGAGGCTGGAGGAGCCGGATGTTGAAGGGGCATAGGTGGAGGATGGTGTTGAGAGAGGCTGTGAGGAAGAGGAGGTGGCGTAGCATGAGGACGGGTAGGATGAATTTGCTGAGAGAAGGGGCGTTGTTTCTTCTGGGGTGTGGGTATAAGGAGGGGGTTGATCGGGATCTTCATCTTGATAGCGGGGTGGTTTGGATTCCCAGGTTTTTTTTGTCATTTTGGAGCGCGACGATAGGGGATGTGATCACTTCAGGGACGCCTCCGATTACAATTCCTTGGCACTCAAATGTAAGAAGGAAATCAATAGAACGAGGAAAGGAGGTTGAAGATCGACAGAAGTTTACTTGAGGGTGAGATAGGATGAGGTTCGGCTCGGTTAAGATAATGGAGGGGTGAGTGCTTGCGTGGCTCAGGCCTGTGATTGGGCCGCGCGGTATGATGTGTGGTTCATTTGACCAATGATCGTGGAGAGTCATGCAGCCAACACAATTCTTTATTTGGCTGCCTGGAATCGGGTCAGATAAAATCGCAGTTGTGTTGGAAAGGAATGGTAAGGCTGATTGAAGATTTGTAATCTTACCATTTCAGGATTGGAATTGAAACCAGGAAGACAGAATTATGGGTTGGCACTTGCGAGCTGGGAAACACGGGCTTGGTTTTCCTTCTAAGCTATGCCTGCATTAACGCCAGCCTCCAGACCGACCCAGCCCAGAAGACAATGTACCATTCTTTTCTTTACATCAAACACCTATTCCTCAGCCTCCTCAACTTCCTCAATAATCTCCCCCTCAGCGTCATCCTCGAAGCTACCCGCCGGAACCTCATACAGTCTCAAGATCTGCTTGTTTGGGTCCTTGACGAGAACGTACTTGCCCTCCGGGCGTTGGAGGCACATATCAGCGATCGTGCGAACGATACCCCATCCGTTTGAGAGCGAGAGGTTCATCTGCGATGCGAAGTCCCGAGGCTTCCAGCCGACGACGCCGAGAATAACGTGGCGGTCGTTGGTCTTGGGGTTGGCGCGGGAGACGAATCTATTCAAACCATTAGCATTTCTCATTTCATACATGAGAATGGAGAATTACCCAAGCTTCATAACATCAGCACGAGCCATGATACTTTGAACAGTCCATCGAGCAAGCTTGCATGAGTTGTTCTTCATCTCCGTTGCTACGACGGCACCACGCTGGCTGACCAACTTAGTTCTCCAATCCAAAGCACCACCGCTTCCTTGAGCCTTGTGATCAAATTCGTTCAAAGCCTTGACGGTCAGGAACTGGTCTTCTCCGCTGATCGCGTTCTTCTGGACAGCATCGAGCTCTGTTCGGACAATCAAGTGCACTGGATCTTCGTCGTTGAGTGACAAGTCGAATCTTCGGTATTTGTAGGCTTTGCTGGCTGCGGGCTCAGTCTCCTCGGCTGGGTTGTAGAATGGGTTCTCGTGGGCCATCTCAACCTTTTGGTTCTCGTTCTCGATCATGACTTGGTTGGCGAAGTTGTGATTGATGTAGGTTGCTTCTTCAGCCAATGCACTCGGTTGGTTGATAGCATCTTTGCTTCCATCTGAGGCATCCATTGGTGCATCGGCTGCGTTCTCGTTGACGGTGACCATATCCAACGTAGCATTGTCTCTCTTGTCGAGGAAGACCTTGTTGCCTTGTCGAACAATGACAATATCCCAAGGGTAAACCGATCGAGGAGAGCACATAAGCATCGAGAGAATGCTGTCCGTAGCGAAGATAGTAGCCTCATCCTTCTCTGCAAGATCTTGAATGACAGGATCCGAGGAGGTAGTAACATTATAGGCTGCGCGATCCACGACATTCAACTTCCGTTCCGCAGTCTTAACAGGCTGCTTGTCGAATGACCGGTCGTAGTAGTAAAGGAAACCATAACTCTCAATGTCCTCTCCATCATCCGTATCCAAGTTCAGCTTAGCCAGACGATTGAAATCAATCTCCTCCAGCATCTTCCAGTCCGGCTTGATGTTAACAGACGCATCGCGATTTCGTTGGGGCTTGTCGTAATCTTTCCAGCCAAATCTCCGCCCACCACGAGCACCACCTCGCCCTCCTCGGTCATTATAGTTGTTGTAACCTTGTTGGCCACCTCGTCCTCCAACCCTCTGGAATTGTCCTCGTCCGCCTCTGGTATCTGCCCGCCCACCACGTTGACCCCGCCCTCGAGTAAAGGTTCCACCACGGCCAAACCGCGTCTTCGCCGTATCACGAGTATTGCTAACAACAGAGAAAGAAGATTCATCTTCAGCCATCTGCACAGCGAAGAGAGAAGAGGTTCCGGCGCCGTAAACTTGTTGGTCTGTCCGCAGAAGTCAGTCAGCGTCTACCACATAAATTCCACACGTATTAAAAGTAGCGAATATATGGCAGCATAGATATGAGGCGCAAGATTGTACCTCTGTAGTTTCGGTTGTATTGTTGTCTCCCACCTCTGCCATCTCGTCCATCCTTGCCCTCGGTGGTCCAGTCTGCCATGCGACCTAATTTGTCACCTTTCGAGTATGGGGCGTAGGGAACGCCATTTAGGGTCGTTTCCGTAGATGTTGGTGGACCCCACGAGTCCTCCGATGGTAGAGAGGAAATGATGTCTGAAAGTGATATTGGCGCCATGGTTGCGACGTGTTTTGGGGAAGTTCGTGGGTTTCGTGGTTCGCAAATATTTCTGTGGGAGTTTAGCGGGGTGGGTTGGCGGGCCCCTGTCAATTTAAATGTCATGTGACCACGTCTTCATTCGAGTGTCCGTCCACTGACGAGACTTGATTTCAACTTTCTCAACCGCGATGCTTACACACACACACGCAAACCTTGCACAGTGGGAAGATGCACAAGAGTTTCATTGCTCATATATTTTGCTTTGTGTACGTCTATTCGACGGTCTCCCTTACTCGTACAGCACTGTCCATGTGGAGTCGTTGATCTACCTATCTTCCTCAGACCCTCAGATATCTTGTCATGTTTTGCTCACGATAGCATGTCGACCTCCGATTCGATCGGTCATGCACTTGCAGCAAGAGCTGTGAGGCTGCGCAAGCCTGCATGCACGATGCCTTGAAGGCCATCGAACTGCAGTCCCGCCGTTGCTGCGCCTTCATCGCCGGACTTGAGTGATGTGGGAGTGACTGCCCAGAGCCGGGCCAGAGATGCCTTATCCCAAAGACGAACCTCCGTTCTTAATTGCTTCATGTCTGGAGCTTCTTTGACTTCGCTGACCCTCGTACAAGCTCGATCCTCTACTTTTGCCTCCATTCCCATCTGACCAACAACCCTTTGTTTTTCATCGGAAGAATGGCCCGTCATTTGCAAGCATATATGACCTCCATATTTCCCTGATATTCGTATAAGTCTCGTCAGAACACTCCGTCATTATGTCTGATACGGTCGTGGCACTGGATGACATGTCATCCGACTGGGTGATGATAGAATCTCGGAAACTGTCGTCTGTCCAATCGCTGAGGGCATCTGACTGCCAAGAAATCCGTGCTGCCTCCCGGGGCCTGCCTGGTAGATCAAAAACATAGCCCGTATCTTCTACACTGCACTGGGCGCAAATTGGTGTTGTCGATGTGGTCGAAGTACTCGACGGCCATGATTTCCATTGTTGACACTTATTGCATTGCTGATGTGACCACGTAGCCGCATGAATGAGATTGTCCCTCGAGGTCTCAAAGGTTGCTCTGCACCTTAGACATGAGTATGTTCTTGCAGGTTGCTTTCTCTTCCTCCTTGAAGAGTCGGAAGCCTCTGGAGCAGAGCTGGGCCGTTCCTTACCACCCTGTGGTTGTCCTAGTTCGGTGTTGTTGTGAGATGATACAGTGGAAACATGTTGTCCTTTCAAGCTAAGCGACACTTCTGTAGGAATTCTCCTCTCGACTAGAAGGCCACGAGATCTGTCGGTCGACTTTGGTGGCATGAGTAAGGCAACGCGGTAATCGGGTAATTCAAATCGCTGATGAATTCTGCTAAACATTTGCAGTCTCGAAAGATCAAACTGAATATTCACAACGTTACCGGTCTGGGGCGCTGATTTCGATTGCGGAGGAGCTAATGTCGAGCCTTGGCCAACCATGGTATGATCACCACCAATGTTGCGCACAATGGCAATGCTATTTGTATCCTTGAAGCTGCACACCGAATCTCCAACTTCCGTTCCTATCGGAGCAAACCCGACCTTCCAGCTGAACCCATCTTCGATTCCAGCTCTTGCCAGATACATTTGGCAATTTCCATACTGTGGATTAGCGCCCACGAAGTCTGATGCTCGGAGGAATTCGCTGCAAAACTTCATAAATGTCTGCAGGCCATGGATAGCGGGGTCATCCTGCAGCTCTGGGCGGTGCAGGTCCACCATTTCCAAGATCGGCGCTGTTTTATCTCCTGGCCTCGAAAGTATATCCGTTTCGTTGTTTCTCCAAATTTGTCGGAGGGCTATTGTTATCCGGGTCGTCAAGGCCGGCGTTTCGCTCTCCTCGAATCCGAATCTCATCTCCTGGAACGAATCAACCATTGCGCGTGGTACAATTAATGATTCATCTTCGACGAATAAGGGCTTCAGCGGAGCTGTGACAAAGGCGACTCGTCCTAACTCATTCCCGAGAACAATGATCGGACTTGGCGTCTGAGAACTTGGTATTCCTTCTTGGATTTCTGCTTCTAAGTCCGGACTTCCAACTTCAAAGGAGTTCCTCGAATGAATCTGATTCAACGCTCCGTTCACAATGAGACCATGAAGGTTCAGTGACTGACGGACAAGTCTATCCCTACCACCATTACGTCTCCCATCGGAATGGAAATGGATATCATGTTCCAACAGCCTCCGGCACAATGTGTAAGCGGAGCACGTATAGTCGACTGGTACACACAGTCTGCAACATTCAGGAGCAAAACTATGCATACCGAATACTTTGTCTCTAATGTCCACGCACTTGGCGTCTTTATGGATCCACAACAATGACAGGAGGGAAGCAAGTTCTGTTACTGGACCGCTCTCCGTATGGGCACGCCTTTGTCGACAGATCTTCATAGCTGCGGAGTCCACGACTCTCGCTATAATAGCGCCTGCTCGAAACGGAGTCAAAACGCATGCGAATGCCTGGAGTCCTGCCTCCAAAGCAAAGAGCGCATTGCTGAAAAGCTCCCACGACAGCACTCTCACACCACAATGAATTTCGATTCGAGCCGCGAGAACCAACTCCTGGATAATCCACAGCCGATCCCAATACTCTCTCTTACACAAACTCGCAACCGCCTCCCAACCATCCAACTCAATTATTCCCTCCTTCATCCTCCTGATTGTTCCCGGATTCTCCAGAAATCGGAAAGCTTTCAGGGAAAGTTCATCCGGCAAACCGAGCCAAACTCTCACTGTCGTTGCTTGCGAATAAATCATCCCCATTTGCGCAACCTGATGTCCTCTCTCGGTAGGATCTGCCTGGTTAATACAAATCGCATCAACCCACAGCACCCGGGCCTTATCTCGCAGTCGCAGATATCTCAGCGCGTTCCCCAAATTCTCTTGCACCTCCATTGTCCGGCCGCCATCTATGGCCAACAGGGTAGTTTTAGTACTCCCGGGGCCGTTGTCGAGTCCCCACATGTACGAAACGGCGTCGTATGTTGGACTTTCACGGAGTCGAGCGTGAACGAGGCTGCATTTCACCTGTGCGGAGCCAGTGCCGGGTTCGATTCGAAGGAGACGGATCTCATCCTTTTCACGGAGTGCGCTGTAGGAAACTCCCATGATCTTGATGCTTCATTGTGTTTAGAAAGATGGTAGTACTAAGTCGAGTTTTGCTGGATGCTGATTGGTCGAAGCAAGGTATGTCCTCAAGAGGTTCGAATTGAATTAATTAACAAGTTGTGTACATTAGGTTATTGCATGCATCAAGACGATCAAACACCTAGGAAGGATGCACAATTCAAGACATCATAAAAATTGAGGGGGTGGTGAAATTTTCTTGCCATATTGGTGGTGACGTGGAGGGGTGCGCGTAGGACGCAGCAAGGCTGAGAATCATCGTCCGCGTATGCCGTGGCGTAGTCCCCACTTTAACTCACAACCTACGCCCAGCCTTGCAATCTATAAAGAATGGTTGGTCACTTTTTCTTATGCTTACTTTAAGGTTACGCGTTCCTTTATGACACAATTTTCTATTTAGGGGTGTTATAGGACTCAACCCTCTCCTCAATAGCTCACCGAGTATCGACCCTGGAGAGCGGCGCTAGGGGCTAAATGTACGACTGAATCTGAGCACAGATGAATGTCAAGTGATTTCGGGCGGTACAGAGTGAATAGTCCGTAGCTGGATGGGGCGATGGCAGTAGCAAATGACACCTCTCAACCCCTTTCCTAACCAATACCCATTCAACCATATCGTACAGTTCGTCAAACGCATGCGGTTTAAGTGAATACAACCTCCTGCGGCTGGAACAATTTCTCAACCTCCCTTGAAAGTAAGGCTTCGTCAGTGAAAAGCTCGCGGAAGTTGAAGTGAGAAAGGGTGACTAAGCTGAAACTGGGATAAGAGAAGCAAGACCCCAAGGCTATGATGTATTCTCTTAATGAGAGAAAATCTGGCTTTTACTCTTCGCATCTGCACCTGCTTACGCGGCCTCTGGTGTCACGAATTTTTCAAATGACTTTCGATATTTCAAGCTGATTGATGCGTTTTATCTGGTCAACGAATCCTGGCTTCCACGTCCACGTGACTAAGTGAATCCTTTCTCCACCTGCAGATTTGGCGCGGCTGTGAGTGTGGGGAATAGGAAACTGTTCTGCACACCGCCTTTATCAGTACTTATTTATTGAAATGGCTGCGCCTTGGGAGTGTTACACAAGAAGCGTGTGGACGGGAAAGTCGTTGTCCAGTCAAAATAACGCTCAGAAGCGCCAGCGGGCCTCAATCGTTCTTCAGCGTGAACAATTTCGGTAGCCTGCTTGCTGTGGCTGCATATCGGCTTATCGATTTTATCTCTTTTCAGCCACGCCCATGTTCCGTCCTATATAATGCTTTCTAATAGGGCATACATTAAGTTCGAAGCCCAAGAACATCGGTGACTAGTTTTCAATTGTGTTTCGCTATTTTTTACCTGCATCGAGAGCGGTAGTCGCTAAAAAAAATGGCATCTACTATTCAACCACATGAGATTAGAAACAGGTATCGCGAACGGATAAAACGATTGTCGAAGTACACGATTACTCCTTGGCCTGGATTGGAATCTTTGTGGAAATTCATCGAAAATGGATATTCGTGTCATTTCTCCGCTGGCTCTTTGCAAAAGATGGTCGAAGAAGGAGCACCTTGTAACATCCCCCCGGATATATCGATAGTCAGCATACCTGGAGAGGGAGACCTTTCATCAAAATTCTCAATTACGGATTTGCAGAACCCGCATGATCTCGTTGGCCGGTTGCCATCCTTGGTGGATAATTCTCAGTCTTCTCAATTGATCATTATTGAAAACATCTGCTCGGACACTCTTACCCTCTTAGGCGGGTATTATGATATCGACCCACAGTTCTTTGCACAATACACAAATGTTCTTTCATGGTACCAGATGCGTGAGAAGGTGCCAGAGAGACTGACTTCACTTCCTTCAACTAGGAATGTAGAGGACTTCCTGTTGCTACGACACGTGTCAACTCGGGAGCTTTTCGAAGAAGATGACGCCAGCATACGTGCGCGCAGTGTGATATGGCCCGATATGAAGAATACAAGACTTGGCGATTCGGCAGGAAGATTGAAACCAATCTCGGGACCAGAAGACACCTTCCCTCCAATTGCATTTACAAGACAATGTTTTAGTGTATGGTGCAAGAAGAAAACGAACAGCAATGGCTGGATAGGTACGTCTACCAAGTCAGGTCGATTGAGCCATATGCTTATCTCTACAGCAATAATGTTACTCGACAGACCATTTCAGCTGAGAAGAAAGTACGGCGTCTTAGGCCCGTCAGAATACCGCAACCCCAACCTACGACCCAACGGGGACGATGAATTCGACGGCGACGCGATCCGGCAGAGTTTTAAAAAAGCATTCTGCTCTTCCCTGAAGCAACGATGTTCCAAAGACGAGACGTACATCAGCACATGCGCCACAAATACTTTTCTCGCCTTGTACGAAGGCTACAGAATCATTGCTTCGGAATGGGTCGTTGTGGACGAATACGTCAAGCGCGAGCTGGCGAATATCGAACGCCACCTCGAAAACAAAGAACCGACGTTTCAGGAATTAGAGCAGCACCTCAAAGAGCTCTACAGGATCCGCAGGCGCTGCAACAAGGACCACGAGCTGGTGGTAGAAGCTGCCTCACAGTGTGAAAAACGGGGCCAAGCCTTGTGGCCTTCCTCGAAAACAACACTACAGGGAAATGCGGGCGATGTCACATTTGCCGAACGACATGCTCACGACCTCGAAGAGGACTTCAAGTTCATCCTTGCTAACATGAGCATCACCATCTCCCGAATCGAGAAGGATATCAGTCTCCTCATGGCCCTCGTTGCTATCAGCGAAGGGCGCCAAAGCTTGCGCGAGAACAGGGGCATCTCGTTCCTCACGCTCGTCGCTACGGTCTTCCTGCCTTCTGAGACGGTCGCTACGGTACTGGGCATACAGACGCAGTACGGTCCTGGGGCGAGGAGTTTCTGGATGTTGTGGGCTGTGGCGCTGCCGCTTACCGTGCTGGTTGTGCTAATTCCGTTTGCGTATCCCGGAGTGAGTCGGTGGTTGAATGGGGCAAGGGGAAAATATGCAAAGAAGGAAGAGAAGACGGGATGGTGGGGGTTTGAGGAGGTGAGGGAGGAGAATGGGAAGAGGGATGAAGGGGTTGAGTTGGAGGAGGTTGAGGTGCTGCAAGCGTCGGCAAGTGGCGTGGTGTAAAGCACGTGAAGGGGCGGTCATGACTTGATGATCACGTCTACGGATGAATTGATTGACACGAATGTATATGCACAAGTTGTATCTTAAGTTGGTCAAGAAAGGATTTTTACGCGACAGGATACAATTTAATGCATTGCGGCATCCAGCCTTTTCAGCTCAGAGAAATGTTCAAATCGCTTTCCCAAACGGAGAGCTAGATTCAGGATCCGAGCATGTCTAACTCGATGTAGATGCTTCCGTATAAACATTGGGATAATTGAGAAGTTGCCATCCATGTTGATTCAAGATTTTTGTTGATAGATCATGAAAAACAGCTCAAAAATTGAGAAAGCAAAATCAAGTTTAACAAAACGAAGAAGGAGAGATGAATCAACGTTACTTTGATTGAATTCATGACCAACCCCTTCCTTCCTTATCGCCCATCCTCCCACCCCACTCACTCAAACCTTTGGCCCCAACCCCATCTCCCCCATTATCCCCATAACCGTCTCCACCCCATGTTCCCCAGGCGCTTTTACAATCCTACCCATCCGTATGCAGACAATCATAATCCCAATCAACAGTATGGCTACCCCAAACAACACCAACACCTCAAGCAATCCCCTAACCCTCTCTCTCGCTACCCTCCTCGCTGTCCATCTCCCTTCCTCCGATAGACTGCCCATGCTGCTTTCACTTGGTAGCGCCTCCTCTACTCCTGCGTCAGCTCTTGGCAGACGGTTTGGTTTCCACCACACAGAAGAGCTTTGACAACTACCTTTGTGGGAGGTGAATCTCGGTATCGATTTGGAATGCGAGAAGGGGGAAACTGGTGGTGAGCAATCTGTGAAGGACAAGGAGGTGGCGTGGAAAGGGGAGGGGAGGTCGAGGAAGGAGATGTCCATGGAGGGACGGGCTTGGCGGGAAGTGTCGTGTGGGGGCAAAAGCGGAGAGGATGAGGGCATAAGGTTTGATTGGGAGGATGGGGAGTGGAATGGTATTTTCGATGTTGTGAGATATATCCCGGCAAGTTTGGACTAGGAGTAGAACGCAAATGGTGTTGCAGCTCCTCTCCCAGTGATATGAGTAATTGAATTGAGAAGCAACAAGCGATGAGAGAGATGAGAGAAATGGGGCGAGGCTCTGGACTGGAGGTTGGATGTTTCTTTGATCTTTGTTCCTTATAGAATATTGGGAGTGACATTTGGGGATAGAGTGTGGGTTCAAAGGCCAATAGACAAAGAACTCTCTCAGTCGCATTTTGGGCTTCTGCAAACAGCTTCAACTTGCCGTTGCGCTGCGAGGCACGTGACCACTTTGGCACGCTCCGCCTCATTGGCCAGCTTCAGGACTTCGACCATTCCTCTCTCTTTCCCTCCAAGAATTCCCCCTTTTTCATCCATCTTGTCTCTAACCACTTTGCCAGCTCGGCATCTGTTTCTGGTAGGTCCACCAGTGGTATCCTCTTAACATCGACATGGAATCTGTATCCTCTCTTCCCACTCAAATCGGGCCAACTGAGGGACTCCCATATCGTTGGAGCCTCCAAAAACTTATGCTTATGTTGGTATGCGATCGTCATATCATACACGGCCACAACGTGCTTCGCTTTCCGCAGGTGTTGGACCGTGGTGACGAAGCCCTTTGTTCGGGGATAGAGGAGATGTTTCGGCATCGGTCTGTCGTTCTCCTTGCACCATACTCTAGCGGCCTCGGCCTTCTTTGGTGTGTATCTCGTTGCTTCACTGAAGCTGATAAGCCCTAGATGATGGTTAGCAATCAGGTTTAGAGTGCTGCGGGGTTGCGTTTACACGTTGGCCATTTTCTCACCGTGATGCCAGCAAAGACACGGTCCAGCTCTTTCTTATCCTTTGTCCACTTGCGACTCACCATGGGCATGCCCATAGCCCAGATGCCCCAGCCCAGAAGAGGTACCCATCTAAGTTCGATTTTGGCAAACCAGCGGCATCGGCCCAGCATACCTGCCCGGATAGCCAGTGCCTGGATCATATAAAAGTCCGTCCAGCTTACATGATTTGAAATGACGATGGCAGACTCCCCCTCTGGCAGTACGTCACCAGACATGGTGATCTTCCCCCCGTTAAAAACCTCAAAGATGCATTGGATCCATCTCCAAACGGAGAAGGCGATGAAGGACGAGGCATTGTAAACCCAATTAGGAAAAAGGTAACTGATTGGTAGGAGGAGGGAGAGGGTCAGGTCCATAAGGACCAGGGAGAGCGCCCATGGTATGACAATCAATAAACCCCGCAGGTCCGTCAACCACCTTCCCGCGGCCATGATGGAGAGTTGACCTTCTGGATGAGGAGAAAGAAGGGTCCAAGGAGTTGTGCTGTGTAACTAGCGGTAAGGACAACTGTGCTCTGTTGGTCCCACGCACATGTGCCGCATGCACGGTCGCCAGTCCTCGCCAGTCCCACCAGGCCTCACTGGGCCTCACTGGGCACACTTCCCCGCTGCCTCTGGCCCGTTTACGGGAGTCTGGCTGTCTGAGCCACCTCGCTTACGTTGATATAAGGTTGCTGGTTCCATTGAGCGAACGGCGATGCAAAAGACGCTCGTATTCCGAGGTCGCTCGGCATGAGGCTCCCCAAAGACCAGGTTTGGGTCCATGGGGGTCCTCGGCACTGGTGAGGTCTGGCGGGGCACCACGTCCCGAATTGGGCATCGCTGATGGGGAGGGCGTGGGAGGGCGTTTGGATGGCGTTGGAGGCGTGAAGCAGCAGAAACTGCAGACATCCGAACACCATCGGGTCCACGAGTTACGAGGTTCGAGCATCAGCCGAAATGCTTCGCGGGCGGCCGCTGCTGCTTCTCATTCGCGACCTCCCCAACAGCGCACCTTCACCACAGTGACCACACATCCATCACCCATTCATCGCCCATTCATCGCCCCACCTGCTTACCCAACTCTCTGCCGTTACTCATCATCACCAAATGCGATAGATCTCGATTTTCAGCCCGGTAGGGATCATTCCTCGTTGCACTGCCCCAAAGACTCGGAATGGGGTCATAGCCGGACGTTTGGTGTCTTTTGTGTCAACTAGACCTCGACTACTTTTACGCCGATATCCCACGGAGAAGCAAGGAAGCAACTAGACAGAGCTCATAGCAGACCAACCCAACAGCTCTCCAATTCCGCAGACTTCACTCCGAGCAAACTTTGTCGACCTTGCTTTCGCCTGATTCTCGCACACTGTTTTCGTCCGATTTCTTTGCTGAACCATCCTCGAATCCAATCCCTGCGACGATCAAGCGCATCCAGCGTCTGGACTGTCCCTGAGGCCTCCAACTCGCAATTCCAAATACCTCAATCGCCCCGCGCATCCCAGAGCGAGCCTTTACACACCATTCAACGAGCCCAAACTGCAATACCGTTTTGCGGGTAAGTCATGCACTGCATTCCAAATTAGCCGGCGTGCGAAGCCACTGCCAACCCCCCCTCTCCTATCAAACCACGACGTGAATCACCATCGTAGCAGACAGCAGAACATGGCTAATGAAAATCAGAGTGACCAGCAGACACGTGCGCTTGAGTCCTGGGAGACCTCAGCCTCGTCCCCCAATCCCGCAGCCATGTCTGCGGCATCGCCCACCGATCAATATGGCAACAAGTCCGGAGGCAGTGGATATGGGAGCGGCCAGTCAGATAACGGGAAGAGCCCCCTCTCCATGAGTCTGGGATTCCTTAAGAACTTGACTGAGAAGAAGAACACTCGCGGTGAGTGACCCTTCCCAAGCCTCGATGTGCCGCACTAACGTCGCTCAGTCGATGGCCAACAGCCGAAGAGGAGAGGACCGAAGCCCGACAGCAAGCCTGCGTTGACAAGGAGACAAGAACTCAACCGACAAGCTCAACGGCAAGTAGGCACGCGGCGCATGTAGTCTGCATGGCTAACGTTGCGTAGGACACACCGGGAGCGGAAGGAATTATATATCAAGGCCCTCGAGCAAGAAGTTCTTCGGTTGAAGGAGAACTTCAGCAATGTCTCGCGCGACAAAGAAACTCTTGCTGAGGAGAACCGACAATTGAAGCAACTTCTTGCTCAACACGGCATACCATGGGGCGGCACTGGTGGGGTAGATGAGCTTGTGCAGAATCCCAGTCTTGGTTATACATCAAGTGGTAGTATATCTGGTAGCTACGCGCCCGGATCCCAAGGGTACAGCCCACCTCCAATCCAGGCCAACTCGAATCCTAATTTCCTAGGCTCGGCTTCTCCTGATCTCTCCATGAATGGCCATGGCCGGAGTATAGCCCAACAACAGGTTCAACAAGGGGTGGACTATGATCAAGCAGGCATTGACTTCGTGTTAACGTACGGCGATCCTTCGAATGCATACTTGTCGCCTCCCCATTAGAAGCTAACGGCAACTTTATAACACACAGGCTCGAACGCCCTTGTATGGATCATATGCAGTTTCTTGTCGAACGAGCGAGTGAACCCGAAGGCGACCCTTGTGGTCACGCTCTCATGGCCTCCTGTCCCCCCGATCCCTTCGTCGAGAATAACCCAGAAGTACCATTTGGACACGGCCCAAACCATATGAACGGCAATGCCCCAAAGACATGGGATCTTTCAAAACCCGATTTGGCAAATCTACTCGACCTAAGCAAAAGACTTAACCTGGACGGCGAGATCACCCCTGTCATGGCATGGGGTATGGTCTTGGCGCATCCAAGATTCTCTGAATTACGAACCGAAGACTTTGAGAATACGTGTCAAGAACTGGGCAGTAAAGTCAGGTGTTACGGGTATGTCTTTCACTGTCTTTCTTTGTGCCAATGCCGACGGGATTTAGGTTTGGCGCAGTCTTGGAGGAATTTGAGGTCCGAGACGCTCTAGAAAGCATTTTCTATACGAAGCCAGAACCGAATGCGCATTTTAATTCTGTGTAATTTTATTATAACGGACTCGGGAAGGGGCGCAGGAACGGATCGGAGGCAATCCATAACAACGATGGCAGGATATGAAGTTATAATGATGTATTCTTATGGGCGAACACGGTTTACGAACAATAAAAGCACTGTAACCTTCTGGCCGTAATTATTTCTTCCAGTTTATGTCGCTTAAAATAGTAACGAGTTGAGTTGAAGTGAAATGTGGGGTGGTGATTCCCCAGTCGCTCAAGGTTTCCAATCTCAACCGACGCTAGCGAACCTAACTGCACTACCTCATCTCCCATCCATCGCGGCTTCATCCTTTTACATTCTTTCATTGCGATACTATTCTTCCTGCATGATATGATCGCATACTCCTTGCTTTCTTCCTCAGAGTCTATCATGATATCTTGCCCGTTCGTTCACAATGCCCCCAACACCTCGCCTCTCGTCCAACAGGGCAAAATCCCCATCAGGACATCCCACCAAGAGCCACACAGCCCTATGTGTCAGAGACACTCCTCTGCACACCATCGAGGCCTCTCAGTACCGGGATTGCCAATCAAATACAAAGTGTCGTGCCCATGTTCCACGAAGACGGTGTCAGCTCCAGTCATTGGATCGCTGGAACGCCATTTTGTGCAGCCCTCCCAAAAGATTCGAGATCCACGGCACGGAAAAGAAAAATCCCCCGTTCTGAAATATGCCATTGAAAAGGCTCTGGATACGAAGCGGGGCACAAGTTGTGTTCGGCTGGCAGGGGTGATGGCCTGTAGTTGGGCGTCTGCAAAGCTTCAGAGGATGAGGCTCTTCGCCACAGGACTTCAAATGAGAATGTTGCACACAGGCTTCCATAACACCTAACCTCAGACCAATTATCACGATTTCCTCCATCGTATCATAGTCGCCTACAGCAGTGATTGGCGGATCTCTCATCTGCTGCACAAATCATCGACCATGTCGCAACCAATCACCGGATCTTACGTAGACATGGGGCGTAGCCTCGAGGGTCGCCCATCTGAGGAAAACACCACGGGTACTCTTGCTTTCAGCGCCAATCGGAAGAACAGCGGCACCTCAAATGAAGGTGCTCATCGCGGGTCTATTGGTTTCGAGGAACTTGTCCGGGATCATTCTCCCGATTTGTCAAGACCGCGCAATGCATCACCACAGCCTTCTTTCAGGCGGCCTTCCATTGCACAAGTACTCGGCAGAAGATTCTCCAGGTCATCTCAGGCCTCTGGCTCCGCACCGGATCCGTCGTCTTCATTTAACTTAGCAGCTGTACACGAGCACGAGGATGGCATTCCAAGACCTTCGAGGAAAAAGAGAAGATCCAGACCCAAGAACCGCCGCAGAAGATCATCAAAAACCCGAGACCATGGAGATTTCCACGCCTATCATGCACAGGCACATCCTGTCAGAATACTGAATGCTCCAGACGAAACGGCTCTGCAAGTTGCCATTAAGGATGGCGATGTCATTCGTGTAGAGCAACTCTTGTCAGACGACTCGACTACCGATAATACATCCAGCAATCCTCTTCAAACTGCAGCATTAGAAGGGAATGAAGAAATTGTCAACTTGCTGTTGGAATCGGGTAATTTTGACGTTGATGCTCGAGATTCCAGGGACAGAACAGCTATATATTGTGCCGCTTCAAGAGGCCACGACTCCATCGTGAGGATCTTGCTCAACCATGAAGCAAAGCCGTTGTCGCCTGACGAAGAGAGGATTGCGAAGCTAGAACTAGGAAGATGGCATCTATACGATCGCGAGGCCCAGATTAATCATCACGAGAACACAACTTCTCAACGGCTTCAGACTTTCGAAGGTGCCGAGATGACATCAGAGCCTGAGGAGAACTCAGGTGAGGATATAAAGCCGACTCAATCATCGTCTCCGGTTCCTAGCAGAGATGCGTTGAAAGATGTCGATCACCTTTTCAGGTTGATTATCGGAAGTGCCGAGACAATCAAAGAGAAGGTGGAAGAAACGAATGATGAACGACGGGCCGCTCAGCAGAGAGGAGAATGGGTTCCAGGCCCCTCACAAAATCTAATTACAAATCTACCTCCTCCAAACCCTCAAAAGGAAATTGGAACTCAGCAGAAACATGTCCGATTCCCGGGATTCGGCTTCGAGATTGCAGTTGTTGAATTCGATTTCCGTCCCAATGGTGGCCATCGGATCGTCTCGCCCTCGCCATCCCTCGACGAACTTCTGTACGGTTTTCAAGGGGTTGACTCCATTGCGAAAGGTTCCGGTGCCGCCTCTTTAGCAACTTGTAGATGGTATCACATTCCAGCTAATCATCTCGGATGGGCCGAGGATTTGATTCGCAGAATCTACGAACGGCGAGGTCCAGAGGAACAGAGAAAGCGAGATTTGATTCTTTCTCGAGAGCCCTTCAAGATTGTTCATCACGACCACACACATCCAGTTTCGTTGGAACCTCGCCCGCAGTCTCGTGCGCTAAGAGCATTGTAGGTGTTGGGGGAGAAACCCTTTCCTATTTGTGACTGTTTCATGAGATTTTCCCAAGACAATGTTGTCTCCCGAAACAACCCCAATTAAGCAATTACTAACTCCCCCATTACCTAGCTGTCGAAACATGACACTGGACAGAGATGGAACACAAAGGTTGTCAAGTGCATTGGCTTTACACATACCTTTCGTCCATTGGGAAACGGAAGAGAATAGGGCCGAGATGAATTATGTAATGGAGACAGTTCGACTGGGCCGCAAAAACGATCTCGATAACCTCGATAGCCCCGGGCAGTCACACAGAAGCATCCCGGACTTGAAGGCCATACAGGAGCATCCAAATTGGAGCAAGAACGAAAAGATGTTATGTGCTTACCTCTACAATCAACCGCCGGTCCATCCTCGACGCACGCTTGATCAATTCTATTATCACATGCTTGAGGATACCAAGGAGCGCGATCAAGACCAGGTCATAACCAGATACTATCATAACGTCTGGAAGCGCAATCACCAGGCACCAGTTGATGAGGAGGAGTACGACTTCGCCATGCCCGCCGCCGAAGAACACGATTACTCTTTTCATCTCGACAATATCGTGGATGACGGACTAGCTTTTGGACATCGAGATGCCTCCCTTGAAAGTCATGACACCGAAGATTGCCTGTCGCCAATGGCAATCCAATCTGATCTCTCAAGGCTGCCTAGCAACACGCCAAGCAGTGAGAATAAAGAACCGCGATTCGTTATGATGGTGGACCAATTATGGCTGTAAGGAGAAACCCCTTTCCTATTTGCGACTGTCTCATGAGATTTTCCTAAGACAATGTCCGCTCCCAAACAATCCCAATTGAGCAATTGCTGACTCACCCGTTACCTAGCTGGATCCTGGATGACAGTCAGTGTAACTGCCTGTAATATGTGTCACTGCTGACCAAGTGTAACCATAGATACTATTATAACAAGCTTTCCCCAGAATGTAAGCACAAGCCTAAGCCCTCTCTAGCATCTTATTATTTTATTTTCTGGAGCTCTGTACCTTACAGCCAGTACAACCTCAATCTGCGATCCCCTTCCCATGCTGCTGCTGGATGAAGAAGACACTAACACTGCTTTCCTTTAGTGGAGTCGTGATGACGAAAAGGCGATCAGCGAAGAGGACTCAAGAGACGTCTTGAACAGCATTCATAAATTCTTGACCTTCGTCAACAGACCTCCGCTAGAGTCAGTCTATGATCTTGCGCAGCTGATCGTGTACAAATGTCTCGAGACATTTTGCAAGCGACGCACCCCATACGGAGTGATGCAGATTCTTGATGTGTATGAGAGTGCCATTGCTTCAGTGGTAGGCCCAATACGCTCCGGTTGCCTCGGTTCGTGCTGACAACAGCTTAAAAGACCGATAGGGAGACGAAAGTTTTCAACAAATTCGCTGCAGAGTCGAAGAAGAAGCGCTCGACACACCTGGATTCTGAAGCACCGAACGACTCGGGGGCATTATACAGCATTGATGAGGAGATTGAACTCTTGAAAGAGGTCAAAGACATCCAAGACGAACTTCATATCCTTTTGGTGCTTCTCGAGACGCAGAGAACTGTACTTCAACAAGCTGCTGAAGCAATGGCTAAACCGAGCGAGTTCCAAGATTTCACGCCAAAATCCCCACGAAGCCATGTTGGAACAACTGGGTCGAGTAAACCAGGCCAAGAGGCACCATACAATTCGACGTTTCATTTTGGAAAGTTGCATCAAATGGTGGATGATCAGGAGAAACGGCGTAAAACTCTTCAAGTTCAGGCCGAGCACGCCAACAAAGCAGTAAGTAATGCTTGGTAAATGTGAAAGAAACTTGAACTAATCACCACAGCTCACTCACCTCCTGGACTTAAAGCAGAAGCAAGCAAACGTGTCTGAAGCCAGATCGGCACGCTGGACAGCAGAATCTACCAAACAACAGGGGAATCTCATAGTTTTGTTCACCCTTGTGACAATCATCTTCGTGAGTTTCATCATCTTTCGTCTGCCAATATCTGACTGACATCATTTGCCCAGGCTCCTCTCTCCCTTATCGCCACAATCTTCAGCCTCAGAATTGTAGAGTTTCCCCCCGACTTGCACTTGAAGTTCGTCTTCGAATACATGTTCGGCATCTCCTTAGCAATCATCTTCCCAATGGTGCTCCTGGTCATCTACACAACCCGTCTCTCGATCACCAAAGTCATCGTCCGACTTGAGACGCGCATCGTGAACTGGAAATGGTTCCACAAGATTCGCTGGGAGAGGCAGAGGAAAGATATGAAGAAGCGTTGGGAGGAGAAGGACTGCGATTATGCGAGTAGTAGTGGGGTTGCGGAGGAGAAGGAGCAGGCGAAGAAGAGAGTCCCGTTTTGGAGGAGGCAGGTGGTGAAAGAGACGGTAATTGTTGATGCGGAGAAAGGAGTGAACGGCAAGACCGGAGGTTGATCTTCTTGGTTTTATTTCACGTGTTTGTTTCAATATACACAGTCGGTTGAAGTCGAGACTCCTGTTCAGTTACGGAATGATTGAAGTTTGCGAAGAATGTTTCTTTTACCTCCAGGACTTTCTGTTGCGTTATCTTCTCCTTGCTGTCTTTCGAGATCCTCGAGTTTATTTCAACGCAATTCCAATTCTCAACAGGATAATGAGGCCTGTTGTTGGACGTAGTCCCTCTTAGTTTCCAATTACGAGTTTGGTTTCGTCCAATTTTGCATGGCATTCATTCATCTTGCAATCTCACTAGCGATTGTCATTTAAGAGTGATTTACTTGAATTTTAAATATTGGACAAAATGTTTTATTTATAAGACATATCACTGGGTCAACTGCAAAGGTACGCAGCTAGAATCGCAAAGATTGGATCCAGTACGGAGGACGCGGCCAAAAGTCTTGCAACTGCCAGGGTGGGCGCCAAGCCTAACGACGCCACATAGCTCTGGCATAGCAACGGTGCTTAGGCCTTAGTAGCCTGAAGAAACATCGCTATTAGTAATGTTTACAGGGCTTGAGTGCTATTATTGAAGCATGATAAGCCTGTAAGTCCCTGTAATTATAGTGGCCTCTGGTTGCTGTGCAACGCCCTTGCCATTTAAGCGAGTGTGGCGTCAAACCCTGGCAGTTGCAAGACTTTTGGCCGCGTCCTCTGTAGATTAGTGGGCTTCAAGATCACCCCATCGGTCCTCCACATCAAAGGGTTTGAAGTCCTTACCGTCCAACCCTTGTGCAAAAGGAAGATATCCTGATACCTGCCAAAGTCTATGTTCAGCGACTTCTCCGAGCAAAGTGTCCCTAGGATTCTCCAAGATCCATCTGAATTTAGGGTCATCAAACCCGTTCTTAAGCACGAATCTATAAAGGGCTCTGCACGTTGGACACTGTGCCTTGTCAGTGATCAACAGTGTGGTGATACACTGGTGATGGAAAGCATGTCTGCAACCGCCCCGGAAGCGCACCACAGCATCTTCAGCATTGTCGTCTGAAAACAACGAAGGCTCGAGAAGTTTGTTCGTGCAAATACTACACTCATCCTTGAGCGTGGCTTTAGGTGCTATCTCTAGCAGATCATCTTCTGTGCGTGGTCTCGAAAAATCGTCCGTGAGATCTAGGATCTTTACTCGTCGGCGCTGCTCGAACGCGTCCCCATGTGCAATGGGCGCCTGGTGATCTGGATCAGTCTCTCTCTTATGCTGCTCCCACGAACGCTCCCACTGCAACTCTCTCTTCCGTCTCGTACGCTCCGCTTCCTTTACTCTCCTCAGTCTCTCAGTCCTCGTATCTATCACACGTTCCTGTTCTTCAACCAAGCCCCTCCACTCCTTAGCCAGCTTCCGTATCTGCTCTGCAGTATAAGATCTCCTCGTCCAGCTAACGCTCGCTTGGCTGCCACGCAGCACATTCCGATGCGGCTCGTTAGCACGATACACGCCTGGCTCCTCGGTCTCCTGGCAGACATTGCACTTACCGACACAGTATGTCAGGTGGGTTGATAGTGGGAATGGACACCAGCAGAATGCCAGCCCGTTCAGCCCGGACTGGAGCCCACAGCGTATGGCGAGTGTGCACATGGAGGTGTGCAGGTAGGAAGTCTCGATGTGGCCGCAGAGGCGGTAGAAGGTAAGGAGCTTGTGGCATTTTGCGCCGTGGGGGTCGAAGATGAGGCGTGTGTTTGACGTCATGTTGATGGGTTGATGTTAGTGGGATTCTGGGGGTTTGAGTTGGCCTTGGAGAGATGGGAACAGGGACAGGGGACAGGGAGGTTTAAGACTGGAAGGGAATTGGTTGTTTTGCGAGAAGAATGGATTGTATGGAGCTAACTATGGATATAGTACAAGGCATTGTTTTGTGGGTATGGCCAAAGGCATTGTTCTAGCGAACGATATGTGCGGCTTTGTTTGGCTTTCATGGATTAAATGGTAACAAAGGGTCATTGTCCAACTCTTGTGATCTTTGCCGATCTTAGGAGAGGTAAGATACCCAGAAGAAATGAGAAATTCGGGAAAACGCTAACGATAAGGTATCTTGCTCTAGAAACATTCGATTACCCTCTATCAAGGATGGACGATTCTTCGGCAACCAGACCTCGTCATCTGAGTTACGTTCTTGCGGTTGTTGCACGACGGCTCCCAGTCTCCCCTTCTATAAAGATCTTGCATACTCTTGACCATGCGTACTCCCGGATTCGCCATCCCTATTCGCTGGTGCACTTGCCGGATATTCTCAATCACTCGCAGCCCCGGGTCAGTTATCCTGCTCTCTATTCTCTGGTTCGATATCTTGTCTCGCCCGCTGGTGTACTTGGAGGAATTCAGTTTGCAGCCGCAGAACCTCGTCATTCGGCACAAGGCTCAGCTCGCTCGCTGTGGGCTCGTAATTTTGTCGCCTGAAGACTTGATACCTGGTCCCGGTCTCATCTTGCAAGTGCATCGGGTCTTCTCCTATGAGTCTAAGATCTCCGTGGGGCATCTGGGGCCCGGCACGTAGTGGCGGATCGGGATGTGCGACTGAAAAGAGGTGGTTTGAGGTGAGGAAATTATTGACGTAGGGTATCGCGTCAATTCGCCGTAGTTGAAGCTGTCGCAGGAGGAATTCGTCTTGGAGCCGCAGAACCTCTTGAGGTTGCACCATGTCTTGTGCGCCATTGCGCCTGTAGACAAGATACCGGGTCCGGTTATCATCCAGCAGGTGCGTCGGGTGTCCTTGCTCCGGCCAAAGCTCACCTTGAGGCATCTGCGCCCTAGCAGGCTGTGGATCAGGATAAGTGGTTGAAAAGAGGTTATTATGGGTTATGAAATTATCGACAAATGGCAACGCGTCGAAAGCCCGCTGACGCCACAGCTTGTGGAGGCCCTGCACAGTATTCACTTCTTCTGGATCCACAGCATAGCCTACATGATCCACGACTAGAAATGTGATGAAAGTTTCGTCACGCATCACGAAGGCAGCCAAGCGTTGGTCGGCAAAACCTGCCTCGTCATATGCCACAAGATCTCCCTGAGGAAAGCGCGGCCGAAGTGTATTGATACGTCCGCCTTCTGCGGACTCCTCGAAAGGAACCGGGTGCATATCATTCTGAACCAGAAAATTTGCCTGGGCCGCGGGAGTCTGGAACCAAGCTCGGGTGGCTGGGCCTATTTCAAAGTGGGGGCTACCAACTGGTTGCTCTCCCGGCGGAGGTCCATTTAGGATCTGGGTCACTTCATTATGAGAGAGGAAGTGAACATCGTCGCCCCGGAGTTGAGTAACGCGGAATCTTGCTCCTCGGCTGTCGGCCCAGTAGTCACCTGGCTCCGGGTGTGCGTCTCCGGCAGGTCTCTCGATAGAGCCTACAGGTCTATTGAACTCCGGAACAGGGGGTTCATGAGCAAGTAGGTTGAGACGATATTGTTGCAGAAGCTCCGCGGTTATAGGTCGTAGCCGTCGGGGGACTTGGGCAGCAGCCATTTGATTTGCAAGCTCTTCTCCGAAGTTTGGGCCACTCGACATTGAACCTTCGATTTCTCGAGGCGATAGGCCTCCTCCGTTGGGATCACCATCATCTGCTACAGCCTCATTATCGGTTTCATGTTCTCTACCCTCTTGATTTCCTCCGCCCTCTGCATCCTCTCCACCCTGTTCATCCTCATCGACGATTTCAAGGATTTCTCGAGCTCGGGCCAGAGGTACAGTAGCTCCTGTTCGACGGACTACTATATTGTACCGCCTACCCGCACGATCTACGAACGCATCGGGATGCTCAGGTGTAGGGTCTGGGACCAGAAGGCCTATAGCATCCCAAGCATATACAGGGTGGCGTGGCTGATTCGGGTCAATCGCCGATTCCGCATGACCACTCCGCGACAGAAGCAAGGCTTGCCTTCCTTCACCAGCAATGGGAACACCGGCCCCTGGGACCCGAGCTTCATCGACTTCTGTAGGATGAAATGGGGGATCCTGAGCTTCGACAAGTCCTTGTTCCGCCAGATGATTTGGAGTTGCAGCGATCCCCCCGACCCTAAAGATATGAAATGCCCTGTCGGCTTCGTCTAAGAGTCTGAAGTGATCCCGCTCGTAAGCGGCGGCGCGAAGTCGACCTTCCGGGTTGGGATTCAGATCGTGGTGCACGAAACCGGGCGGTCGAATGGCTCGGAAACCAGCGTTGCGCAATGCTTGTGCTTGTACTGGGTCTTGCGGTCGTGCGATGTCCACATTCTCGTTCAAAGTCGCATCTTGACGAGCAAAAGGAGCCTGAATGCGAAGACGATCCTGGCGCTGGGTAGGACGAACCCGGCGACGAGGAGGTGGGGTAGGCGGGGTTGGAGGAACGTGGAGATTGTTGCCTACTGCTTGCTCTATCGCTTCAGCATCCGGAGAATCAGGACCTTGAGGGACCCAGGCTCTACCACCAAATTCCCACCCACATGCAGCGACATTTCCAGGAAACCTAGCGATGATGAGGATGTACAAGCTGACGAGCGGGATGAGCGAGTAATAGCCGCTCCAAAATTGATGGATCCACTCCAGGAGAATCTCGGATATGATGGTGTGTTGTTTGGATTGCGAGAGACACATGGCTAGAGCCCAGCACTCCTTCCGCAGCATCGAGCATACGTATTGGTGGCTATTGCATTTATTGATGTTGGAACGGCGGGTGCATTCTGTTAACCCGGAGAGTATCTGGGAAAGTCTTGAGGACGGTGTTGAGGCTCTGAGGAGTGTGAAGACGAGGCAGATGACAAGGTAGCCGGAAGTTGCTATGCACCAGACTTTGGTGACCCATCGAAGATATCCGAGGAGAAATTTTGATGTTATGGGGCCTCTAATTCTATTGATTGGAAATGTGTGGCAGAAGAGTGTCCAGAGATACACGAGGTAGGGTATAATGGTGAGGAAGACAGGGTTATCGAGGTGAGAAGCCATCGCCGCCAATTTTCCGTGTTTTCGTCCACGAATTTTGATTTTATCCTGTCGAATTCGAAGTGAAAGAGCTTTCAAGTCTATGACGGTAACATTGAGAAGTCTCTCAAAGCCATTTGATTCGGTATTGTTCATGGAAAACAAAGGAGATTTTGATGGCTGCAAGCGTGATGTCGAGAATTACCGGATTAAAAAGGAGCAGGCCGCAAACGGCAATTCGTTCAACGTGACAACAAAATGGCTTTGTCATTTCTCACTATAAACGCTCGAAAGAGAAAATTTCCCACGAAACATAGGTTGATACTTCTTACCGTACTTTACCTCTCATTTCAATTGCAAGTTGAGATTACAATATGGCGGACCAGGATGGAGCAGCACGTGATGAGCCGTCGCCGGTCCTCGTACATCCAAGTGGACAGCCACGCCCCGATGTTATCGGTCCTCCAGAAATACGCCTAGTTCGACCGTCTGGAACACCCAGTGCTCCCCCTCCACAGAGACAGCCCGCACGTATTGGCGCGGACAGACCAAGTCCAACTCCCAGTTTTCCCCAAACTCCTCCCAGTGTACGCAGACGAGGCAGACGTTTTGAGGACAGTACGGATGAAACCTCTGAGGACCCCGGAGAGGGACCACCCACCAGCACAGGCACTTCACCCGCCGCCAGTGCTGTCACACGCCCTTTGCTTGATACCGCCAATCGCTTAGGGGAGGTGGTAGAAGCGGTCGATGAAGTAAATAAACACTTGGGGGCATTCCGAGGAATATTTACAGATATTCGAACCGGGGTTGGGCAATTCCTAGCTGAGCAGGGACGGGAGAATATTAGAGTTGACAGGAGATATGACGAAGATCTTAGGCAAGCTGCGGGGCACAAAGCCGACAAGTTGCAGGCATTGAATAGGCTCAAAGACGAGATACTGCGCGCAGAGGATCTGAGAAATGTTAACTGGATATCTGAGCATGCGACGAGGGATCGGCAGGCTGCTGATATCCACAGAGCGGTCGATACTTTCGAAGCTCTGTTTGGGGATCTGGCGGTTGTGGTGCAGTGGGTGGGGAGGTTGATGAGGAGGGTCATTGGGTGGGTTTGTGGTGAGGTATGTACTTCCCCTTTCTGAAGAGTGTCGAGGCTGCTGACAAGATTCAGGGCTTCCCGAAAGTTGTGGCGGTTGTGCTCACACTATTAATGATTTGGATTAAGTGCTGGGAGCTTCAGAATGCTGCAAGTGCGCCGGCTCTCGTGGGGACAGGGACGAGTGGAAGGGTGGGGATGATTTTGGAGAGTAATCCGGGATGGCGGGAGCTGCTGAAGGATCCACGACCTGTTCTAGAGAATTTGGGAAACTTAGGGGGGAAGTAGAGATTATGAGTGATAGGATTTTTTTTTTCAATGTCCTTTATGTTTGGAATGCTTGTCATTTCGGGATTTTGACAGCCTCACCAGAGATTTTCATTTTCAATTCCCTCTTCGTTGAAAATGCATCGCATGGACTCCCAGACACTTCAAGTGAATTTTAAATGTGTACTTTTGGATTTCCATTCCATCGCTATTACGATACAATCGTGTTGCCAGCAAATCCAAATTCAGCCCCGCTCTTTCTGTACCCTCGCCACCATATTCTATTTACAGACGATATAAGACGTATCTCATCAATGTTCCCGCGGTAATAAAATGCCACTCTTGTAAGCATTTCTCCTCTAAAGCTCTTTTCCTTGGCTCAACTCATACATCTTCAGTGCAACGATAACAATGATTAAAATGATGGCAGCAAAGATGCCAAGAGACTAGCCCGAGTTGTTAGCAACCAAATTCCAAAGTAGCACTCTTGAATCCGTATTACCTGACCTCCAAAGAATCGCCCAACTGCTCGAAACCCAGCCATGCCGCGACTGAAGAGTGAGCCCTCGGGGGCGTCTGCAGCAGTGTGCAAAGTGGCTCGTTGACCGTTTCGCCCGCCAGTCGCCAAGCGATCGATGCGCTCAGAGAGCTCTAGCAGCGTGGCGAGCTGTGTCCAAAGCCCCTGGAAGATCTGACTTTGCATTTGAAACAAGTTTGACAGCTGATCATTCGTAGCTTTGCCTTGATCAGCTGTAGCCGATGAGAGTCAGCAAATGAAACTCAGAGTTGGGGGATTAACAGCCATGGCAAGGCAGGAAATCTTCCGAGGCAAATCACTCACTTAATTCTTGGACGCGAGTTTTGATCACGTTAGTCCCCGACTCGTAGAGAATATGGCGGCTGTTGAGGTTGTCCAAGGTTGTTTTCATTTCGGGCAAATTCTGGGTGTTCTTCATGATATTTTGAAGTGTCTCATTTACTTCGGACGGTGGAAAGGTCAGCATTTTCTTAATGAAGCCCTCTTATAAGTAGCAAGGTTTCTACTTTCGATTTTTGGACGTACAATCTGCGGGGATCTTTTCATCGTGAATCACTTGCACTAATTCTCCTAAGTAGTTCAGTTGGTCAATTAACCACTGTACCGTTTTCTGGTCGATTGGCCCTGGTTGAGCTTGCGTTTCTTGGAGTGGAACTTCTTCAGCTTCGAGATTGATAGGGTGAGTCTCGTCCTCCTCGGACTGCTCTGGATGTTCTGGGTTTGGCTCTTCTGGCAATGCTGGACTGGTACTAATTAGCAAGATCTTGTGGCAAATTGAGCAGAGAACTTACAAATTCCACATGGGTTCTGATGAAGACATGAATTCAATACTTGCCTAATGGAGGAACAATAATTGCTCTATAATTTTAGTTGACTTGCAGAAAATCATTTATTACTATAATGTATAAAGAAAGTGCACAAAGGATTGTCCTCGATAACCGCTTGCGCCCTCAAAGTACTGCATCCGGCAATTCTGCGCGTCTTTGATCTTTCCCTCAACAAACAAATCTTTCTTAACTTCCCCTTCTAAAACTTACCAAAAAATACAGTACCCTCTATCGCGATGCCCCTCACTCGTATATTCCTCAATACCCAAAACGATTTTCGGGATTTAAACAGCACATCGATCCTGGTAATAGCCGCAGAAATGGCCGGCTTCGTCCTCCTCGACCTATTTTCTGATTATGGATTACCAACACTATTTATCTTTCTCCTCTTCTACCACGGCTTCCCTATCTATTTGGCATCTTACGAACCCCGGACCGCTGCAAGAATCCGCCGGTATCTCAAATACGTCCTTAAAATTTACTTCGTAGCGACGATTGTTTACATTCACGTTTGCGTGCTATTCGCATACCTGGTGTTCACTGATGCGAGCTCGGGTTTTAATAAACATGTGGAAGAGATAAGAGAGTGTGCGTACAGATTCGAGGAGAATGGATGTATGGGTAAAACCAACGGTTTTATTGGGAGGGTACGAGGTGTGGAGAGAGAATGCTTTGCTTTGGCTATGTGTCTCAGACAACCGCTCTTCCTGCTGCAAATCTATGGTTTTCTTCAGGAGTTACTGGCTCAGATCTTCAGTCAAGGGAGTTTTAATTGTTTTGTGGTTATGACTGGTTGTTATGTTGCCTGGGGATTGGGAAGTGGGTGGTGGATACGTGGGATGGGTTCGAATGTGAACACTCTCAACACCACCAACACTCACGCCAGCACCAACGGCAACATCTACGTAGTTGGCAATACACCACCTGATCCAGTACCTCACAGTAATCCTCTCGCCGAGGCTGGCGGGCACGAACACGCGCTGGATATCCAAGCCAACCTTAGAATTCCCCATGCCAACGAAGGTGCTCAGCATACTCCCCCACTCTTTCACAATAACGTCGCTGGTGCGCTTCCACGTCGTCGTTCTCCTCCTTTCAGAGCACATCCGAACCCGCTCCGCCAACACCCGGATATTTTAACGTCGGGAGTTGCGCCGAGAAGACAGCCACCACCAGCTGGTGAGCGTGTGGCCCCTCCACAAGAGCAAGACGGATTCAGACCTGACAGCCCGCGGATTCGGCCCCAAGCAGAAAATCCATTCCTTGACCCCGATGAGAGACCGTTTCCGCATCATGTTGCGGTGCGGACTAACAGTCCTGGGTCGGGTGCAACTGGGATTTTGCTGGAGGGGTTGGTGGATTCGCCGATTGAGGAGGTGATGATCCAGATCCCACTCCGTGAGGGAGATCTCGGTGGAGGTGGGGAGACTGTAGATGATAATGAGATTGTTGAGATTCCTATACCTGATGGCGCCGGGAATGGGAATGGAGGGAATCGTGAGGATGATGAGCAGTCTCTGTTTGATACGTAAAGGGTGTATTGTTGAGATTTGTACCTGGCTGAAGTTACTTTGAGGTTTTGCGTCTGGAGTGTGGAGGCTGCGTGACTTCCAATGGAGTTTCTGGGCTGATCTTTTCCGCGGTTGGGATTTTCATTCGTGGGGTTTGCTGGGGCTCATGGAGACAAAAAGATCGTTCTGCAACTTCTGCTTGTGTTCGATGAAATGTGACCTTCTTTGTTTGAATTGGTTGCTATTTTCCAAAGACAAATGTTTACCGATTAGGAGCTTGACTGCTTCATTTCGATTTCAACTTTGGTTGCATGTAGCCTATTTCCATTTCAGAGACGTCTTGCTTCGAGATCTGCATTTATAGTTAGGCAATTGTTCATTTATCTTTACTTTTTTTCAAAGAGTATTTCAAGTTGGAAGTACCTTTCTGTGAAATATTATCCACGGTATTCTCTCCATCCTCTCAATATAGTCGACTCTCCACATCCCCTGCACGTTCCAACCCAAACTGGAGCAGCGAAAAACAGGACAAACAATGGAGCGGTATCAAAACATATGGATTTTCCACTGTGGCTGCGGCCATAACACCCAGGGACCGACCCACTCACCTCATGCAAGTTAAAATGCAATTGCAATGGATATTCCAAATTCCACGAGTTCAGCACCAGGGTGGGGGGTGGGGATACGGCTCTGCTCCCCTTCCACTTGATGTGAGGCCTTATTTCATTGTCGGAAAGTGTCATGCATGTCTCCGGGTTGCAGAAAATCGAAACCCAAATATGAACGAGCCAACTTGGCACGTCAATCCCAGCGACGATGCAAGAGTTGTGAAACCCGGAATGTATTTGACAACAGATACTGCTACACAGGCTTTATACTGGAGATTGAGAATTGAAGAGTATGCACGTCTAACAATCTTGCCTCTTGCCAAGGAATGGGGAGAGAGGGAGCATGATTCAAGGAAGTGGGAGACGAGAATGCCATGACGCTGATTGGGCTGCTTAATGTGGTACCATCCACAAGCATCATGGCCAAAGATTCTGGACCTTATGGATGATCCTTAAAGCATTGCTACAAACCCCGCAGAGACTACCATCAAAGATTGCAAAATGTTTGTGTTGGATATGTGGAGAGAGGCTGGATAGATATATGCTTGGCGAGAGGAATGTAGATACGAGGACTAAGCCTTGCGGGCGAAGCGGCATCATGTTTGCTTTCTCTTACAAGGAATGTGTTGGGAAGGCGCTCGTGAACTACCGAAGTTATCCGAGTTGGTTCGACTTGCGCTCTATTAATTTTGTGTTGAAGAGTTCGGCCAATGATCCCAAGTAGAGGTGGGATGAGAGGAAGAAAAGGTGGTTTCAGGTGGATTGGTACGTTGACTTCAAGACTGGTCTCGACGGTTCGGAATTCTTTGAGCTCTATGGGAAGGAGAATCGGTGGGGAAATGAAGTTCAAGGGCGAGGGGCAGTTGATTTGGGAGGAGGTTAGTCGTTGACTCTGTGAAATAGAGCTAGACTCGTCAATTAGGATGATGTTTATTCCTTGTTGAAATGCAGCTGGGCAGGTGCTTACTTTCTGTATGATAACCTGATTCCATAATCAAAGCTTTACACGCCATGCTGTTTTCAATTAGCAATTAACGAACTTCGGAGAAACACGACTCATTCAACCGCGCCGGCAAGGCGAGGTTCAGCACATGTCATGAAAGAGAAACGTCAAAGTTTCAATGGTTCAATTCAGTTGAATTCGTCTCCCTAATCAATCCTCTAAACGCCCGCCATATGCTCCTGAACTCCGTAGGTTGTCGAGGGTGTTGTTTGCAGAAGAGAAGCTGCTCAATCTTCTGGCATTGGTGGTAATGGGATGAAATGGTCTATGTCCAGGCCACGTTCCTCCAGGATCGGTCCACAGATACGTCTCTGTACCTCCGGCTTCTCTAGGTATCCTCTGGCAAGTCGTATCTGCTCCCACCGGTAATTCCAAACCAGCCTCTGTTGACAGGATTAGCACTCGTCAAAAAAAAAAGTTCGAAGAAATATACTCACACACAGATTCCTCAACAAGACGGCAATGGTAACTTTTCCGATCGCGGGAACGTAGAAGGCAGCGTGATCTTTGACCGTCGCAGCATCGAAGTTCTTCTCGCTCGAAATATTAATGCATGTTGCGCCGTCCTTAATGAAGTCTGAGTCGATTTTGTAATCACCAGGTACACCACTGATGACTACGCTGCTAATTGGCAAGCAGTCCCGAACAGTCCAGCCCGGCTTCTCGAGAACTTCATGCTTATGGTTCTTGATACCCTTGCCTCGAGTAAACAACTGAACCCCATCAATGTCAACCGAGTAGACCTTTGCACCATCATTCGCGAGGAGGGCAGCCAATGGTCGACCAACGACTTCAGAGCGGTTGATAACTGTGATCGTTCGACCATAGAGGCGATTGCCGTAAGGAAGGGATGAGTGGTAGATTTTGAGGTGCTCGAGGACTTTAACTACAGCGAGTGAAGTACACGGAAGGATTGACTTTCGCTCGTTGTGCGGAGGATCAAGGTACCGGATGTTTTGGTACATGTTGAACGTGTACTTGTGAGTAAGACCCTCGACGTCCTTGTCCAAAGAGACTAGTTGTTGGATGTATTGATCTTGACGGGAGGCTTTGGGGAAGATTGGATAGTAAACAATAATGCCATGGACCGACTTGTCGACGTTCGCAGCAAGGATTGCTTCTTCAATCTTTTCCTTTGTAACCTGACGGAGCTCAAATTCGAAACCACTGTTGAGAATAATTAGCAACTTGAATAAGAGTGAGGCTTCCTCCATGAAGCATGCTTGAAACGCTAATAATGCGGTCCGAACTTACTTCTCAACACAAGTCTTCGCACAGAAATCCGCGTAGACCTTCGCAGCGGGGTCGTCATTGGCAAGGAATCCAACCAACTTAAAGACGGGATTGTGGAAGGTAACGCCATCTGGTCCGCCAGGTCTGGTATCACTCATCTCCAAAAGGTGGTGTTGGATCTCTGCCAGCAAGCCTTTGGCAACAGCACTGGCCAATACCACCTTGCAGGTTTGAGCTGCCTTTGGCAACTCAGTCGCGTTCTTGGGGTCAATCTCGTCCCTGGAATCCATCTCGTCCTTGGAGAAGAAGCCGAGGCAGTCGCACATAGAGCTCCCGAAAGGTAATTCCTGTCTTGAAGAGGTGCAGGTCTGAAGAGAGTGGCAAAGCGAAGCTGTCTTGCAACAACAGATCGCGTCTTTGTTCATGCAAGGGGAAGGTTAAATTCCGAGAGAAAAATTCTGTTATCGCGATAAGATGGAGGGGTTATTTTGAGGGGTCCCTTGCAGCACTCGCCGCTTTTGATCTATTGGTGTGCAAAGAGCCTGGACGGACACTTCACTAAAGCGGCGAGCAGCAACGCTTCCGACTCGACCTTCAGTGCTCAACCACATCTATGGCCGCAAAAGAAGATTAAGACACTAACTAAACTAGATTTCTCAAGAGCTCCTGCTTTAGTTCCTTTATTCTCATTACGTGATCTCATTAACAGTAATCCATTCAGTGTTTGTTCCCGTTTGTCCTAGGCCGAAGTTTCCCCAACCATTGGGCGGTGAAGTTTGCGGGTCCGTGCACAACGATTCTGCCAAAAAACCTCAAAGAGGTCTTTGTCAACATTACCTCTCTCCATTCTCTGCACATCTTCCCCTCCGACCCGATCGCCACTGCACAACACCCCTGTGCACACTCTCCTTTGAAATTCTCCATCATCATTGCAACCCTGGATCAGGTCTATGCTAGGAGGGAGCTACTACTACATCTGTTGCATGCCGCTTTGATCTCAAGAGAACCAGTGTCACTTTTCACCGTTGTGACGGTTTTGGCTCGGGATAGAGATAGCTGCTTTGCACAGCGAGACGACTTTGTCTCGTAACTGGGGCAGTTGCTTTTATTAGTTGAGCGACAGCACCGTCTCGCTCTCACAGCAGTAAGAACACCCTATTGCAACTATTGCCTTTTCCGGTACCACACTTGCTTGCTTGCTTCCCGGGTTGCTTCTCTTTAGAAGGTATGTTATAGTCAAGTATACTTCTTGTTCTCCTCTTGTGGCTGCACCTAGGTTCTAATTGGACTGTAAATGGTCTGTCTCTGCTTTTGGGAGCTTGGCGGTGACCGTTCGCTTTTCTCGTGGTGCAGGAGAGTCGCGGCCGATCCCTCCCCCTTTCCAACCGAGGCGAGACCGACGCTATTCTTTTGGCAGACCTGCTACTTCCACTTGGTTCATAACAATTATCTGCCAGATTTCTGACTCATTCCTTCTTTTCATATTTCACACACCATTTGGTTTTGTAACCACTCGACCAGAGCTTTGGCTAACAACTACTCTCCCAGGAACGATATACCCTCCTTTCCCCCACCACCATTACAAGCCTAAAGTATGACCGACCACGTATTCAATGATTGGATGGATGCTCCAACCGATAGCGGGGGACCCACCACCGAAGAGGCAGCCATAATTGCAGATTATGTTTCGTGTAGGAACACTATCGGATAGGGTACACACAGAAATGTTGGCTAATAATATTATAGCCTTGGATCTTGGTGTTTACAAGTTGCCAAACCTTTTAATTGATATGGGCCACTATCTCAATCAGGATTCGGATCTCATTACCGTTGCACGAGGTATGTTGAAGTGATAAAGGTCAACATATTTGCACTAACCACTTCTGCTAGCTTTCTCAATATTTCCACTTATTCTCGAACGCATGGGGACCGAGTTCTCACGGCAAGAAAGTAAGACCCCACCCTGATATCAAATTTCATTCATTCCCTTTAGTGCCATCTCGCTAACTCGTGGTAGCGCACTCCCTGGTTGAGTATTTCTGCGCTCGATTGGAGAACAAGGACGACGTTCTGAACTATCGGGCCGGAATATACGAGGTAGCATCCTCCCTACATGTCCTCATCAAATGGAAGTGCTTCATCCCCAGCGATGCAGGAATCGTTGCAATGGCGGTGTTCGGACTTGCAAATAGAAGTACGTTCAACGACCAAAGGCCTACCACGCGCGTCAAGCTCTATGAGGTTATCGATTTACTGTTCAAGAAATACCAGGCACCTCTGATTAGGGACGTCAAAGTCACACCTCTGATTTTAGGGCTTGTTTCCATGGCGGAACTTGAGAAGAATCCATCCTGCTTGGGTATTCTTTTCCCGCTCTATACGCATATCGGCAGGAACTGGCAGGGTTACCCCCTCGGCGATTCGGATTATGATGCTATATGGGAGTCTTTTATTCGATATTTCCCAGTGACCCTTGGTGGCGCTCCGCAAGATCCATCTATTCCATCGAAGGAATTGATTAAAGAGCTTCTTCTACAATGCGTTCTATCTAGTCACCATTACGCAAAAGGAGCTGTCCCAAGATTTATCGACATGTTGGACACGAACACAGACCTTTCAGCGAATCTCAAGGTAAGAATTTATGTCGCCTAAATCTCGTAGCTTGTTCTAACGTTCATCAGATTGAAGTGTTGTCAACACTCGCCGCCTGTGTTAATTCATATCCAGTCCCCACCATCGCCGAGTGGTCATCCAAGATTTGGGACGCTCTGAAATTTGAGATTTGGAATGGCGAAAACGAGGATTTTATCCAAGGTGCCCTAGAAGTGCTGCGTGCAACAGCAGCATCACTTGGGAGAAGTCAGGACACTTGGTCAACTCAAACCCCCATGACGGAATTTGCTGTAGCTGCGGCTACCGAGTGCAAGAGCCGGTTTCACGATTCCAAGAAGCTGTATCTGGTCTCAAGTGGTCGAATTCTGCACGCAATTGCCTCAGGTTCATCTTACGCCTTTCATCTGGTGGCCAAGACAGTCTTGCCTGCAATGCATGTTATGTGGCAGGATTTGAAGTTGCCATCCGAAAAGAAGATGCTGTTGACAGTTTACAATCACATCTTAGATGCACGTCTTGCGCAGCCGCAAGATGACCCGCAACGCGACCTTTTGGTCAGAAGTTTCGAAGGATTCCGAGACGGTATTGTTGAGGTGTACTTTGACGCGGTCTCGAATATCCAGCAGGAGTCGTCGTCCTCGGACCTACCATTTGGTGTACCTGCTGTTGAGGGTCTTGTACTTCTTTTCCAAATTCCATCTTATCTCTCTGCCGTCGAACAGGGCATGATCGTCCAAGAACTCAACACTATCTTATTCAGCCCTCCCCAGGACAACGACATTCGCAATGCTGTATTATTGTCTTTGCAGAAGATATCGGCAATGGAGCCCGAGACTTTTCACGAGATCACCTTGACCAACTTCATCGAGAAGCTACCGGACACGTTGTCTCACAGTGGAGTGGAGCTTAAGGCTAATCTTGAAATCATCGCTGGGCATTTACAAGATCTGGTCGAAATCGCTTGCTCCCGACCATGTCAGAGACAGTTACGTAATGGGACCCCGATCAACACGGCAAGCAGCTACTGGCACCGCAATTTCGATGCAATGGAGAACAAGCTTTTGGAAAAGTTGGATGTCGTTCTTCAGGAGAAAGGTCAGCAGGAATACGCGAATATGATTCTAGCAGCAGTCTGTGGCGGTCTTCAAGTTTTCGACGCGAATCTGAATTCGACACGTATCAATTCTTCAGAGCCCAGCCCTCTCAATCCAAAAATCGGCCCATACTCATACATTGTTAAAGCTCTGTTCCAAAAGGTCGTCCAGCAGAAGCGTAGTACTAGCGCTACCTACATCGGCATCAAGGAGTCGTTTGATGAGAAGTTTGTTCAAATGATTGGTCGTACAGCTATGTGGGCACTCCGTTCAGACCTTACCACACCGGCGAACAGCATGCTCTTGAATTGGAATACCCTCCATCCCGATCAGCCAAGTGTAATATGGACATTGTTCATACCTGGACTGAAAGATGAGTCTCTCAATGACCCCCAACAGAATCTGCAGAAAGGGCCAGCGGACAAATGTCTGGCAAATGTGTTGTCGGTGTATCTACTTGCAGGCCATCGACTGAGCGAGCCTTCGACAGTAAGTCTTTGTCACCTTCGACGCGTGTATTTTGACGAATTATACTAGGAAGCGCCATTGCGAATAGAACCTGCAAAAGTTGCCTCTTCGATGATCCGCAACGCAATTAGTTCAGAGAGCGGAAGCTCCCGATTTAGTCGCATGTGCATGCTCTGGTTCCTTCAACTTCTTGTCAGCAAGTACAGAGCCGCAAGCCAGCCCTATACCGCCAGCAACTTTGACGCCACTTTGCACCAACCCCTACAGGTCATGGCCTTCGAAGTCGAGATCTGTGCAACTAAATCTGACCAGGAAATCAAAAACACCTACCAAACTCTCGCCTACTTCACCGCTGCCTCAATCGCCTCATTCGATCACAGCATGGAGCCTCTGGTCAACATGATGATCAAAGCCCTCTCTGATCCCAAATACGGCCGAAGAGTCGGACAAAGCTTCCGCATCCTGCTCGCCAAATCAGAAATCATGGACAAGTTGAACTTCTGCAAGATCCGCGCCCTACGATTTCAGAAAGTCGTTTCTCTCGTTGTCATCCCTCTCCAAGGCGCCTATGCCTCCCCAATGACAAGTCGTATGGAAAAAGACAACATCGTTATCGCTCTCGCTGGTGTGCTCGCCTACATGGAGCCCGAACTAGTTGCCGATGCCTTCGGTTTCAGCTCCATCATGCTCGAGGGCTGCGACAGCAGCGACGACTTCACAAAGGAGACTTTCATCCACCTGCTGCAGGTGCTGATCCCACTCTGCCCCAAGGACGCCGAGTCTCATCTCGACACCGTGATCCGTCTGATGACCGATCGGACGCACAACACGTACGACTCGCCATCCGATGCTTCTGTCCGATGCCGTGCTAAGGCGTTGGACGTTCTGATGAGACTCACGGAGCATCTTCCGGTCGCTGGTCTCCTTCAGAGGAGAGCGAGGCTCATGCCGGAGCTGGATTTGGCCCTAGATGATTGCTCAAGGGATGTGAGGGTCAAGGCGCAGGTGGCGAAGATGAAGTGGTTGCGGTTGGGGACGGTGATTTGAGTAATTCAAACCTCATTTCCTGTAAGTTTTATCTGTTTCTGTCACCGTTCGATTGCTAATATTCTTTAGCACAACAATGTATGGGACCGTCTGGTGTGTTTAAGGCATAGCGAGGCGTTGGGATGGATACCCTAGATAGATGAATAAATGATTTCTTGAGATGATTGTGTGCCATTTTGTGCGATACTAAAAAGTAATGCAAGTGAAAATGTTCCTTTCATCTGAGCTAGCAACATTCGATTTGAGAGGAATACAATGTTCCGAATTGTGTGGTACATGAACATTGGAACTGCGAGATTTCCGGATTAGATTCTGCAACGGTATATCGACACAATTCGAGTGCTGAGTAGCGGCAAAGCAGATCTGAAAGTGCCAGCTTTTGGAGGATAATCAAAAGGTGAGAGTGTCCTATTGTGCAGGATATTGTACCCTCATCACTTGAACGATTTGCAAATCGCAAATATGACAATCAAAGACTCTTGGTGCTGAATGTCTAAACTCCAGGCAATGCGACCCGTTACTTTTCCCACCCTCCCTTGCAATCAAGATACACCCGCCTGCCTCCCCCTATCCACTTTACGCCTTCTTTCCCCTCTTCTTCCTCCCACCAGGCGTAGCAGCCGGACTTGCGGCAACATCATCCAAACTAACCCCCGAGCTCTCCGCCAAGAGACTCGCCCATTTCTCATCCATACTCTTCGACTCCCCATCCTCGACCTTCGCAACCTTTTTCTTGCCCTCGACCACCTTCGTCGGGTCTGCCTCGCCCACAACCTTCACCCCGCTCGCCAACATCTGCTGAAACGGCAAGGCGACAAAGTGCCCCGCCTTATCAAACCACGCATTGAAAGGCTTCTTAATGCTGACCGTCTCCCTCTTGCCTCCCTTCCTCACAGTCGTAACACTCAGATTATAAATCGGCGTGTATTTCTCCGTCTTCGACGAAACCTCGATTCGTTCACCTGTTTTATTGGTCCCAACGTATACAGAGCCTTTCTCGACGCCCCAGATCCAGAACGTGAGGATGCCGTTTAGGAGGGCGTACAAAGCGACCGCGATGGTGGTGTAATGCTTTGTGCTCTCGAAGCCGAGCTTGTAGTCCCAGTAAAAGGTCGCGGCGCAGATGACGAAGGCGGAGTAGCCAATCGCCAAGCGGGTGTCAGAGAGGGTGTGAGATTGTGTGAATTTGAGGGAGTTGAGGTACGCGGGGATGGCGTCGTCGGAGGTGTTTTTTAGGTCTGTGAAGAATGCAGTCAGTTTCTGGCTTCTGTGGAAAGAGGGGAGTGGGAATTGGAGTAGGAGGATAGGAGAACTTACCAGCCATCGAATGCACCGAGATTTTCTCTGTTGAGACTGCCATGTTTGCGGTTGTTGCGTGAGGAAAGGAAGAGGGTGAGGTGGAGCTTCAAGTCGCGTGGAGAAGGCTGAGGGAACGTGTCTTGAACAGCTCTCGGATCGAGCCGAGCTAGCTCCTAAGCCTCTCCAACGTCAACTTTTTGACGAGACCTCTTTTTGTCGTCGCCATCGACGAGCTTCCATATCACCAGCAACGATGGCGCAAATTCCTGTTCAGACGATCCACAGGGATCCACAGCTCTTGTAAGCGTCCTTTTGATGCAGATGGTGGAGTTGAATGGTGTACTGACAGAACAACAGCTACTGGATCCTGATCCCGATCACGGTTGTTATGGTACACTCGAGATCTGCCACCTCTCAGCAGCAGATAATTGACTCTTTCTAGATACTAACAGGAATCCTCCGCCACTACGCAACAGTCCTCATGGCCACAACCCCGAAAAAGCAAGAGCTTCCAGCAATCCGCGAACAACGCTCCCTCCTCCGCGGCATCAATCTGCGCACAAACGCAAACGCCATCTCCCCGGCTTGCTTCCAAGCACGGAAAGACTACCTCGTAAACGCATACGAGAAAGGCGATTTCCTCAAAGAGCCGGATAAGAAGGGCCAAGCGGCGCCGAACCCGATGACGGATCCTGCCGCTATGGAGGGCATGATGGGTATGATGAAGGGGAATATGGCGATGATGATCCCGCAGACTCTAATCATGGGGTGGATTAATGCGTTCTTCAGTGGTTTTGTGATGAGTATGTGATGTGGTATATTGGGAGTGAATGATACTGATGATGCATAGTCAAATTGCCGTTCCCGTTGACGATTAAGTTTAAGAGTATGTTGCAGGCAGGTGTTGCGACCAGGGATATGGACCCGCAGTGGATGTCATCTATCTCGTGGTATGTGTTGTGTATATTTGGACTGCAATCGGTATTCAACTACCTCTTGGGAAGTGATAATGGTAGGTTTCATCTGAACTTCTCTGGGTTTCGTCTGAAGTATTAATTTTCTACAGCTGCCAGCCAGATGGCGCAGCAGATGGGTCAGATGGGCCCAGGAGCTGGAGCGCAAATGTTTGGACCGGGTGTTGATCCCGACAAGCAGTTCCAGGCTGAGGCGGAGAATCTGTCTGTGTTGGCTCACGAGTATACCTTGGCAGGTGTAGAGGAGAGACTTTTGGAGACGGTGAAAGTGTGATCAGAGCATTCTGCCTGAATCATTGTATAATATGAGCTGGTACAATCCAGGGATTGACAGCAACAACGCTGAGTTGAACATCCGGGATGCCAGGCAAGGGGGGCAGTGGTCCGGTCCAAGCCTGAAAGGTTGGTGCCGTTGATTCGAAGATGCTGAGCAGTTCCAATAGAATATTCGTGCTGCATTTCGAATCGTCGAGGATCTATCAAAGAGCCTGGAACAATTACTGTTGATCTCTTTCGCTTGCACTTTTGGTCCGCTGGCTTGAGGCCAGGTTTCAGTGCTGAAATTTATCCGAAACATCTGGAAGAATCCTTCCGTAAAGATTTGGTTGTTTAGCTCAAGTTTTAACGATAATATTTCTTTTAACTTAACAGCAACATCTGGATTGATCCATTAATCAAGTTCTTTATTGTATGAGAAAGATCTAGAACTAAGATTCTGTAGAATTCTGGAATTCTCTCATAGCTCATTGCTCTTTATGTGTTGTTTCATGATTTCATCCAATCCTATTTAGTCATGAACAGTTGGCACTTCTGTCATCATATCTTTACATTCAAACTGCAGCCACGGCAAAACTAAGCAAAAGGGGCTTTAGATCAGCCCGTTCAGCGAAGGCCAAGTCGACTAAAAACAAATCATCTAAAGTCAAGCCAAGCAAAGCAAAAGCAACTACCGCTTCCCGGCCTGCAGATTCCGATTCTGCCACATCACCAAAAGGATCCTCTCCGGATCCTCTGAACTCGGCGTCTAAAGCAGGTCAGACGATGAAGTGTGATGCGAATGCTCGGCCTTCTAAGAGAGCGCGCTTGTTCGAGTAAGTCCTTCCACTATCTAACGTTTCTCTTGGGAGACAAGAAACGTGCCAAAGGTCCTCAATGCCCCAGATCAAGTTGGATTATTCCAGGGGCTTTCCCTTTGAATCTTCACTCGATTTATGGCACATTCAGAATCTACCACCCCCAGTTGGGCATGAGTTTCTAGAACATTGAAAAATTGTCCCTCCTCAATGTTCACCCGTACCCCAGGCATTGAAAATGAGACCCACTTTTCCATCCCCAGCAGCTTCTCTCTTTTCACACTGACCGTCAATCTTAGTGCATCGTCTCGAACTATCACCTTGCTCGTTGGCGAACAAGAAGTCTCATTCTTCATCCACGAAGGAATTCTATGTGAAAACTGTCCCGTCTTCGCCTCAGCCTGCAAGCCGGCATGGATGAGGGATGATGATCCAAAGATTGAGCTGCCTGAGGATGACCACGAACATATCGAAGTTCTGGTGTATTGTAAGCAATCCCAGGAAAACATCTTTATTTCTCTCCGAAAAATAGGTCATCCTTGTCTCAAGCACTTTTTGTAAACGCTTTACTCACTCTTCCGTTCTTTACTAGGGATGTATCGCCGCATTCTCTTCTTCCCCTCTTCCTTCGAAAAAGACCACGTCGACATCACCAGCTCTCTCTCCAGCGCTCCCGGCCTGCTAGCAAGACTCTTCATCCTCGCCGAGAAATACCAAATCACACCACTGCAAAACGACATCATAGACGCCTTCATCATCTGGCTGGACGATTTCTCGCTCCAGCACCGCATCCCTGCCTCCGTAATCCAATACGTCTGGGAGCACACGATTTCCGAGGGGTGTATGCTGAGACTTTTCTTGATTGATTATGTGAGGGCTGAGTACACGTATTTGAATTTGAAGACGGCGAGAGATGTGATTGTGGATGAGGATTTTTGGTATGAGTTGAGTAGGGAGAGTGCGTTGACGGTGGATCTTTTGAGGGAGTGCTTGGATGAAGGTGGTCCCGAGTTGATTAGTGATATGAGGGAGCACCTCGAAGATGACTTGACGATTGATGTTTGTGTGAATTGGCATACGCATGGGGCTAAGGAAGAGCAGTGCAGGGCGTTGAAGAGGTATGTTTTAGATAGTGAGGAAGAGGAGGATGGGTGAAAGGATGGGTGAATGACTGGGTTGGAGTTTGATGTCCCTGGGAGATGTGGGACTTTGACGCATTGATTTATCCCTTTTATTAAAGAAAATGTTCTAGTGAGACGGATGTCCCAGTCCCAGATGCGTTGGTCATCAAGGAGAGACTTTCTTGCACTTGTTACACCCCCACTCCGAGGACAATGACTCCCTTGACGCTACTTGAGTATTGAAGTCTTGATTTGCACAGAATTGATGTGGTTATCGGAGCTAGTAACTTCTAGGACGCGTGAAATTCTCATGATATCCATTCTTTCAAGTCTCTCGCACTTTAAAAGTTGGCTAGAGCTTTGAAACTTTTCAAATTCTACATAGCTTTTTGTCTTCCCTGCCTCTCATTCATAGTCCGTACTCTTGATCATTGGCTCCCACTTTTTCAGCAGCTCCAGGGTTTCCTCACACTTGGCCTTGACGTCATTGTAGCAATCACTTCCCAGCGGAAGCCGGAACGGAATCTCCTTCCCTTCAGCAATACCTTCTTGCCTTACCAGATCTAACACCATTTCTACAAGCTTAACCGGATCACCTGGCTGCATCTGATCCGCCTCAGCCAGTCCCTTAAGAAGCGTCTTCGAGAAATCCTTGTACTCTGAGATCTCGGTAGACACGGTCTTCATGTTACCGCTTGATAGAAGCTTGGTGCGGAACCGTCCTGGCTCGATCAAGAGAGTTTTGATTCCCAACGGGGAAGTTTCCCGCCAGAGGGATTCCACGATGCCTGTTCGGAAGGTCGCGGTTAGCGAAAGAACTCTGGTGGTAGGAGATAAAGGACGGGAGGGCGGTACCTTCAAGTGCGAATTTCGAACCAACGTAAGCGCTGATTCCTGGGTCTCCCATCCAGCCTGAGAGAGAACCGATGAATACCATGGTCCCGGCTCGGCGCTGCCGGAATTGAGGCAAAAGAGCCTGGGTCACCTTAATGGTTCCAAACACATTTGTTTCAAATTGAGCTAAGAAGTCTTCGTATCTACCATTGTGTAAGTACTTAGCACCGAAGGAGAGCAATTGGAGGCCTTGCACGTACGTGAGATCTTCAAAAATGCCTGTTGAAACATAGCCCGCGTTGTTCAACAACACGTCTACCTTCCCGTAGATAGAGATTGCTTGAGCTACTGTCTCGTTGATGGCTTGTTGTGTGGAAGTGATGTCGAGTTGAAGGATAGAAGCGCCTGCTTCCTTGAGATTCTGAAGTTTAAGGATGTCACGCCCAGTGGCTATGACGTGGTCGCCGCGTGCGAGAATGCTCCTCACGAACTGTTCTCCAAATCCGGAGGAGCAGCCGGTGATGAGCCAAGTGAGTTGAGGCATGGTGAGTGAAACTTGGTTTGGATAAAAGGGAAGTTGTTGAATATTTTTTTCAGGTTGCTCAAGTTTGTTTGGAAATTGGTGTACTCAATTACGGACTCTCCTCGTCGTTATATATCGAACAGCTGAGTACTCACTGCAAGATTTCGGCATCGGAGATTCGGAGATAACTCCGTGATGCTAGGTGCCTAAAATGAAGGCACCGGTATGCTGCTATAACACTCGCATGTTGCTGCAGATCTTCCATGACCATCTATAACACAGATTTGGGATTGGGACCTCGCCGTGGGAACAGACAAGGGAGAAACCCGGATATCTTTGTTGAAGCTAGAATCACGTGCGTAGCAATGCTTCCGCATAAACGATACTGAATTGACTACTGTTCTACAGTGGAATGTAGCCTAGCTATATAGCCCTGAACGCCCTAAGTCACATGCGCTATGGCCCCCTAAGCAGTAAGCCTATATCTATGCCTAGCTGAACTGATTCCACCTTACAGGGCATACCTCAGTATGCCCGGTAAGCCTAGGGCATAGTATACCAGTAAATAAGCTCCCAGCTATTTAGCCTAATTAGTGCACAGCCCCATAGCATTCAGCCCAGGCTCCCTAAGCCCCTAAGGCTTAGTTCAGGGCGACCTCTATTAGGTGCCTCAGGCACCTAATTTCAACAATCTTGAGGACTATTCCCGCTCACGTGATTACTTCCGCGAAACGACGATCTTTTAAGTCCGATAAACCTGTTTCTCCGATCAGCCACACAGTTGTCTCCGACAAACCAATAGCAGCATCTGCGGGACCCGAGTTGAATAACTGACAGAGGTTTCTACCTGCCGAACGTAGGTTTTGGTTCCTGTGAGCTGGTTTAGCTTGTAATCCGATTCGCTCAAACCCCTATTTAACGCCTGTCGCTTGGCGAAACCGACCACTTAGTATCACGGAGTTATTTCTTCTTCTAAGCTCAATTAACAATGCATTAGGAGCTGAGGTTAGGAGTTTAACTTGCAGAGAAGTAGTCTTGACGAAAGTCTGCATGTTTAAATGACGTATAGGCTGAGTGAGGAGAATACAGTGCGCCATCACCCAATCAAGTTACGAGAAGAGTTCCTTCTCGATTTGAGGATATTTAATTGCAACTCGACCCTTTGGTGATTGTGTCGAGACTCGTCTCTGCATGGAAATGAGATATCACAGTGGATACATGTTTCCACGTATTAGCCCTGAATAGAGTGGGGCATCAGTGATAGTTAGGAATTTCGGGGTAGCAGGTTATCAATACACGAAACTTTCTCATTTCTTGCTCCGTCAAATTACTTGCCATGAGAATTTAGAAGTGATTCTTCCTTGTGCTTAGATGCATCCCAGAAACAAAGCAGTTATTCAAAGTAACCTGCCAACACCGATAAGATGCTAATGTCAACACCCCAATTCCCACTTCGCACATGTTGCATATCACAATGTAGCCTCTTCGTTGCTTCTGGAAACACTGCTGGATTCCGTGCCCTGGTTTGCTATACTTAGTCTTGCACACAGCCCCAGCAACACCACTGTTTCAGTAGCAGCATAATGGTTCAAGGCATCTAGCAGGATTTGAAGGTTTCTGTCAAAGTTGAATCCGCACTTCCTTGCAACGTCTTGCATCTTCTCAAGCGGCGTCTCACCTCTCTTGCTGGCAGAATTTGATGAAGTTGCATCTCCACGTCGATATTTCTCACTCTGAAACCGCGCCCATTGTTGCTTATTCATGTTTGCTGGCCTTTCTGTACCAGAAAAGTCCGGGTCGTTGATTTCAAGTCCTCGTGAGAGCCATGTTGTAGAATTTGCGAAAAGGAAGCATGTATGCACAAGTTTGGAGTGTATCTGTTGGGAGGTTCACATCATCAGCAGCTTTCCATAACAATCCTCGGTCTAAAAACACACCTTGAGGAGCTTACTATTTGTAAGCATGCACTCCTTCAAACAAGTGTCAAGGAAATCCACGTGGTCTCCCATAAGCTCGTCAACGGTGCTGACAATACGCTTCGAACCACCGTTTTCGTCTTCTTTCCCATTGAGTTTCTCCATGAAAGCCTGCCAATTTGGTTCAATAACCTCTGAAGTACAAAAGTAAAACAGTTGCAGAACAAAATTAAGCATGCGAGCGCGTAACGTAAAAACACTTCTCTTCCAGATCTCGACTTCTCTGCTCGAACTTTGATGAGACCAAGTAGCTGCCCTATTCTGGATCTGCCAGCTAGCTACCAGCTGCTGTTCCAGGTAACGCAATGATAAAAGGTACCGGAATAACGCTTGATATCTCCAAATAGTCTTTCTACTAATGACTAGTGACACTGGAAATGGTACCGAATAATCAAGCTGTAAAGATGTAAATCCGATAGCTACTTTCTCAGTTTCGGTGGATTGAGAAGTTGGGTTTGGAAATGCTTCATCCAGTTCCATGCCAGATATGTTAACAACTCGAGTCAAAGATTCTATTAGACTGATTTTGTTCATTTCAACCTTGACGTCTTCTTTGAAAGGATCTCGAGCAGCCACACTTCATGGTTGGCGAAGAACGATGTCGAGCAACGATTGGAGTTTGCTGGTATTAACACTATCGACTGGTTTTCGAAGTTCAGACGTTCCAAGCTCGAGGAAGCAAGAAAAGAAATCGGACCGATCAAGGAAAAAGTAATGCTTTAAGGAGCGTAATCTGGCAGGGAGAGCATAATTCGTAAGTAGCAGCTTTAACAAAGATTCGTTGGCGACTGCATATGCGTTGTTAATATTATCCAGAAATCGAATGTCGTCAAAATAGCGAGGTACGTCTTTGACTGCTCTCACGTCGACCCCGCCACACTCACGAACCACATTCAAGTATTTCCCTGCCAATAAAACCTTGGATTTTACACCGTCGAGTTGCGGAGGGATATTGGAATGCCTAAACCCCAGATTCTCGGATCAGTATGCCGTTAAAGGATAGAATGGGGAGTTGAGACAGCGTCTTATGAGTAGTTTGCTCCCAACACTAGCTAGGGAGTAAATAGCTCGCAAGACACGCGAGGAAAGAACGCTCCGAGGAATTGAGACTTACCGAAGAGTATAGCGCCTGTCCCAGTATTCGTCTGTGTAATCCTCTTCAAGCCTATCCCGCCTAATACTCGTTTGCTCTCGGATTAGAAACTCAGCATGAGGATCCTTCATACTCCCATGGTGAAGCCATTCGTTTAACATCGTCATATATGGCCGGCTTGCGTCTCTTAAAAGCGAAGTGAGGAGTGATTTCGCAGTAGGATCCCCAGACATTGTCTCCAGGCGCTTCGTGATCAAGCCCAAAACAGTTCCACCTTTGCAAATCTTCTTTCGCGGTATATTTTCCAAGAAGTTCTCGATATCGTCAAAATATGGGTCCGAATCTCCGTCCTCTTCTAACAAAGAGTTTCGTCTCAATATGTCATGAGCGAGAGAATATATCTGGTACATCATATGGCCGGCTGAAATGGTATGGAGGTTCAAGGTATGTAAAGTGAATGCTGAATTCGTAAGGAACTGTGTTTTGAGTTGCACAATCAGAACGAGATAATCGTGTAACATCCTCCTAATAGCAGCGCAGAGGGCGTGGTTCACGGATCCAAATTCCTCTCTACTTTGAACCTCAACAAATGCTTGTATGGCTCCATAAGAGGTAGCTATCTTTAGCATTGCAATGGTGAGATCTTGCAGAGCAGGATCTAGCCCGGGCAAAATCCTAAAACCGGGGCCAGCTAGGCGCTGTGTCTCCACAGCTGGGTTATAGTGTTTGGCAAACCGAATATACTGCCCTTCATAGCCCATGAGAATGATGAGCAGGTCTTCCAATATAACTGCCTCTTGAACTTCAATAGAGAGTTCTTTTAGAGGTCTAGGTTGCAATGACCGGGGTGCTTGAGACGCTAAGGGTGGCATAGACATTCGGGATGCAAGAGGGGCAGTCGTATAGGCTTGCAACGACGCTGCCGGAATCCATGGTTCTAAGAAAACATTATTAAACATCAGATTTTTGTGAATGAATGGGCTTACGCTGGGGAACATCTGCCTTGGCAGCTTGTGTGCGAGGAACTCCTGGATATGCTCTAGTAGCTTCACTCGCTTTTGGCCGCTCTGGTTGTTGCACTGGTAACGGTTCAGGACGTCGTTCAGGACTTCTGGTCCTTGAAGTCATAGTTTCCCGCGTTGTGATCTAAACCCTCTCCGTTCTTCGCTCATCTACACCGGCACCCCGATTCATTTGTTGTGAGCTTGAAGCAGTCCTTCGATGGCTGATCGCGGATGCAGAGGGTTTTGGGGAGTGTTGTCGCGATGAGTGGTCTCCTCTCCTTCCGTCTCGCTGCGTCGATGGCGTGCTGCTATCATCGCTCGCGGTCTGCCGCACAGTATTTGACGAAGGTTTGACATTAGATGAAGAAGGCAGCTTGTCAAGTTGTCGCTCCGAGGGTTCAATAACTGAGCTTGTACAATTGTTGTAATGCAGGACCAGAGCTCGACGCGTTTGTTTGGAGATTTGTAAGCAAAGGCCTGGTGGCTGGTGGTGGGGCTGCTGGGCTGGTAACACAAACTTCTCGTGTACCCTACTTCCTTAGTGTTTCCAAACAGCTGGAATTGCATCAATTAAAGAGATTACCCGCTCACCCATTACTGCCTCCAGAATTTCTCTTTGTGACGGAGAGCCTCGCCGAGGGGGGTGCTCGCAGCAGAAGACTCTCGGCTAGCATGGTTGCGGATTGCATTGCATGCAGTGACCTGGAGAGCCGAATTGTCTTTTGGCTCTCGGATTTGCGCGTGGCATATGCGATACACGAGGGGCTATGAAAATATTCAGAAGCTGTCGTGAGCATTAAAGGTGGAAGCATACCTTTGAAGCACGAACGCTCACACTTTGAGGCCAGCTCCCATCACGACAAGGAGTGGCAACAGGTTTCGAGTAAGTTAGTAACAGCCGTGCAGCGGTGGTGGGATGGTTGGAGGCAGCACTAGAGCTGTATTCCCCAGAGCTCCAGAGGCCCCAAGAGGGTGACGGGGAAGAGGGAACGGAGAGCGCGATCTGAGGCGGCATCTCGTTGGTCAAATTTATGTACTCTAGGCGTTAGTGTCCACTTGCAGGTCTTGGGCAACAAAGATGGCCGTTAAACTCACACAATTCAAAATGGAGCCAGCTAAGTCTAGCGAGGGCAGGCGACGCTGTGAAGTTGATGCCTTCTTTGTTTTAAAAAAGATGGCAGCCTATTCGAAAAGAGCTCCTGTGTATCGTTAACCAAGCTCTTCCTTTCCCTCAATCACTCATGGCTTGAGGAACGATTGAATGTGGTTGAAGATGTGGAAAGGATCGAACTATGTAGCACACTTAACAAGCCGAGCAATGGTAATACTTCGTATTAAGTGGCTCCTTCCTACTTAACTAGTAGTTCACTCCCCCGTAATAACAACTTGAGTTATATAAAGCGTTGAAGACCTCCTCGTTTGTAAGGACTTCATACGGAGCCCTGAATTTCCACTTGTTATGCTCGCTCGTACCCCTTTCAAGCGAATTGACTCGAAATTCCGGGCCTAACCTTGATCCATTGGAAAAGGGGGCTTTCGTTGGCTCGGCTTGGCTGGCTTGGCCGGCCATCTGATCTCTCGAGAGCATAAATGCAACCTCTCCTGTCCCCCAGAATAGCCGTTCACAAAATGTTTATCCTAATCGCTTTCCTCCTCAACATCTGCGAATGTTTCGTCCAAAATCGAGCAAATTCGACGCACCATGCCTGGGATATGTTTTGGCCTCGATTGTATAAACCACGCAACATCCATCTTGACTTTGAAAATTGACCTGTCGTAGTCCACTGGTATCGAATCTTCCGAAATATCACTAGCCACACCGAGGAGTGCGTAAATTCTATCATGGGGGACACTAGACTTCGATGTCTTGCAGGTTTCTAGCAGTTCTAGAAGTGTCGGATGACCTCCTTCCAAGCGAGCTCTTGAGATTCTCATACCTGGGCTCGCTTTTATCCTCTCTAGTATTTCTGGGAGGTACGGTGGAAGGCCAGGATGGTTTGACTTGATTCTGGCGATTCCACTCAAGCCTTCATCGAAAGTTCCGAACCTCCGCCAATTGTCCGAGGAATGCCGGTTGTCGAAGGAATGTCGTCCATAATGTATCACAACTTCCCGAGCTGATAAGTATTCTTGCACGATCCATAGCCTAGTCCAGTAGGTACGCCCAAGCAAAAATGCCAAGGCTTCCCATTTCTTCTGAGCTGTCGCTTGCTTGGATACCAATTCTTTAGCCCTTTCCTCTGACAAGGGAAACCAATTTTTCACTAAACCAAAGGCATCCTTAACGTTGCTTTCGTGTTCATTTCGGCCATCGTCACCCAGCCAAACCCTCACAGAACTGGCTTTGCGGAATATGTCGCCCATCATTGCGACTTGCTGATTCCGCTCACTGATGTTATCCTGATTGATACAAATAGCGTCAATCCAATATTCTGCTGTGCGATAGCTTGATGCTCTCAGGGAGCGCAATGCCATCCAAAGGTTTTCTCGTACACGGAAGTGTTTCCCTTGAAGGATGATCTCGTGCATGGGACTATCGGTGTCTCCCCACTCATATGATAATGCTTCATATCTAACAGATGGGGTCCCTCTCAGAAGGCTGTCGATGAGCAATGTGCATTCAATGGTGGAACTGCCCGGGAGGAGCTTGACGATACGGAACTGCTTTAATGTAGAGCTCAAGGTTGTGTAGATTTCTAGTGCCATGTTCGCCCCCTAACAGAGGTTTCGGATGGGATGCAGTGAGGTGCAAGGCAGGAAATGCAGCCTTCTGCTGAAGTCCGTTTCTCTAATGCTGGCTATTTGGCGTCATGCAAGTAAGCATTGGCAGCAGGCCTTACTCGTTAGAAGCTTTCACGAGCAAGCCGTCCAGACTAGGTAGCCAACCGTCCACTTTTACCGACTGGAACACAAAAAGAATTGAGATTTTTTTAAAGTACTCAAAAATTCTGAAAACTTCCAGGACTAATATGTTGAAGTCACTGATCACGAATATCAACTTATTCTTTCTATTTTGAAGAGTTGTTTTGGCGAAATCAAGGCTTTGGGCGGTGGCTAGCCTAGGCGGTTGACCCTGAATGCGTCTACGAAGACAGCGGCATAAAGTGACGGGATTACAGGGCATTATTTTATGAAGACCACTAAATGCCCTGTAAGGTCTTACTTTAATCTCCCTGTAGCCGTTCCTAGCCCCCTATAAGCCCTGTAGGGGTCCCCTGAAGTGTGGCTTACCTCGCTAAACCTCTGATTTTCGATTATTTTTTGATCAGTTCAATTCTATCTATTAAAATAACTACCTAATAAATAGCTACCTTCTCTTGACCCTTATTTCTACCTTCTTTATACTCATTCCCCCCCTCCAAACGTATTATCTCCTTTACGTGAACAGGAATTACTGTAATCCACTCTTGAATCTTGCTCTAAGGAATATCACTCCAGCATTTCTCTCACCTCGCTCTCAGCTTTTTCCTATCACTAGTAGGTCCCTGCCTAGTAGTTTCCTTTTTCATCCAGAACTATAGCTTCTCAATTATATTAAGATTAGGTGAGTTCCCTGGCTAAAGCATCTTTATAATCTTCCATAGATTATAAACCTCTGCTTAGTAATATGACTTATAGGCCAGTGCATTGTCCTCTTACACGATCGTATCAGGGCGATCCTTTTAACACTCTCTTACAAAAGGTAAGAGCTTCTCAATTAATATCCTCTTCTAGTATCGATACTAATTAATTCCTCCTCGTCTATTCTTTACCACAAAAGCTCCGGTTTTCTCATTATACTTCTATGTTTTCCTCATTCCACCAGGCTTCCTACCATAGGCTTTAATCTAGTCCCTTAGCCACTTCCTCTACTCCTTCTCCCACTTCTGTTTATTAGCCTTCTCAATTAAGGAGTTCCTCGCTTCAAGATTAGCTTTACGCTCTCTCTTTTCCTCCGTAGTCTCCTTTTCCCATACGTGACAAGGCCCTTTCTTATCATAAGAGAAAGCTCCCCAGAACATGAACTCAGAAAAGCCCTTCCACCTCCTCCGTATATAGTGCTTATCGTACGCTTCTCCAGGTAGTCTCCACACACGTCTCTTGCCTCTCGTACCTCCTAATTACACTACAGTCTCGTCTATAAAAATCACATTTTTCTAGTCTTCTAACGTCCAGTGTTCTCGCCCCAAGCACCAGTCTAATCGCTCCTTTTTATTGAACTTATTCAGTCCAGGCTTTACTATCAATTTGCACTGAGAATAGCCTGCTTGTGTAAGGACTTTCCAGACAGTCCTAGGAGCGACTTCATGTCCACGCTTCCTTACTTCCTTCGCAATTATGGCACAAGAGAAGCCTCTTATAGTCGAATTCTGAAGCACGACCTTTAAAATACACTTGATCGCATCGATTGAAATTAGTAGTCTTCCAGATCGTAGTGCATTTAAGACGTGTCTTGTTTCTAGGGGCATATCCTCATTCTCTTTCTATCTACGCTATCTAGCTAAGCTAGTAAGCTCATAAACACGAGTTCTGGATACTCCTATAGCTTTCTTGATATCGCCTGCAGATCGTTTTTGCTCAAGCATATAAATAGCCTTGATTCTAGCACTAGTGGAATGCTCTTTACGTATAATATCAGGTATAGTAAAGGCTATGGAAGTAGCGAGAGGGCGAAGAGGAAGCGTAAAGTTTAGTGCAATTGAATCGTCGTCTTCGTCTTCTGAATCAGAGGGTATATTATACCAAGCGTCCTCTTCATCTAATTCGTCTGAATCAGAGGAATCAGGAGGAGAGGAGAGCTCTAATTAGCCATCTGATAAATCAGGGAAGTCAAATAAACCACCAAAGGTAGCCATAATAATTAATAAGTGTGAGTAAAGAAGAGAGTGAGTAAGGAGTACCACTGCACTAGGTAAGTGGGAGGTAAGAAGGGGGGTTACTTTACCCCGCTCCCGATCACGGACGCAGGCCTAAAATCACAGGGGCTAATAGCCTATAGAAAGCCTATGGCTTAATATATCCTCCTAATCGGGCTGCATGAGGTTTCAGTGGGCTTCAGGGGCCTTACGCCTCTGATTCAGACTAATTATAGGGCTTACAGGGCTTAGTGAGACACTACAGGCTCTATTAGTGGCCCTGTATTTATGCATGCACCTGTAATCCCGTCACTTTATGCCGCTGTCTCCGTAATGTTCGCCACACCGCCTTTGGGCAGAGCTTCGTTAAGCTGCAGAAGTCCACGTCAAAGCAGGCTGTCAGATGAAGTGCGAGAGGTTCAAGGACTATGCCATCATTGAAGACGAAGAATGAGGCGACTTTGGCTCAGATTTTAACATGATCTGATTGCCAGATTCTTCACCAAGGTTTTATGAAAGCTTTCTTTCTCAAGGCAGATAACATTTGACCATATCAATTGGACATGTCCATACGGTGAGGCTGATTTTTTACCCGGATATTTCCTTGCGGATCAAACAACAGCTTGCAAGTTATCAATACAGAGAGAGAGAGAGAGAGAGAAGATATTTGAAAGTTGCCACTTGGCGCGAAAAGAGGAGTCGAGCAAACACTTAAAATACCTTCCCTAAGTGATGGGCCTGTTCATCCAGGGCCGCAATCCTCTCTATTGTCACCGGTTTATTCCGGTCCATGGACTTTACCTAGTCTTCTGAGATTTTCCAGGTGGCAGCTTCTACCTTCCCTTTCTATGCACACAGAAAAAAAGATTCATAGAGCATTTTCCTTGGCGAAAGCCAGCCATAACTCCAAACACCATGCTGATGCAATCCGTGATATATCTCAAGCCTTCTTTGGTTTCTTGACGGGCTCCTCATCACTCACAACATCCTCTTCATCCTCGTCCTCCTCCTCAGCAACATCCCTGCTCCTCTTTAGCCCTTTCATCTTCCTGGTCTGCAACTCCTTCAAATCCTGCTTGCCAAGATGGATCCTTCCAATCTTATCACCCACAATATCCGTCGAGATATTCTTCTTTGGCCTCTCCTGACTGGTTTTTGCCCTCCTGAGTGCCTCCTTCATCGTCTCCTCATCAGCCTCCTTGACCCTACCAACTCTAAAGTCCATCCTCGGGCCCATCTCCTCAACTTCCACCCTTGGCAACTTCTGTCCACTTCTCTTTGTCCGAATGAGATAAACCCTCAAATGCAGACTCGGCTTGCTCTCCTCCCCATCCACACTATCCCTCGCGCTAATACTCACAATATACTGCAGCCCCTCAACATCCACCTTATCCGCAGGCTCGCCCTTGAAAAAATCCGTAAAGAAGCTCTTAGCCATCGTATACTCATCGCTAACCGGATTCTCAAACGGCGTTCCTGCGAACAAGAGCATAGGCTTTAATCCCACCGCACACTTCTTATTCTTAAACTGGTTCAACCTCCTGAAGCTCTCGGGATCAAGATACAGCTCTAGCATATCTAATACCTTATACGCAAAGGTTCTGACGAGAGTGATGGTATGCGGGCGTTTCTTGCTTGAGGAACCGAAGACCAGGATCGAGGCATCGTTCTTCTCGGAGAAGAACTCGAGAGAGGCAGAGTCTTCGAAGGGGTGGACGGCGTTCTTTTTTGTGAATTTCTTGGCAAGTGGAATGCGCAGTTGGTATAGATCGGTGAGAGCGTCTTGGACTATTTGGGAGCAGGTTGTGCCGCGGAGGAAGAGGGTGGTTTTGGCGTTTTCGGTGGGCTTTGGGGCCTTTTTGTCGAGGGCGCGTTTGCTGCGTGCATTGCGAGGTTTGCTGGGAAGGTTAGCATCAAGCACCAATTATATGACAGAAGATATTCCTTACATTTGTCGCAACATTTTGATGTTGTGGTGTGGAATTGAGAAGTGGTGTTGATCTTGCTATCGAGAACTTTTTTCGCTATCAGAAAATCGACAATCGATAAAACTTTTTAAGGCATCAACTCTGGCTGCCTGGTGCCTTCACATGCGAATGCAAGTCTGCTGATCCCTGTCTCCATGACTCTGGGGTAAACTTCTCAATCCCACCTGCCTCGTGCCGAACCCATTCCTCCGAGCACATCATTTCTCACCATAACAACAACTCAACTTCATTCGTACAACTTCTTACTGCGAATTCACGAGAAAGGGACAGATGCAGACAAAACGATAGCAACAACTCTTTCCTAGTGCGCCTGCACTTTTAGAATTGGCCCCCGTAAGTTACCGAGGCTCGAATCGGCAGAATGTCAGGAATTGAAGGTCTCAAGGTAGGCAGATTCTACTGCCACCGGACCAGCGCAAGCTTGCTGATTGTTAATATGTATAGAAAGTACTTGAGAGTATCATTCTAAATCCGAAATATGCTCCTTTCCTTGCTGTGCTGAAAGCAGCTCGCAATGGCGCTGTCTACGGCGCCAAAGTCAGATTTCCGCATGCGCTGGTGTAAGAAGACCTATCACATATGGGGGAACGTTGCTGATGTTAGTAGCATGATATTTCTATTTCGATCAGGCACTGTGCAGGAGAAAATGAAGCTCATCTTCCGCGCGACGAGAACACATGCCCAGAATCTGGCGAAATATGCATCGATATACAAGGCGACAATGTTACTTCTGAGATACATGGGCTCTGAGCCTGGGAAAGAGGGACCGTACGATACATTCTTTGCGGGACTACTTGGTGGGTATGTGGTGTTTGGACGGAGGTCGAAGAGAGGGCATATTTCGAGTGTGAGCAAGCAGATTGTTATTTTTGGTGAGCAGGCTCTGCACAAGCTCTCCTTTCCTATCTAAAGATGTCTAGTGTTCGCACGAGTCGTTCTGTCGTTGGCGGAACTATCGATTCGACCAAGCGCGGGAATTATAAGAAATAACGAACTCTCGAAACGGATAGGCCATGATGCATGGCCTGTGTTTGCCGCAGTGAGCTGGGCGAGTGTTATGTGGCTGTTTAGATGGTATCCTGATACGCTGCAGAGCGGACTGAGAAGCAGTATGGACTACATTTATGTGCAGAGTGATCATTGGGATAATTTGAGGAATTTCTTGGTTTACAACAAGTAGGGAGGGACCGTGTTTTCCAAGCAAGGGGAGAGCTGCTCGATATTCTATGGAGCCAGGCATGGATGGAACGGATAGACAGGCTGGAGGCCTCTTGCATATCGGTGGGATGGAGGCTGCATTTGTAGACTAGAAGATCTCATGACACAGGAAATTTCAAGAGTACATTCAACGAATCCTTCGAGTTGAGGGGTTCCTTTCTCTCTCTCGAATTTCATTGTTGGCGAACCGGCCTTCCGGATTGAGGAACCGAATTTGAAACTGTAGTCGAATTCCGAGGAATTCCGAGTCGCTCCCTTCCGACTTCAGGATGAAAGTCGTTATCCTTATGAAACAATCTATAAAAGAACCTAGCCCTTTGAATTCGGATTCCGATTCTAAGATCTAAAATCTAGTCGAGTTCTGGGAACTTTTGATTCGCCAGGTCAGATTGAGAAAGGAAGTCGTCATCCTCATGTAACAATATATAAAAGCACCGAGGTTAGTTTTTCAATTTGGATATTCATTAATTGTTCCTATATAGCAAACCTCTAAAGGGCCAAGTCCTGTAGATTCGTTCCCTTATGTAACAATCAGAAGGTATCACAGATCGAGAGGAATTAGCTGATTTCTTGGTCTACATCCTGCCCTTTTCATTCATATCAAGTTAACTTCATCACCCAAAGACATTAGCAAGCTTTCGCAAGTATACCAAGTACATGGTAAGTCAAGCCATTATATGTGAGTCCTTTAACTAATGAGAATAGACCTTCACGATGCCTACTTGGCGACCGAGCACTGCCTGAGCCGCCTCTCAAGGCCTCATTGAGGAGTTCTTGCCAGAGATTAGGAAGAGGATTTATGATTATTTGCTCTTCACCAGAACAATTGCTCTGCGATTTCAGTATATCATTCGGATTATTCGGGGCAGATTGCGCAACACCACTCTCCGTTGTTTCCCACATCTCTATGCCGACAAAGACATCATGGCCGACTTCTTCCTTGGCTGTTCTCTTAATGACGACTGGAAGTCTGGAAATCAGCGTCGTTCCTGATCATGACTTCAGTCACATTGTTTAAGGTGCTCTCGCGATCTCTTTAGCTTAATATTATAGGTACAAGCAATTAGTACATCCTTCGAAATTATATTTAAAGGGTTAAGATCTGTTTCATACCTGTTGAAGTAGGATTCATTGTTTTTAAGTGAAAGATAAGTATATTCTGATGAGGTCTTCAAGATTGAGCAAGGAGCTGAAGGGATACAGGGTTCCGAAAGATGTGGAAATCCAGGTTGCGAGCAATACTTCCAGTGACTTTCCTCGAGCATAAGTTCGGATTTTTAAAAACATGTAAGGAAGGGGGGACGGGTGTCATGAGGTCCGCTTGTGTTCAATGACTAGGAACGGCCGGATCTTCAACTCGAGAAGTTTCACCATGATGATGGGGCGACCAAGCGATACTATCCTGAAGTCAAGGGCACCAACGATGGATAAATGTTAAAAAAAAAACGTGCTTTGCTCTCAGGCAATGCTAACTTAAATACAGTATTCCAACTTTCTTCTTTATATGGAAAGGTGGAGGGTTGAAGTGTTCAAGTCGGGTTGAGACTTCGTTCCCGATTTTCTACATAAAGGTGATTGGACGGTGGGACGATACGATGGTGGAAGGAATTTATGAAAGAACAAACGAAGTCTGAGATTCGAGAAGACTCCGAAAAGTGATCTGGCGGGCTTCATTTGTCGATAATACGAATGGGATCTCGTCAACTCAGTTTCTCCTGCCTCGTGGCGCAAATAAAATTCTTTGATCCTGCAGATTTTGTCTGAATCTGTCGATTGAACTGCCTTTCTCGATTGTATGTCATCATTTGTTCCTTTCAAACCTTCTAACATTCTCGGATGCATGGATCAGGGGATACAGTCATGTGATTTGTTCTGTTCCACCCGGTTCACCGATGCGAGTGATTTGGCAATCGGGGCTAAGCGAGGGGCCCGATTGCTTAATCGCCTACTTAAGCGAACTCCGGTTCATAAATCCGAGGTTAGATACGAGCGAATTTTGAAAATATTATAATATTTACAAATTAATAAATTAATAAAACTCTATTAGTAAGATCTATTAAAAATATTTAGTTAATAATATTATTTGAGTAATTTTAGTAAAGCCTTTTATTAGAACTATATATAATTTTAATTATAAAATAGGGTCTTAAAATATATAATTATATAAATCTTTTTATCTTTAATAGAATTTAATCTAAGTGATATTTATCTAAGTTTCTTATAAGTATTAATGTTTTTTATTTAATTAAAATTTGGCCTTTAATTTTTATTAGAAAGTTATATATTATTTTAAAATTAGGCCTTTTTATTAGCGAATCGGGCCCCTCGCTTAGCCCCGATTGCCAAATCGCTCGCATCGGTGAACCGGGTGGAACAAAACATGCAGCTGCTGATCTGGAAAACACTGATGCTCCTGGCAACTACAACAATAACTAATCCAACCATTTGAATAGAGTCCAGATAAAAGTACTCATAGATTAAATGAAAAGAAAAATTGGGAGGGAGATTTTGACTGAGATGACGATGTGACGGCCGCAGTGGACGATTGAATGAATAAATTTGATTCGTTGTGATCAATCGTACGGCTTCTAGATTCGAATTGGAATTATAAGTCACGTGCATTGTGATCTTGGTCTGACCCAGCCGTCGGAAGAGGAGGAATATCACCAGGCATTTTATTTCTTGAGCGACTACGAGTACTTGAAATGAAACCAGGATGATGTTAAGGGAGCCTTATTCAAGCGCAGGGAAGAATCTTATGGGACCAAAGTTGATGGCCCCTCATGTGCCCAAATGAAACAAACAGGCCAAACATGGACATCAATCTGACATACCTTCTCTTATTTTTCGTGGCATCGCTGATATAGTTGATTGAAATCTTTTTCTTATTGGTCCCCATCCCTTGGAATCGCTAATGGAAAGGCTTCAATAGTGGACTTATCCGTGAATGGACAGGTCAATTCTATGGTCAAAGTCAGCCGTGCTCAAGAGTCAAGTCTCGTCTCTGCGTCAACGACAGGTGACCCAAGCTCAACACAATCCTGGGGTTTGAAACCCTGTGGCGGTGGGGACTTATCTGCGAGGAGCATCGAAATTGCCATTTCTAGATAAAGAAGTCTACATTTTGACTGCGGTTAAGTATGGCAAATGCTTCTAAAATCTGACGTTCTAAAAAGAAAGCTGTGATTTGTACCTTGATTTGGGAATTCCAAAATTATCATTACGTGATACTTAAAGCGTGTTTTGCGCGGGAGTTGCCGCAATCAATCTTCAATCTGGACACAAACACGAAATATTGCCAGGATGAATGCCAGGATGGAAGTACTCTCTTTTAGCTGTGAGGCTCAGTTTTGGGGGCACGCTGTTACGGATACGCCATCCTGGCTCCGGGTGACATTAGACGTGTGGTTTTCCCCCACACAAAGCTCCCCGGTAGCTCACCCGGACCAAAGAGACAGTCCCAAGAGGAGCCGAATGGCTGATCTTGGAGGGGATGCAGATGATCTTCGCCATGCTCTTCCCTCGCCCCATGCTGATCCTTTATACAGGACGGTTGGGAAGTCCGAATCCTTCGATTCCCAAGCATGTACTCCAGCAGATGAAGTTTTATACGACGCAGGATTATAGATCAGACATTGTTGTTGTCGTTAACTTTCTTGATTCATAACCTTCCGGTATATCGGAGCGGCCATGTTGTTCATGATTTTTGAAGTGTCTTGAGATCAAGGGCATTAAAAATGATTTTGACAGCGGGTTCGGTGTATGTAAGGGGTTTTCAACCCATTTTGCAAAGTTTGTTGTCGTCTCTTCGATTCGTGCTTCGCATCTTCGCAGTACCGCCATGTTTATTCATGACTGCGGAGATAAATGTGAATCGAAACATCGTCGAAGATACTCTTAACAGCAAGCTCGCTATATTTAGGGTTCTCATTGACCCATTAGCGGAGATTGATGGTAGTCTCCTGCGGTACCCAAGGGGATCAGCAAGTGCTCGATTCGTATTATTTCGGGGATGAAACTTAGGAACATTGGACACTCACTTTAATTCTCGCCTCACAGCGCGAAAAGTTCCTTTCATCCTCATCCAAATCCCGTATCACCGGAATATTGACTTTTCCACTGTTGTCACGTTCATCGGATAAAGAGTCCGATTCATTAGATGAAATCTCATCGTATTGTACAAGAGCCAGTCGAGTCTTAGTTGATTTCTAAGGCATTGTGGCGCAGATGGGACCTATTTTCTCCAAATATCGAACCTTCTCGGAGGACAAGCAGACGCACTGCAGACGTGGATATGTTCAAGCGTCTGGTACGGAGAGTCGAGACACCGGAACACCATCCAAGCGGTGCCTAGAATAGGCAAGCAATGCCTAGAGAACTCAAGACAGTGGCGGGTCATCGAACGTTGCAAATAATGCCAAGATTCCAGATTTCGAGAAAGCGAGGAAAGCGTTGCAAAAGCACTAGCATCAATGGGCGAACAAAACGTGGTAGCTCTCTTAATGCGAAGCCGCTTTAGCCGGGATTCTCTTCTCACGTAGTCAAGCGTTGCTCAAACACAACTTGCTAGGTAATAAATGTAGCATTACTACCTATTTGAGCCGCGTTCGATTCGAAGGCTACAACTCCGCCTGTTTCAGAAGAAAAAGCTATTTGAGAGGAGAAAGGCGTTTGAATAAGGATCAGGGCAACTAGCTTATTCTTTATATCTAACGTAGACCCAAGGCCGCTTATTACAAGCTATTCTTAGATACGCTATTTGAAGTCCGACTAATTAGCTCTAAACTCAAGTATTAGAACTATTTTAAAGGGAGAATGCTTCACTAGACTTGATCTTGTCTGCTATCTTTAGCCCGAGTCTAATATTAATAATCCTGACTACCTTAAGTCAGAGGAGGTAGTAATAGGGGATAAACGAGTAACTAGACTAAATTTCGACTATTCTAAATCCGAAAAGATAGAAATATGAGATAAATGAATAACTGGACTAAAACCCGACTACTCTGAGTCCGAGGAGATAGTAACTAGATAGTTATTAAGGTAGTCGGTTAGCTCAGACAGAGTCTTAGTATTAGTAGATAAAGGAACTACTAGTACAAATACAAGGGCTGCGAGTAAAGGTTCTAGAGAATTAACTATCTAGTAAGGGATACCAGGTCTTATATAAGTTTTCTCTTTAATAAAGATATAGATAAGAGACAATTATTATCTAAGTCGTGAATTGACTTTAGGAGTTAATATTCCTATTAATATAAGTTCGAGGAATAGTCTCACAGTTAAGTTTATAGCTATAAATAGGACTATCTCCGAGATAGTAGATGAAACAGTTATTAAGATAAAGTATAATAGAGATAGAGTTTCCTAAGATATCTTACTTAGAGTTCTAGGGACTTAAATAATTAGTTAAACTTCTAGAAGTAGTAATCGAGTAATAAGCTTAAAGAGATCTACTAAACTCGGTAATAAAACATAACTTTCTTGAAAGTCTATTTATAACAGAAATAATATATTCTCTCTTTCCTCAAAATAAGGAGAATAAAAGTCACAGTTAAGAGAGCCTATAATATCACGGGCATGCTCCCAGGGTCCCATAACTACAGCTCCTCACGGGCCATTCATATATAGATTAGCCTCAAATACAACTTGTATTAGGTCCGTAGCTATATCCTAACCTCTCTAGCATTGAGCACTCTTCTTCTCTTTCTCTCTTTAGCTTTAGATCTTTAATAGAACTACCTCTTATTCTCCTAATTATCCGTTATACCTATATATACTACAGGTAAAGGTAACTACTAGGGGACTAGTAGATTGAGTTCGCTATATATAAAGGTAAAAAAGAAGTTTGTAGTTATGTCTTAGAGATAGAAGAACTAGTAATTAAGGAGTCTCTCGAGTTAATAATAACTTAATTAAGATTACTTAAGTTCAAGAAGTAATTATCCTATAAATAGTATAAACTTAGGATGTTTAATATAGCGTCTCTTATGTCTTTTAATTACAAGAAACTCCCGATAAGCTAGTATTCTCTTAAGCTTTTAAGGTTTTGTTCTCTTGAAATACCGGCCTCTTAGCTTAATTTATATAAGAGGTCCAAGACGTATAGTTAGGTTAGAAGGAGGCCTTAAGAATAGTACAAGTCTAAAGTAGTTTTAGGCGTGGTAAGTTATTATTACACAAGTGTACTAAGTATATTAAGCTATATCCCGTATTAAACTTTAGTATTACTAAAGCGTAAAGATATATAGTTCTTTAGATCTAAGGCTTTCCCCTAAAACTTAGTAGTTATTTCAGCTATTAAAGGCGGCTTAGTAGTATACTCTACTTAGTACTAAGGTAATAAGAGGCTTAGACTTTTCAGGGGCAATTACTTTAGTTATTAAATAAGCTTCAGCTATATACTCTAATATAATACTAACGTAATTGAAAACTGTTACAGAGAGTAAGGGATAGTGATTTGTATTAATAGTTGTTTGATTTAAAAGAAGCTAAGGGAGCCTCTAATCTAGCTAAGTAAAGGGGAGCTACTTAGTAAACTAAGTATCACGGGCTAGGCCTTTATATAAAGAAGACTAGTAGTTCGATTAACTAAATAGAATTCTCTAAGGAGAAAAGAAAAGAGAAAAGAAGTAGAGACAGAAACCGTATTCCTTAAGGTATCTAAGCTCCCTAAGTAATACGTAATTACTCTATTAACTAAAGAGAGTGTATTATATAACCTTAGCTATAGCTGAGATTATATAACTCGAGTAAAGGCTTTTAGCTAAGTGTATTAATTAGGTCTCGACCTATTATATTACTCCCTTCCTTATCTATAAATACTAGCCCCGTAAATACATAAATAAAACTTCCTTCTATTTAATACTCTTCTCCTAAGCTTCTAAAACTAATATCTCTTCTAGTATAGAGTATAGCTCTTATATAAGGCAGGTATAGCTCTTTTATTTCATAAATAGCTTCCTTAAGAGTCCCTAGCTATATCTTATATACTTCTTATTAAGGATCTATTCTATTTCGTACTTATATTTATCTCTTATAAGCTATAGTTATAGCTACGACTTGTTTTAGGACTAATATAATAGCAGGTCTATTATAGTTAGCCTAAGGAGCTTACTATAGAATATGTTATAGATTCCCGGGGATATATTAAGCTAAAAGCTATAACTCTCTATTACCTTAACTACTATATACTTATTATATTAAGCTTTTTAGTTAGTTTATTTATTTATATATTCTAGAGGTTAAGCTATACCTTATCCCTAACCTTAAACTCTAGGGCCTAGTCTCTCTTCTAGTTTACTACTTGTTCTTAGAGCTATTAGATTATTACTATTATAGCTTATATATACTCTCGTATATTATAGAGCTTATATATAATATTATCTATTATCTAAATAAGTAATACTCCTCTACTTTCCTTACTAACTTTATTCTAGAGCTAGACTAGCTTAATATAGTATTTATAAGATAAAAAGAAAGAGCTAACTCCTGTAACGGATCGTCACGTGGCTGGAGGTCACGTGGGCGGTACCGCACCTCTCACCTTATATAGTAGAATAGCGAATTGATTAGCGATTAATTCTTGTGCCTTTTTAGCTAGTTAGCGCGGTGGCTAAAGCTATTCCAACTACCGCTATTATAACTCCTATAGAAGTAGTATCCTAGTTATTAATTACTAGTTTAGTATATAATAAGAGAGCTACTTATTTTACTTAGTTATAGTCTATAAAGATATAGAGGAAAGTCTCGATTATCTAATTTATTCTTTCTATAGACTTATTTATCTTAGAGTAATATATTATAAATAATTATTAAGTAATTCCTAGTAGCTTATATATCCTTACTTATAATATTCCTATAAACTACTTCCCTTAGTAAAATACTATAATTCTTAGGAGTCTATATTAATAATAGTAAGTTTTTATAAACTACTTTACTATTATCTCTATTATAATATCTATTATAGCCTCAAGTATTACTCCTTTTCTTAAATAGTCTATAATAACTATTATATTAGTATACCCTTTACTTAATAGGAGTTGTATTATAAAATTAATTAAGATCTCTTACTAGATTTAACTTAGGATAAGAAAGAGCTTTAGGAACCCTTAATAGTAATTCCTTTATACTTTATTTCTCTTATAAGTATTATAGTTTTATATAAATTAATATACTTACCTTAATATACTTACCTTAATATATTTAACTAAAAGAATTACTAAATAAAGAAAATACTTGTAATATCTTATCTTAAGTAATTATACTAAATTAAGTCGTATATTTATTAGATTAGCTTTATATAGAGCTCTTCTAAGTCTAGAACTTATTATTACCCCTAGAATAGTAATTATTTAGACTAGGATAATAAGTACTCCCTTATTAATACCTTAATCTTTAAACTAGATAAGAATACTTGTTTTTCTTCTTATATTACTTTAATTATAGCCTAATATAGCTCGTCCTTCTCTTAAGTGTTTTATTATAGCTTCCTAAGCTTATCTTAGATATAATTATCTACTTATTATCTTATATCCCCTTGACTAGTATAATCTTTTCCCGGGCTTTAGCTTCTTAAGCTTAGCTTAAAAAGATCCTCTTATTCTTTAAGGACTTATTCTTTCTCTTAATACCTCTAGTCTTAATTTTTTAAACTAGGTTTAGAGACTAGAGTAAGCTTTTCCTTTACTTATTATCTTACTTATACTAGTATTACGAGGATTATATTCTTAGAGAAGTTACTAAAGCTCTCTAGTTTTAATAGCTATAATATTCTCGACTACTAATATTTATCTTCTTCCCTAGTAAGTAAGTCTTATTCTTATCTTAAGAGTATATTTACTCGTTTATTATCTTTTCTTAGGATATACGAGATCTTGAAATTATATTATAAGAGGATTAGAGACTATCTTATTTACTATTCTATAAGATTCTATATTATTATAAAGTACTCTAGGTTCTTATAATCTATATAGACTTCGAATTAATAAATACTCCTTAGTTAGTATCTTATTCTTTTAAGTAATAAATAATTACTAGTATTTCCTTATTATAAATCTTATAGTTATATTCTATAGGGTTATTCTTCTTTGAAAAGAATATATAAGGTTATAAGATACTTTCCTTATTAACTTATATAAGGATACTACTTATACTTTATTTAGAGGAATTTATTTTAAGGATAGTCTCCTAGTTATAGTTAAATTATATAAATATTAGAACTAAAATAAACATCTTCTTAAACTTCTAAAAAGTAGTCTCTACTTAGTTTATTTATAAGAATATCTAGTCTTTATATATAAGGTTAGAAAGTAATTAAATAATCTCTAAGAATTCTCGAATAAAATACTAATAAAAGTTTATAAACCTTAGGAAACTCCTTATATCTTTAATTAACTTAAGGGCCTTCTAACTTAGAATAGCTTTAATCTTTACTAGGTCTATACTAATACCCTTCTAGCCTCTATAATAAACCCTAAGTACTTTATTAACTTAACCTCAAATTTATACTTATTAATATTAAGCTATAATCCTGCCTCTTTTATTTACTAGAAAACCTTTTATATATATTTATAATACTCTTTTCTTAACCCTAAAGAATAGACTAGGATATTATCTATATATATATAGAATAGAACTCGTTTAAGAAGTCCCTAAGAGCTTAGTTAATATACTTCTAGAATATACTCGGGGTATTTACTAAACTAAAGGAAATTACTAGTTACTTATAGAGACTATACTATATATAAAAAACTGTTTTCTACTCCTCTCTTTTAGTAATATAGATCTTATAAAAAGTAACTATAATATTAAGCTTTATAAACTATTTTACTTTCCTAATATTCTAGAAGGTCTTATAAATTAATAGGAGTAAGTACTAGTCCTTTTTCGTAAGCTTATTTAAGCTTTAATAGTTCACGCAAAACCGTAGTCCTCTACTAAGCTTCTATATAAAAAGAATAAGGGCTATAGCGAGAGAGTAATTTACTTAAATAAATCCTTTATCTAGTAGTTCTATAAGCATCTTCTATAGTACTAGGAGCTCGTCCTAGAATATATTATATAGTAGTCCCTATAGTATAATAAGCTCCTTCCCCTTAACTACTTCTAGCTTAATCTAGTAGTTAATCCCTTAGCTTTAAAGTAGTAGTAACTTCTCACCTTTAATTAGATTAAATATATCTAGGAAGTTATTATACTATTCTAGGAGCTTTATATGAGGGTCCATCCTCGTTTTTCGGGTTAGAGCCTTCTAAATATTAGCTAAACTAACTAAGAAGACTTCTATATTCCTCTTCTTACTCCTTTTTACTAGGTAAGAGAATAAAGTTACTAAGACTTATATATAGTCTATTTTCTCTAACTTATTTTATACTAAGGTTCTTAATAATAAGATAAATAGCTCTAATCTTAAGCTATAAATTTATATGTCTTATAAGTATAACTACTATATACCTAAGATTATTTCTAAATTAGAGATTTTAGGAACTATATAGAAGAAGGTATAAGGTTTATAATAACTATTAATATCTATACTAAATACTATTACCTCTCTAATTATCTCTAGTATTACTTTATTAAAGGCTTCTATTTATTTAGGAGTAATTAGTATATACTAGAAGTTATATTAACTAGTAAAGTAAGAATTAATTATTTTATATAATATATACCTAGTATTAATAAGAGTCTATATAAAATACTCTTTATTAACTATTACTAATATAAGAAAAGGAGCTCTAACTATATACTTCCGAAATTACTTCTAAGCTTTCTAATCTAACTCTACCTTTATATTTATAATAGTGACTTTTATTAGAAGCTAGTCTTTTCCTAAATTAGATGAACTTAAATCTCCTCTATTCTTACTCTAGCTCTTATTTAGGGTATTACTATTTCTTACCCGAGCTATCTTTACTTTCCTTAAGGCTACCCTTAATACCTTTATATCCTTAGCTTTTACCTTTAGTTATTCCTCCTCCTTCTCCTTTCTTTACTTACTAGCTCTAAGAGAGGTACTCGAGTATAGCTTTACTTAATAATTATATATAAAATAATTATTTTAATTATATTATAGGTAGAGCCTCTCTTTCTTTTATTAATCGATTTCGTTATAAGAGGCCTAATTAGGAGTATTCTTTAACTATTATCTCGAGTTACTTAGTATAGATTCTTATTCTATTAGTTAAATAAGTGAGGTTACTCTAGAGAGAAGGCTTTTAGGTCCCTTATTTAACTAGTTTAGATAATAGGCCTTTATACTCTTAACTGTAACTAGTTAGTTATTAATTATTCATAACTAAGAGTAATATTCCTCATATAACTCTTTTTCCTTTATCTCTACTATCTCTTCTATAAGCTTAGTTAAGATAGTAATCTTAAGATACTCTTTCTTAATCTTGTCTTATTAACTCTATTCTTCTACTTCTAAGATTAAGTAGTTAAAATTACTTAAGAACTCACCTAAGGGAATTATCTTCTACTAGACCTAGTTTAATTCTCTTAAAGCTTTCTATTACTTTTATAAGTTTTAGAAAACTAAGTCTATTTATTTAAATAGTCTTTTAACTATAAACTCTCTTTTTTCTAAGTATATCCTAGCTAAGAGTATATCTAGTTAACTACTTCTCTAGATAAGTATCTAAATCTATACTAGACTTTCTCTCTTTCTCTATTAATTACTTTACTATTAATTTCTAGCTTTACTCTTAAGAGTCCCTTAAACTAGGAGTAATAAGCTAAGTTATCCCTATTAAACTTATTAGGGTTTAGGAGGCAAGCCTTTAGTTATTTTATAGTAAGGGGCTAGAGAAATATATAGAATAAGAGAGGCGTTTATATTTAGAAGAAGTTCGGGGTTATTATATATTTATTAATTAAATTAATTCATATAGCTAGGTTTACTATTGAGTTTACTTATTATACTACTAGCTCTAATAGCTATTAGTATTGAAAATCAGGGCCTAAGGCTTACTTTTAAGTAGAGACGTAATTTCCAGAGGTTTAAGGGGAGCTAGAGCTTCTATAGAAAACACTACAATTAAGCTTCATTTCAATAGGTTATGAGACCCGGTTTACGCTTTTAAAGCTATAATTCTTATATTTACTAAGGGTTATACTCTTACCGATTAATAGGTCTATAATCACGTTATAGTAACCTACGAGAATATGCTCTTAGATAAGGATTAGATCGAGCCCCTAAACGAGGAGAACTACGATACTTGGATCATTGATATGAGAGCAAAGCTACGGCAGAAGAAGCTATAGATAGTCTACTAGACTCCCCTCTCTACTAGTGCTTCTCTAGCTATAAAAGAGAAGCATATGGACGCTATGGATATCCTTATTCTAATTCTCTCAAAATACATTAAGATTAAGCTAATAGAGGCTAAGCCGAACGACGGATACCTCCTTTGGGAGAAGCTTAAAGCTTTTTATACCCCTGCGAAATACCCTGCGAA